>LR749988.1:524326-607215 GCA_902729485.2 Mus minutoides | reverse complement strand
AAAAAACCAAAAAACCAAAAAAAAAAAAAAAAAAGCAAGCAAAAATGAGATAGGTTGAGCAACTGACCGAGGACTAACACAAATCAAACCAACTACAAAACAGTCTGGTAGTTGATGCGACATATAAGAACCTAGTCTATTCCACATATAGATGTATTACTTAGCCAAACAGGATTTACATACAACCTCACTGCTAAAACTCTTTCAGAATTTATTTTTATTCTAGTTACATATGCAGGACAAAAAATGGCTGAAAGTAGACTGACTGAGTGATACATACCCCCTATGTGGTCCACAGGCTTCCCCCTGTGCTGGGTGAGGGCGGTGGATTTCTGCACACAGGCTGACAAGACCATGGCGTTATTTTCTAGTTTCACCTCTTGTTCTTCTTGGCAGAGGATGCATGTCAGCACCTCCTTCTCTGTAACAGCCGGGCCCCGTTTAGGACCCAGAGCAATTCTAGGGGACTCGGTGACTGCTGAGGTGCTATCAAAAGAAACAACAGAAATGAGAACATAGGTTTTGGTCACTGTCCTTACATTTTGGTAGATTTAAAGTAAGTAAATATAAATAAAAATTATATTTAGCAATATTACTTTTAAAATCTACCCTGAACCTTCTGGCTTTAAGCAGTTAATTTTATAACTAGAAAATTCAGTTTGTTCTAAGTGCACAAAGAAATACATCATAGAATACAATATATGTTGTGATTCTATTTAATTTACTATATCAACAAAAGTAGGGCCATTTCTCTTTTTCTGAATGATCAATAGGTAGTTCACATATCAAAGAAATTCTGTAAAATATAGAAAAATATTAAGAAGAAGATTAAAAAGTATCATATTCTGCAATGTAACCACTAATAATATTGCTTATTTTTCCCCTAGTTTCCTTTCTATTTATAATACACATTTTGTTCAAAGAATGCCACGCTATACACAGACTTAATCACTTAGATGCTGTCTTACTGTTCACACCATTGTTACTCTGTTGAGTTATTTGAAATAGGTGCCTGCACCATAATACATTTATCCAAACCCTTTCATTAGGCATTTAGTCTTCAGTTTCTAGTTTAGTAAATATTAAAATTACAAAAACTTAAACCTTAACAAACTTTAATGCTATAGCAATTAAATCTTATGATCTACAATATATTGGGTAATAAAATAAATAAAAGCAAGAATTAGTAATGTTTGATTATGATGCTAGGCACTGCTTCACAGGTGTTGTTGTTTGTTTTTTCACTTAATCCTTATAATAAACATGAGGTAGATATAATTACCTCCACTTTCCCAGAGGGAGAAACTAAGACCTAGAGATATTAAGAGATAGATTAAGGAACTCATCATTTGTATGTAGTAGGACCAAGATTTAACTAACCCAAGGGACCTGGCTTCAGAGGTCATGTGCTTCACTATTCTGCAACACTATACAAAAAGCTTCCTGAAATATGGTGCATCATTCGATGATCTATAAATGACTTAAATGCTTATCAGTGTGGGCTAACATGATATAGAACATTTTACAGTTTTCAAGGTACAGCTCAGCTGTAACATCAGAAGTATAATAAGTAAATATCACTTATGCAAACAAAAGGCTAAATAACAATACCACATCATTTTGTGATTACATATTGTGATGGTTTGTATATTCTTGCACATATTTGGACGTGTGGCCTTGTTGGAATAGATGTGACCTGGTTGGAGTAGGTGTGTCACTGTGGGTGTGGGCTTAATACCCTCACCCTAGGTGCCTGGAAGTCAGCCTTCCACTAGCAGCCTTTGGATGAAGACATAGAACTCTCAGCTCTGCCTGTGCCATGCCTGCCTGGATACTGCCATGCTCCTACCTTGATGATAATGGACTGAACCTCTGAACCTGTAAGCCAGCCCCAATTAAATGTTGTTTTTATAAGACTTGCCTTGGTCATGGTGTCTGTTCACAGCAGTAAAACCCTAACTAAGACACATATTTTTATGTGATAGCATAATAAAATCCTGACATATACACATGGACCCTTTTTTATTTTTAGACAAAGTCTCATGTATGTGCAATTTAGGCTAGTCTCCAACTCACTGTAGCTCAGACTAGCCTTGAACTTTCAACCTTAAAGAGGTTTAAAAAAAACCTCTTGAATTCAGAGCTATATACATAAAACTTATAACCACAGAAGGCAGAAAAGGATATAGAATGTGGTCAAGTATTCAAAGGAACTTTAGCTTTATCTCTACCATTTGATTTTCAAAATGAAAATATAGTAATAAAACTGTAATCAAAATATTGAATTGAAAAGGTATTAAGATAAAAAATTAATACTTAAGATATTGAAATCTGCCTTTATTACTGTATATTACTATATATTACATACAATATGCAAAAATAACAGGCATTTGTCAAAAGACAAAATGTAAAAAGTCAGTAAACAACTTTATATGAATTGATCCTTGCACTAACTAGTAACCAGAAAATGTTTACATTTTAGTTTATGGTGCTAGGAATTGAACCTAGTGCCTCATGTGTGTGAGCAGTGAAGGTCACTGTACCACTGACCGTCACTCTTAGCCCATGCATTTTCATCTCATGAGAATGAAGCATGTCTATACACTACTAGCATGAACTAGTAGAAAATGACAGAGTCACCCAGAAATGCAATGTGGATGACCTGCCAAAGTTCTAACTTATCCAGGAGTACTGGTGTACACTCTTGATGCACTTGGACGCAGAGGCAAGCTGATCTCTGTGAGTCCGTCTGGTCTACAGTTAGTTCCAAGACAACCAAGGCTACATAGAGACTAAATATATGGGACTAGAGAGATAACTCAGGGGTTAATCCACTGACTGCTCTCCTAGAGGACCTGGGTTTGATTCCAAGCCGCAACATGACAACTCACAACCTTTTGCAACTCTAGTTCCATGAGATCTGGTGCCCTCTCTTGCTTCTGTGAGCATCAAGTACATATGTGGTACATAAACATATACACATGTAAAACACCCATACATATAAAATAAGAAATAAATCCCCAAAACATTTTTTTAAAGAACTAAATATAAAAGAAAAGAATAATGTTGGTGTGGTGAATTATCCCTGTCATTTCAGCACTTGGGAGCCTGAGGGAGAATTGTTACAAGTTCAAGACCATCAGGGACTAGATAGAAAGACCCTGTTCCAAGTAAGCAAACAAACAAAAAAAACTAGTACAAATCACCTCTATTAGGTGATCAATTTCTTTTCAGTTTGTAATAATAGTAATTCATTTTTCCTAGGAACAAAATACCAATGCATAAAAATGATGGGTTAGGTTCTGTTTTTGCTGTTTCCATCTTAATAATGATTTCGGAAGAATGCTTGTTTTTTGTTGTTGTTGTTGTTTTGTTTGTTTGTTTGTTTGTTTTTCCTAGAAAAAATCTGAACTATTAATCCTTTGTTTTACCTCTCTTCCTCCATAATGGAGTCTTCCTTCCCTGTTACTTCTGACTGCATTGTCATACATGCATTGTCATACATGAGCTTGTGGGTCTCAATGAAAGTTTTCTGTAAGGCAGACATCTGGGCCATGATCTTCTGGCGATGCAGCCTAGCGGCCTCAGCTTTTCTCTTCCGTTCTGCCTTTTCTTTATCATGAGTAATCTGAATGGTAAGTAACACCAAAATTAGACAGAATCTCCTGTTAAAAATTTATGTCCAGATTAAATATCCTCTATTTGATGCAGCAGTTACCATATCTGGTAAGGTAGACTTCAAACAAAAAGCCATTAAGACAGATAAAGTGGGCTACTACATATTAATAAAAAAACAATTCATCAAGTAGATATAATAAGCGGAGTGTGGTGGCATATGCCTTTAATCCCAGCACTGGGAAGCAGGGGACAGGCGTATCTCTGAATTCCAGATCAGTTTGGTCTACAGAGTGAGTTTCAGCACAGTCAATGCTACAGAAAGAAACAGGGTCTTGACACACACACCCTAATATATACATTTATTAACTCTTATACACTAAATATTAGAGTCCCAAATTTCATAAAACAAGCATAGAAAGCATAAAATATATAGGGCCTGATACAGTAATCAGTGGAGGACTTCAATACTTAATTCTTACATTTAAATAGGTCTTTCAGACTGAAAATAACTAAAGAAACTCCAGAGCTGCAATACACCATAAGTCAAATGGATACAGAACATTCTACCTGACAGATACGAATTATGTATTTTTCTCAGTGACATATGGGATTGTCTCCAAAATTGATCACACCACAGGCTACAAATCAATACTTAACAAATATTTTAAAAATTAAATCTTTGGTTGGTTAGTTTTTGTTATTTTGTTTTGTTTTTTGAAACAGTTTCAGTGTTTAGGCCTGACTGTCCTGGAACTCACTCTGCAGACACAGAGACCCCACTGTCTCTGCCTGGACTGAGGGATAAAGGCATCCGTTGCTACCACCCAGCAGAATCAATTCTTTACATTAGACCACAATGGAATAAATACAGAAGCAACAAGAAAAACTATAGACACTAGAAAGTACTTGGAAAGTGAACAATATACTTTTGAATTAAGTGACCAGAGAAGAAATTTTAAAATTCCTATAGTTAAATAAAAATGAGATCTCCAAGAACCTTTAAAGAACAGTCATGACAGTCCTAAGAGCAAAGTTTATAGCTATAAATTCTCATATTAAAAAAAAAATAGAACTCCCCCAAGAGATCTTAAATAAAGAACCTAGTGATGTAGCTCATGGCTCTATAAAAGCCAACACTTAGCCAATCCCACACCCAGGAGGTGGGGAGACATTATGAAGATTAGGAAAGAGATTAATGAACTAGGGGCTAAATGAACAATGTATAAAATTAACTAAACAAAGACTTGGTTCTTCCAAAAACCCTGACAAATCCTTAGCCAACATGACAAAGAAAAAAATGTGAAGACGAAATTAGAATAAAAGGGTGTTTTATAACAGACTCCGGTGAAATCCAGAACATTATTATAGAATAATTTGAAAATTTATATGCCGAGAAGTTGAAAAACCTAGAAGAAATGGCTAAATTTCTATATGTATATGACCTACCAAAATTAAAGCCAGAAGATAAAAATAACATAAAAGGAATTTATTTCAAGTACTAAAGATTTCGCCCAGGCCTTTCACATGTGAGGCAAATGTTCTATCGTACACTAACTTAAGTAAAATGCATTTTCTTTTAGAAAAAGCAGTTAATAACCTCAAGTAAGAATATTCTAATAATTAAGGTGATGTGGTGATGCACACCTTTAATTCCAGCATTGGGAGGCAGAGACAAATAGATCTCTGTTAGTTTAAGGTCAGCCTGGTCTACATATCAAGTTCCAGAACAGTCAGAGTTACATAGAGAGACTGTGTCTCAAAGGACAAACAAACAAAAAAGAAGATTCTAATAAATGCTGGCTAATTAATTCAGTATTGTAAAACATTATTCAAAACATTATGGAAAATCATGACATCTAATTATCTAATTTCACTGAATCTAAGATGTACTATTATTTTATACTTTCTAATAGATGAATACTATTGGCTAAATTATGAAATGCCATCGACTGAGACATGTCCTATTTATAGAAATGAAAGCATTTTAAAATTAGTAAGGTATTTCTAACTAAGGTATTTCTAAGTTTACAGGGCATAAAGTTCCTCTAATTTTATAAAATACATACATTATACTGAGTTTATGTTAAGTACAGTACAGAAGCACTGGAATAAAAGAACAAAAATCCCCTATTTTGCCACAGTTTCTCCTAAAGAAGAAAAGTGACTCCTATTCAAAGACAAAGATGAATGCAACATTGTTACAGCACTGTTACCTCCTCACTTTTAATGCACTCCAATCCTGAAGTGGTTGCCACAACTAAACAAGACTTTTCTCTTAATCGCTTCACTGTGTCAAACATCTGTGAAAACAGAAGACAGATTTTTTTTTTTTTAAATCACTAATCTGATTCAGCCATCTTGCCTCGAAATGCCTTTGAGGTGAGTTACTTAGATGTATTAGAAAAACAAAATTTAAAAAGTGACCCTGTCTGTGACAAGCAGTGCTGTTGATGGCTGAGGAGCCACCAGCCGAGTTTAATTACCTCTGCTGCTCTGAGAACATCTGTTTGTCTAGGGTTAGGGTGCGGCACAGATTATTTTTAAATGTTAATGGAAACTCTAGCTTCCAAATGCTTTTCTGACTTGGCCTTCTAAATAACTGGGACTATAAAGCACACCACTAGAGCCAGTTTAAAGTACATTTATCCATGTCTTCATAACAATGATACACCATTTTATTCTGACCTAGGCAGGGAGCAGTCTGGCCCCGGCTCTCCCTTACACCCCGCCTCCCTTCCGTTCCAGCAATGCTGACCTTGCTCTCTACTAGTGTCCTCTCCTTGGAATACTCTTCTATGTGTTAAAGTCCTGGCTCTAGAGCGATCCAGGTCTCAGCTCTCACTTCAGCTTCTGACAAAGCCCTTCCATATTATTCAAGGGAACCTCCTCTCATCCCATTGGATTATCCTGATGAATATTTTTAAATTGTCTGTGTTTCAACTGTGGCGCATGCTCCATGAAAGCAAGCATTTTTGTGCTGCCTGGGATCTTGAATTCATCATGGCACACTGTAATTACTCAGTAAATCTAACTGATAATGACATAAATGAACCTTATTATTAAAATAAACACCAGAGAAACAGAAAAAAATTGAATTACTACCATGAAAAAAACACAGAGTTGTAATAATTGATAATAAATGACTACAGAGGAGAGAACAGTGGCTGAATTCTAGCAGCAAATAGATTTTTATATACAGTATGGAATTACATAAGTATATATAATTAAGTAATGATAATAAATGACTGGCAATTCTTAGATTTTTTTTATTTTTGAAATTATACTTACATTATTTCTTCTTTCCCACCTCCAAACCTTCCTATATACTCATCCTTTGATCTTTTTCAAATTCAAGGCCTCATTTTGTTATATGCATTTATGTGTGTGTATGTATGTATATACAAACATATTCCTTAATATATAACCTGCATTTCATTACTTGCATGTACTGTTTTATATGCTTACTGTATCATACTGTAAATATTTAGAAATTAATTTATGATTCTGGGGATTAACTCAAGGACTCACACATGATGAACACACATCCTACGACTGATTTCTACTTTTAGCCCTTACACTATTCATTTCATTAAAAATTGAGAGTCTGCTTTTTCTACTTACAAAAGTAAAACAGTATGCAAAGTTCACCAGTAACAATCTCATATACCTTGTATTTATTTACTTAGTTTATTGAGTGCATTGAGGCCACATCAGATAACAAACTATTTAGGTTTACATGAATATATTCTGTGGTATTCAAGTAAGAATGAATCACTTAATGATGTATTTATCAAAATACCTTCTTGATGTTAAGCAACACACAACTCATTAGACCAGTTTACTTTTGTGATATACCTGGAGTATCCATGTTATCATGTCCTTCTGGCCTTCTAATTGGGGGATTCCTTTGAGTTTTTCCAAGAGCATTTGTATATTCTGAGCATTCGTGGCTGAACTTCCCAACCCTTTTTTAAAATACAAAATTGAATTAAAAGATTATCTTCAAAATTATGTACTATTTTACTTCTTAGTGCCTATCATTCACACGACGATCGAGGCTTGCCAGTCAGTACCTTCTCTACCCTGATTTTTCAAAGAAAGGATCTGCACTCACATGAGATACTGAGTTATGAATAGGTGAATTATTAAGTACTAAAAAATAGCATGAGAAAAACTCCCATTATTTTAAGTCTCTCTGTACTGCCCATTTGCACTGCTAAGCAAGAGCTACTCCTACTAAACCTCTCTTGCCTTTCCTCTCTTTGCTCACTGTCTACACAAAGAACATGACGAGAAGAACTACTGCAGAGATACTGAAGTGGGGAGGTTATCATCATATACAGAGAAGGCTTCAGTAATCTACAAAATTAGTGTAAAGAAAAAATGTGATACTTTGCTTTCAACTATTCATTTTGAAATTAATGTTACAGGAGTTTGCTTTGAACAAGACTATCTTACCTTAAGAGCTTTCTAATCTAAACCTAACCTGTTTTTCAAAATTAGAAAAAAATATACAAAAAGAAACTTTCAGTCAGACACACTTCTCTCCATTTATACTACAATCACACCCAGGAATGGAAGATCATGCAGTTAAAAAAAAATTTACAAGGGAACTGAAAAAAAAATGAGTATACTGGAAAATATTAGTTAAAAACTAAACATGCTAGGCAAATAAATCATTTAAGGGCTGTAGTGGTTTGAATAGGTCTGGCTCCTACAGACTCGTGTATGTCAATGTATGGCCCAGAGGGAATCTCTAGCAGGAAGTACGGCTTTGTTGGCATAGATGTGGCCATGCTGGAGGAAGTGTGTCACTGTGGAGATGGGTTGTGAGGTATCATATATGCGCAAGATCCACCTAGTGTGCTACACAGTCTCCTTCTGCTGCCTGAACATCAGCTCCTTCTCCAGCCCCACGTCTGCCTGCATCCTGCCATGCTTCCCACCATGACAGTAATGGACCAAACCTCTGAACCTCTAAGCCAGCCCCAATTAAAGGTTTTCCTTTATAAGAGTTGCCATGGTCATGGTGTCTGTTCACAGCAACAAAACCCTAATTATAAGACAAAGGGCTTTTTAAATGTTAAGGACTGACAGATAAAAACTGTTTAAGGTCCAAACTTCCAATTACAAACTGGCAATAAGCCAGAAGCTTCTTGAGAACCATGCTTTAGCATACTTGAAGCCTTATGGTAAAAGTCAAAAGTCACTTCTTCTTCAGGAGCCTTCTGAAGCTGCTGCTTCTCCTCCAGCAAGCCCAGTGCCAATATATGGAATGCCTAAAAAAGGGAGAAGAAGGGTCTTTGAAGTGCTTCTTCTTTAATTGGAGGCACTAATATAAATAACCCAAAAGAAAGAAAACGATAACCCAACATGGACAAAGCTTATAAACAAAGATAACTGAAAGAGAAATCATGAGTATCCATTTCAAATTAAGGAGGTATAGTTTAAGGTGATTTAAAGAATGTTACTTAAATAGTGACAAACATTTGGAGTTTACTATAAACTACAAAGCTGCCAAAAGGGTTTAGGAAGCAGTTATATGTTATTACAGTGGTGATAAAGGGACATAAACTAATTTTACATTAAAAATCATTGTCATCAGTCAAAAATGTAAAGGAACAGATTGTGTACTAGGAATTGGTATGGCAAATATACTCATTTATGTAAGTAGAGAAATTTGTACAAGGATGTAAACCAGGTGTAGCACACATCTATAATCTCATGTACTTGGAAGCTGAGGGAGAAAGATAACCTAAGCCCACAAAATCAAGACCAGCCTGAGCAACGTAAAGAGAACCTGTCACAAGCAAGCAAGCTAACTATCATCAGTGCTCATCTTAGTGTTTTGTTATAACAAAACCCTAATCAAACCCAATGTTTATTAATAAAAGTTAAATGTATAATAGTATTCCTATATATGAGATATACATACAACCAAGAATGACAAAGGCCTTTATGTGCTTATTTATGCCGGCATAGTTTCCAGGATTTATAAAGCATTAGCAGCACTTAAGAGATAAGGACACTGGGAGCTGTGGGGAAATTTTTAACTGGAGTTCAAATAAATCTCTACAATACTGAATATAGTACTGCAAGCATTCATCACTGAGATACAAAAAGAGCATAAAACCTACAGACCAATAATAACCAACAGGGGAGAGGGATAGAGATTATTCAGGATTAGATAAATATGTAAACATAGCTACCATAAAATAGCAGGATTAAGTAATTTATTAATTAGCTGTACCAAGAAGCCAGGTATGGTTGCTCATATGTATACTCTTAGCCCTCAGGATACTGAGGCAGAAGGATTGCCACAAGTTTAAAGTTAGCCTAGGCATAAGGGGTTTTAGTCCACCTTATGCTATAGTATGCGACCCTGCTTCAAAAATAAATAATAGATAGGTAGATAGATAGATAGATAGGTAGACAGGTAGGTAGGTAGATAGATAGATAGATAGATAGATAGATAGATAGATAGATAGATAGATTTATAGAACAAAGAGAGCTGCAAGCGTGGCTCAGTGGCAGAGTTCTTGTCTAGCATATACATGCTCCTGGGTTCACTCACCAGCACCGCGAAAACCAAACCAAACAAAATAAATATATGCCTATAAAAACATGATGCACTGGGCGGTGGTGACACATGCCTTTAATCCTAACACTCAGGAGGCAGAGACTGGTGGATCTCTGTGAGTTCAAGGCCAGCTTGGTCTACAGAGCAAGTTCCAGGACAGGCAGGCTATACAAAGAAACACTGTTTCAAAGAAAAGGAAAAAAAAATAGCATGTTGCAATGTGTTATGGACTTATCACTAACATGAGGAGACTATGGTTTTGTTTGTTTCCTTTTTCTTTTTTCTTTTTTTTAACTTAGAGAAGGAGCTAAGATATGTTGGGAAATTTTTAACTGAAATTCAAATAAAAAGAGTTAGAGAGTAATACCTAAAATAGCATAGGAATAGATTACAAGCTCATCAATCAAATGGATTCTACTTCCCAGCATCTTTGCAGTTAATGCAATCAATAAGAGGCTTGCCAGGAATATAGTTACCTTTAATTACCATAATGTGCTCCAATTACAAAAGTACAGGGTACATCATAATTAAATTTCTATAAAATATCAACCACAAGTATTATAAAAGGAAATAAGGACAGATGACATTCTGTAGGTCTTAAACTTGTCTCCACTCCTTGGTTTACCGGAGCTCACACCATCTTTAAAAACCAGGTATTCTGCTATCTTCATCTGCAGCATCTCTCAAGAAGAGAGAGGGCAGCCTTAGCCATGATTACCATGCCATTCTCCCCAGCCAGCCAGGGCTGAACAGCAGGGGAGGGCAGAGTGGGGCAGGGAGTGGAAGGCTAATCTCCCTTTAGTGCAACAGAGCCGCTGAAGCTTGATGGGAAAGCAGAACTAGGAAGGCCGGGGAAAGAGGGAATCCTGCCCCTGCTTTCTGCCAGAATCACTGTTGGAAAAGGAGAAGGAAGAGCAGGGACACCCTCCACACTTGTGCATCTTTTCATGAGCTTTCTTTACTTTCCTCTCCATCACAATTCCTGGGCCTATCATGACTAAAGCCAGAGAATGCACAAAGCAGGGTAGGGTAGAGACAGGCCCGATACCTAGATGTGGCCCAGGATAAGGAGGCCAACCTGGCGGGGAAGCTGGGGAACATCCAGAGGGAAAGAAACGATGGACAGAGGGTAGATAGGCAAGGCTGGGAACTCTTGGGCACACTTAGATTTGGCCCTGGCTGACCAGCAGTGGGATTCTACATATTCAGATGTTTGTCCAAGTTTTTCCAAGACCACTTTACTTGATTAATCCTTCCCAGGCTTGGCTCTCACTTCCTGGTTATCCCTATCCTGTGCACTTTTTTTTGAGTCTTTTAAAACATGAATAGTTATCAAGGGTAGAGATACCAAAAACATGAGAATGTACCATGAAAGAAACTTGGACCACAGATAAACTACTTTAATGATTCCTAAGTATCATGTGTTTCTGACATGGTTCTGACTGACATTAATCCAAAGAATGTTTCTCAGATTCCAAAAAGAACTCAAACACTGCAGGTGAGCATACCATCTGCAGCATCCCTTCCGTCCACAGGTTAGACTCCGTGTCTACTGCGCGCTCAAAGATGGTCCTGAGGATGTACATCATAACATCACAGCTGAGCAGGTTGACTACTTTGCTGAAAGCAGGGCAGAACTCTGGAGGAGGTGGCGGCGGCAATGCTGTTGGGGAAACAGAATAGATGGGGAGAAGAGGCAAGCAGGTACTACCCTAACATACTAAACTGTAAATATGAAAAGTCAAAGTTTAAATGCAAAAGAACATGATTTTTTTTTCTGCTGCAGAGCACTGAAAACATCAATGTCAAGGGAAATATAAACTGCTCGACCAGTCTCCCAAAATAAATTCCATTTGTTGACAATTTAAAAGGCTCTCACTCATGTTGACCACATCTTAATAAATAAATGAAAAGAGGCTCTTTTATATTTCCTTTAGTTGCCCCCTTCAAATCAACAAAAGACTCACAAAAAAATAGGCAAAATGAAATCAGTTCAGAATCTCAATTTTACCTTCATCTTTATTTTCTTGTTTTCTCCTTTTCTTCTGCATATGTTCAGCCTATTTAAGAAAAAAAAAAAAAAAAGAAAAAGTAATAACTATTATGACATACACTGCTTAAAAAGCACAAGACAAGTAAAACACTGTTGGAAAAATATAAAGATTGACCTACCTACTAAAATATTTTATATGCTAATTTAAAATATATTCAAAATATTACTTTGACTAGAAACCAAATAGTTGTCTTAGAGAAGGCGCTGCAAGATGAGTGAGGTATAATTCTCATTCAGAACTTAGCCTCTTTTCTTTTAGTCAGAAAGGTTTCCTAGCTTCTATCTGGTACAAGAACCTACATGATGATGTGTAACTTTTATCTGTATTTGTATTTATATTTAATTAATTTTATTTTTTTATTTTTCATTTTTATTTTTTTTGGTTTTTCGAGACCGGGTTTCTCTGTATAGCCCTGGCTATCCTGGAACTCACTCTGTAGACCAGGCTGGCCTCGAACTCAGAAATCCACCTTAGACCCCGTTCCTGTGAGAAAGCAGCAGACAGCCAATACAAAGGGCAGCAGCATCTCGATCAGCCCCATGTCTGCCTTCAGCTCATCATGAAGAGGAAGCCATGGTAGAATACAGCATTTCCCACAACGGCAGCAAGCAAGCAAGACCATGCTGGTAGTAACTAGCTTTCTCCTTCCTACACCTTTGTAAATTACTCAGCTTAACCAAAGGTCAACAAAACCAGCCATCATCAAAACCAAGTGATCACTTATCATCCTTCTAAGACCAACAGACACTAGGTGCCAATTACTGTTGTAAAAGACAAGAAAGATAAAGAAAGAAAAAGAATGAGAGAGAAAGGAAGAGAGGGAGAGACGGACAAAGGGCAGGAGAGAAGGAGGGGAAGAGAAGGAGAAAGGAAGGAAGGATGGAAGGAAGGATGGATGGACAGACAAAAGGAAGGAAGACTAGTGTCCTAAAGAAGCATGACAACCAAGTGAAGCATGTGACTATGAAGTGAAGGACAGTCCTGAATCCTCGTCCCCTGTAGCAACTATTATAGACATTTCTGCTACAGCCAAATAAATTTAAATATTGTACATGAAGTTACTGATTAAGTTTTCAGTTTTCTTGGATGAATTAACACCCTCTACTGAGAGCCATCATGAAACTACATTTCTGTAGATTTGGAAAACATATAGGACTTCAGGTTTATTTATGAAAAGGATACTCTTCCTACCTTGCTGTGCTGTGTTTTAGAATAATGGTAAAAGTACATATTGAAGTCTTTCAGTGACTCATCTTTCAATTCATAAACTCCATGGCCCGACACACCTGGTTTCCTAGAGCAACAGACAATACAGAGATGAAGAACATGTTTTTGTTTTCATAGAACTGATACCAGAAAAGACAACAAAATCTAATCTAAAATTCAAGATTCCTATTAAAATATTATACTTAGAAACAATCAATTTAGTTCTATGGTAACTAAAAAAACACACACTGAATAAAAAAATCCTGACAACGGTGACATTTTTATTTAATAGTTATGAAAATCAAACAAATCTGGGAAAGTTTGCTTTGTGCTAGGTCGGCCTGATAGTAGTGTGCTTAGATTCCCAGACTTCCTGTATAACCTCTGGGTTTAAAGGCGCCTGTTAAATTACAGTATACTACTTAACTTAGATTCAAACCTCAAATGGTAGAGACACAAATTATTAGCACACTGTTCTAACAATAGTATGGACTCCTCTATTGAGCGCAGTAGTAGGAAAAGCACCGCAACTAAAAGGAGCAGAGCACACCATATCTGCTACGAACGCTTAGCATCTTTGAGTTTCTGTCCAATTCTTAACTTAAAAAATATCATTAAACACTGCTAATAGGAAAAAAAGCTACATGCTATTGTATAAGTTATTTACAATTAGTAGTGGGCTGGAGAGATGGCTCAGCAGTTAAGAACACTGGCCACTCTTCCAGAGGACTCAGCACCAGCACGGCAGCTCACAACTGTTAACTCCAATTCCAGAGCACCTGGCATCCTTGCAGACTAGATGCAGGCAAAACATGAATGAACATAAAAATAAATGTCTTTAAAAGAAAAACCTCAACAGCATCACTCTAAACACAATATGATCACGAGTCAAAGTACATTACTATTATCAACTTTCCAAAATTCAAGAATTGATTTAATTAACATTTTCACCTTATATACCACAAAGAGTGAAAGGTTAATAAAATACTCTTTAACTCTATTGGAGAAAAATCTAAGATTAGCATATAAAACAAAAATTTGTAAAACAATGAAGTCATAGCTCCAAAGTATTGGGAAAAAGTCATCAGTCTTATTAGCTAACTGTCTAATTCACCTAATATCACCAGACGAATCTCTCATTTACCTACCACACAAGAACCTCATTTCATCAACAAACAAAGTTAATTGTCTCCTCACTAAACACAGGCAGTGCCTACTGCATCCTCTATTCTCACCCCTCCACTCTGTACTGTATTCTCATTCCTGGGCACTCTAAAAATCACATGTTCTAAAAAATATCCAGAGTATGAAAATAAAGATCAGCCTATCTCTCAGATAAGGATAAATATTAAACACTTACTTAAATGTGGCCACTTTGTTTATGACATTCTCTAAGCCAGTTTCGTTATTTTCCTGTCGAAACAACATTTTTTTTGTCATTTTTACCTTCAGGTAATGATTTTTTCTTCTCTTACTGTGAACTGAAATACATTTAAAACTTCATCTCTGAAGTACTTTATACACAATAAATTTAAAGACTAACTACAATATTGCATTAAAAGTACATATGCAAGTCAGGTGGTGGTGACACACGCCTTTAATCCCAGCACTCAAAGGCAGGCAGATCTCTATGAGTTCGAGGGCAGCCTGGTCTACAGAGTGAGTTCCAGGACGGCCAGAGCTATACAGAGAAACCCTTTCTTGGGGGGAGGGAGGGCAAAAGAAAAAAAGAAAAAAAAGTACATATGAAGCCAATATGATGCAGGGGAGTAACTTTAAGATACGCAATCTTATGTATGAATAGCACAAGGTAAGACAGCCCTCTGAGTCTGGTTTCATGTGTGTGTACACACACACAATTTTTAACACCCACCCTTTCTTCTTTTCTTCTTCTTCTTTTTTTTTTTTTTTTGGATGGTGTTGGAATTTAACCAGGGCCTGCAGAAAGCATTCTATCACTCACCTGTACATGCAGTGGTTAAAAAGAAGCCTCACATAGTATGTTTATCAACAACATCTAGGAAGATGTCCATGCTTCACTAAGCCTTGAAACCAAGGTAAACAAAAGGAATAGCCTCCAACCAGAAACACATGGCAAAATAGCTGTGCAGAATATCCAGATGTGTTCCTCCTTCCGAAGCTCTGAGAGTTTTCTGCTAATTAGCACAAACATTTCCTTAAACTCAGAGTACTGTTTTTATGAAGTCATTTACAATAATAAGGACCTAGTTAAAATACTACAGTAAACTTATAGCTAGCTACCTATAGTTTTTAAAAATTAAGAAATGTATCCTCCTTTTCATAGTTTAGTTTGAGCAGGCAAGATGGCACAGTGAGTAAAAGCACCTCCAGCCAAGTCTGACGAACTTTAATCTCTGGGACCCACATAGTGAAAGGAGAAAATTGATCCCTGCTTTGTCACTTTGTCCTCTTATCTCTGCAGGTGCCACATGAGTACTGTAACACACACACACACACACACACACACACACACACACATACACACCACATTCACATACATGCAGAAATAAATAAATGCAAACAAAACTTTATTTTGTTTACCTATTTAGTTTTAAGGAGATGAGTCTGAGTCACTCCTGGGCATAAATGATACTTAGCTTCCCAGGTAACTGGAATTATTCTATAACACGCACCAACACATCTATCTAACCTCCTTTCAAAAAATAATTTATTTGAGATTAAGCAGCAAAATCAGAGGACGCCTTAGAGAATTTTGTTTTTAAGTATGTTGTATATGTATTACCAGTCACAGGTGAAATTAGTTTAGATGTAACAGATATTTTTAGAATTTTTGAATATTTACTTATTTTAATAGTATTTAAGGGAAAATCATTTAGAACACCTAAACTATTATTACATACATATTACTGCTTCAAACACACTAAGGAAAACTACAAGATGATATTTAAAAGGCATTAATCATGAAATTAATGGATATACAAAAATTACAAAACTAAAATCCCAAATAGCTACAGTTTGACAACCAGTTTAAAATGAAACTGGAAAAAAAAATTACAAAGAATCTGGCAGGGAGGAAGAAGCTGAGTCAAAGCACAGCACCTCTTATGTGTATGGAAGTCTTGACAACACAAGAAAGTTGAATTCTTTATTAAGAATCACTTTTCTAGAACTGCAGGTGTAGCTCGGTGTGTAAAAGTCCTTTGGCATACAAGCCTAATATGCTGACCCAGGCCTTGGAGCCCATAGAGAAACTACACGTGGTAGCTCACAAGTATAACCCCAGCACTCCCAGATGAGAGGCAGCAGAAGAATCACCAGGAAGCTCATGTAGGCCACAGGTATCTACATACATGGCATGGCAATGTGCAGACTTCCACTCACACAAAAACAAAAACTTAAGTGATTATTGTTCTAATTCATAGGCAAATCTTACAAGCGGAAAAATGTAAGAGTCATAACTTTAGGACAATTATACCAATATTGGTATATACTAAAGCTTAAATACCACTGTGGTGGCAATCACAACTCACCCTAAGGATCTCTAACTAGAGAGAGCAGACTGACAGCATGCTTCAGCTGTTGTCCTTTGGGCTTCTCACTAAGGATTCCAGACCCTCAGCAAGGCAAATACTATAAAGCAGCTGTTCTGAGAGACATGGCAAGACAGCAAAGCCTGATTTTTATTTTGCTGTCTGTCTGTCTGTCTGTCTGTCTATCTGTGTCTCTCTCTTCTATCTCCATCCCAACCTACTTTTCTTTATAGGGCATGTTCCATAGCTTCAGCTCCTCTGGAACTCCACAGTGCTGGGATTACCAAAAGTATGTGCCACAGTGTGTAGCCTACTGCTTCATTCTTTCCTTTTCTTCATTCTTTTCACACAATACTTGTATTTATGAGACCTATCATAACAATATATATTAATATAATGTATACATACATACATATGCAATGTATAATTATCAAATCAGGGTAACTGGAATTTCTAAGTCCTCAGATATCTTTCTATTTGACATGTTGGAAAACTTTGGGCTTTCTTTTTCCTAGTTATTTAGAAATATATCACTTTGTTGTTAAGCAAGAACACTAGAACTAATTTCTTTTCCTAAGTATACTTTACTATCTGTTATCTAACCTCTCTTTGATCTCACCACACCCTGAGTTTCCAGGGACCACTAATTCTGCCTTCTTTTATGAGATCTACGTTTTTATAGGATGCTTCCATTTATCTGCCTTTGCATTTTCTTCACAAAAAGGAGGACTGTAGAATGCTGCAACAGGCTCCCTGGTGTTTCCCAGCCCCTCACTGTTTCCTGTAATAAAATCTTTTTTTGTTTTTGTTTTGTTTTGTTTTGTTTTGCTTTGTTTACTGGCCTGTTTCTCACAAGATCTACATTAACACAATGCTCCAAAAACCTGAAATCTCAGAATTTCAGCTACCTTTCATTTCCTTTGCCAAAAATCTTGTTTTAAAGTAAACAAAAATTTAAGAGCATTTCCATGGAACTAAAGCATATAAATGACTAAAAGCTGAAAGGTGATGATTTTACAACCATAATATTAAAATGTGGGTCATTTTGCTAAGCACATTTTCCTGAAATTTGAAGTTAACTTTCAACTGAGAGAAGGAGAGGTAGAGAGACAGACAGACAGACAGACAGATAGCATCAAACAAACAAACAAACAACAACAAAAACTGGAATTCCTCCAATCTTAAGAAGAGGGACTGAGCCGGGCGTGGTGGCGCACGCCTTTAATCCCAGCACTCGGGAGGCAGAAGCAGGCGGATTTCTGAGTTCGAGGCCAGCCTGGTCTACAAAGTGAGTTCCAGGACAGCCAGGGCTACACAGAGAAACCCTGTCTCGAAAAACCAAAAAAAAAAAAAAAAAAAAAAAAAAAAAAAAAAAAAAAAAAAAAAAAAAAAAAAAAGAAGAGGGACTGAAACGTAAGCGTAGAAGCTAGAAGCGTATATCAATGGTTAGAAGCACTAGCTACCCTTGCAGGGCTCCCTGGACTCACAACTGTCTATGGCTCCAGTTCCAGGGGATCCAACACCCTGTAAGAACACCAGGCATGCATACGATACACTTACAAACAAGTAGGGAAAACACCCAAACATGTAATTTTTAAAATAATTTTCTTTTTCTTTTTTTATTAAAGAAAAGTAAACTTACATTCTCAGGTAGGTTTCTGGCAATGGCACTGTGTGGCATGGGCTCAATGCACAGTAAGTGAGTGATCTCTCTCATTATAACCTCCTCTCTCGTAACATTCCCCACTCCAGGCACATAACGTTCTCCTAATACAACAAAAAACAAAACCAGAAAATTTCATTCCTTTCTATTTAAGTTTTGTTCTGACAGACGTTACTTATACCCAGAACATTGCGTTAAATTTAGGTCTATAAAAACAAGTTAAAATTACTTCAATATTTCCCCAAATTCAAACCATAAATTATTTGTTAAAAGAGAGAAACCAAGCCAGGCGTGGTGGCACACGCCTTTAATCCCAGCACTTGGGAGGCAGAGGCAGGCGGATTTCTGAGTTCGAGGCCAGCCTGGTCTACAAAGTGAGTTCCAGGACAGCCAGGGCTATACAGAGAAACCCTGTCTCAAAAAACCAAAGAGAGAGAGAGAGCGAGAGAGAGAGAGAGAGAGAGAGAGAGAGAGAGAGAGAGAGCATTCAGTGACCTGAAGAATCCAGCCCTTAATTTGCTGTGATCTCAGCATTTAGGAGGCTGAGATAGGAGGATCACAGACAGAAAGGCTAGCCTGGGTTGCATAACAAGACCAGGATTCAAAAGTAAACCAATAAGCTGGAGAGATGGTTCGTGGGTATGAGCACATATTTCTCTTATAGAGGATCCAAGTTTTATTCCTGGAACCTCCGTCAGGACACTTACATCTGCCTGCTAATCCAGCTCCAGGGGACCCAGTGTCTCTGGACTCAAAGGGCACCTGCACTTACATGCACATACCCATACCTACACTAAAAATAATAAGTTGTTAAGGTCAGGCATATTGTTGGCACATGCCTTTCACACTAGCAGTCAGGAGGTGGAGACAGGAAGATCTCAGTGAACTGGAGGCCAGACTGGTCTACATAGTGAGCTCCAGGTCAGCCAGAACTACACATTAAGACCCTGTCTCAAAAAGAAAAGAAAAGGGACCCATAGCTCCAGCCACATATATAGCATTGGATGGCCTTGTTGGGCATCAATGGAAGAAGAGACCCTTGGTCCCGTGAAGGCTCGATGCCCCAGTGTAGGGGAATGCAACGGTGGGAAGGTGGGAGTGGGTAGGTAGGTGGGAGCACACCCTCATAGAAGCAGGAGGAGGGGGGATGGGATAAAGAGTTTCTGGGGGAGAAATCAGGAAAGGGGATAACATTTGAAATGTAAATAAATAAAATATCCAATAAAAAAAAAAAGAAAATCAAAGTAAACTACAAAACAAAAACGAACAAACAAAACAGGGCCTACCTAGAGGTTAAGAGCTCTTGCTGCACAATCACGAAAACTAGAATTTGGATTCCAGTACTTGTGCAACAAGCCAGATGGCTCACAAACATTCCAGCTATAAGGGATCTGATGCCTTCTTCTGTCTCCCACATACATGCACAAGATCACACACACACACACACACACGCACATACATGCATATACACATGTGTGCCTATATACTCAGACATACAGACAAGCACACACAGAGGACACAGAAAGAGACAAGAAGACAGAGATATAAAGAAGTACAAAAAACAAAAAAACAAAAAAACAAAACAAAAAAACAAAAAACAAAAAAAAGAAACAAGGGCAATGCCAGGGCTGGGAAGCTGGAGTGGGTGGGTTGGTGAGTCAGGGGATGGAGGAAGTGATAGGGGGTTTTCAGAGGGGAATCCAGGAAAGGGGGTAACATTTGAAATGTAAATAAAGAAAATATCTAATAAAAAATGTAAATAACAGTCAAAAGAAAAAAAAAGAATAAAATGAAAACTGAAAAGTAAAATTAATTGTTTACACAATAAAACAGGATTATGTGCCAAGCCTAGGACTCGCACATACTAGGTAGATACTCTAGTACTGAGCTACAAACCCAGGTCCAGGTTATAAACACATAAACAAAAACTCCGTCAAATGGTTATCAGAAATTGCTAACTCAAGTATAGGAATATCTCTAGTGTCGGTACCTAACGTCCATTGATCAAGAAGACATTTGAATGTATGGCACCCTAGGTTTGTTTGTTTGTTTGTTTGTTTTTAAGTGTATATATGTGCAAATACTTTGTGTAATGTGAGCATGTGTGCATGCAGGTGTGTGTGTATGTGTATGTGTATGTGTGTGTGTGTGGGGGGGTCTTGGTCTTCACGTTATTTCTAAGGTAAGATTGATTGCTCACTGAATCTGGAGCTCACGGATGCAGCTAAGCTGCTGGCAAACCTGCTCTCTAGGGATCCTCCTGTCCAGTCTTCTCAGTTCTGGGATTATAGGTGTGTGCTGCAAGCCTGCCTCCCCCACTTTTATATCTGTATTGGAGATTGAACTCAGGTCCTCATGCCTTCACATTAGGTACTTTACCAACGTGATCCACTTCCGTGTTCTTACAGAAACCTTCATTGGTATACATCCATTAAACACAGAATCAGGTTTCATAAGGATAACTCTCTCCGGTGTGTCATGTACTTTGCCCACAGTCACCTCCCACACTATCCGTTCCTTCGCTGGCCTCCTTTCTAAACCCCTCCACTCTGCCTTCATGACTATGTACTCACCACTAGTTTTCAACACCATAATATCTATAAAAGGCCTATGACATCTAGAAGAGATCCTTTTAGTTATTCTCTAAATCAAACACAGTTCACAAAGAAGTTGTTAAATGATTTATTTCCAATAACTCATTTTCACATTTGTAAATTTTATAATGTTATATTTTATTTTATAATTTTCATATATATATATATATATATATGTATATATATTTACCAAAGGGGTATCCCCCAGGTTCACAGTCCCAGAAGCAACCTTAGAGTAGGTTCCTTTCACACTGTATGGATTAGGAATCTGAAACTCAAAGATTATATAGAATGTTCTTAATAACTGAAAGCAAGGCCAAGACTTTATAATCTAACTCCTAATCCAAATATTTTCTACTTATTTATATTTTTCCCATTATAAACCAGATGTGGGGCTTGAAAGATGGCTCACTGGTTCACAGCATTTGCTGTTGTGGCCGAGAAGCCGAGTTTTGTTCCCAGTACCACACGGCGGCTCACAACCATCTTTCTCACTCTGATATCTATGCAAAGTAACTTGCAAACATGACATGATAAAAACACTTATATTAGACCGAGAATATATTTAAATTTCATGCATACATGTAAATGTTAGCACTAAATAAGTAGATTTTAAAACTCTATGTTTATACCCAGGATATTTATACCTTGACCTCCAAAGTTCAACAATAAAAAAAATCAAGTATAAAAATTAAGAAGTTACTGGGAATGTAGTTTAGTAGCAGAGCTCTTATCTAACATGTGAAAGGCCCTGGGTTTGATCTCCAATACCAAAGAAAAAAATATGCAAGGTTCATTTTTAAAGAACTTTCTAAATCTATCTGTCACACTGGTCACATTAATCTTGGATGTTTTATGTAGCATTTAGAACAGAAGACAAACACCAATTATATTTTATTAATAGTCTCTAAAAAGCAAATTATGTTCTAATTCAAATTTTGTTTTAAGCTTACCCACAATATAGATGAGGACCTGAAGCATTTCTTCTATTAATGTATTATATTGTTTAATCAAATCCTACAGAATTAAAAAAAAAGTGACATAAGAATCACAAACTCCAAGTTTGTATTTCTTGATTAGATGCAAGGCCCACCCAGTCTAGAGTTTTCTTCCAAGCACAGCAAGAAGTAGGAACCAAAACTCCCACCTGAATCATGAAGCACTCAGTAACAGCTGTTAGAGACTGACACTTTTTTCATTGCTGTCACCTGACTCATGAAGCACTCGGTCACAGCTGTTAGAGGCTTCCTTGCCGTCACCACCATATTGTTATTTGTCCTAAGCCAGCAAATTCCAATCTTTCCCTTTCTCTGCTCTTAGCTTCCTTCTCACTAGGAGGGTGAGAAAGTGGCTTAAAGTACATGTCCTAGCTATGGTAGGAATATGATTCCCTAAAACATCTCTTATTTAAGTTCTTCTGATAGATCAGATATTTTCACTGAGAGTAAAGTGACAAAACTATCATTTCTTTTCTATATATAACCTACTACTTGGGCCTCCATAAAGACTTTGAAGTTAGAAAAATTAAGGAATGGGACTTAATAAATTTAAAACAGTCAAGGTTGCCCCTTGTTGGTGGCTGCTTATATCTTTAATCCCAGCACTCAGGAGGCAGAGGCAGGTGGATTTCTGAGTTCCAGACCAGCCTGGTCTACAGAGTGAGTTTCCAGCACAGCAAGGGCTATACAGAGAAACCCTGTCTAGAAAAACTAAAACAAAAAACCAAAACAACAACAAACCCATCAGGATTACTTTATAAGCTAGTACTTCAAATATTAAAACTATACTGATGTGTCAGGGTACTGTAAGACAAACACAAATTGTGAAAAATGTAACTAGTATAATAAAAATACTAAAATAAACATTTACTAAAATAGAAAAGGGAAAAATGATTAAAAAAAAAAAACATACAAAAGGAAAGAACCTACAATTCACTAACTCCCCAAAAACCAATGATAGTGAACCAAAATACAAAACTGTACGTGTCATCTTTCACTACTGATGTGATAACCCCATGCTATCAGAAGTATGCACACACCAATCTGTTAATACTTATCAAGAGCCTTAAGTAAAAACGTGCTGTTTTATTCCTCAAATTTACACATAAAATTTATCCTAAAGTAAATGCTTTCTGCATGCAATCAAACTGCTACAGAGACTTTCAAAGTGATAAGGTACAAACAATACAGGTCTGGTAGTCATTCAATTACAAGGAGAAAATCCTATCATAATATTTTGTAAAACAGGCTACAAATTATAAAATGGCATATGTAGAATAAAGCTTTTGCTTTAAAAACAAAATATTTTATTTTCTGAAGGCAGTATGTTAAGTGACATCTCTTTTCTCTGTTGATCTATATAGAGTCTAAGTTTCCTAGAGTGAAAAGAAAGTGTATGTGTGCTTGCATATTTGTGTATTCTGTGTGCATGTGTGATGTTTGGAGGTTTAGAGATCCCATAGTATGGAAAAACCATGGTTCCTGGATACCTAGGACATCCCAACCCGAACATCAAAATCCAAGGAAGCGCAAATCCCTCATAAGCTGATGTAGTATCTGTGCATAACCTATACACATCTTGCCGTATACTTTAAAAGCACACCTACACTACTCATAATACCTAATACAAATGTAAATATCATGTAAATGTAAATTTTAAAAAGTGACTGCATAGTACTGTTTGCAAATTAATACAGACACAATTTAAAAAATATCTATCTGACCCCTAGTATGATATATCTGTATGGAAGGTTAACTGTATATACAAAGAATATTTATGTAAAAATAGTGATAACAATATGTCTTTTGATTTAATTCACACACCAGTCTCTATTGCTTACCTGGTCTTTTGTGGATATGGTCTTGTTAAAAGCATCAGTAAGTTCATATCTCTGAAGTACCAGTAACAAGAACTTGTTGGGATCCATTATAGATGCTCCAATCTGTGAAAGAAATAGAGTGTCACATTTCTTGTGTATTAAATGGAAGAACTCTTGTCTCTAATAGTCCCTTTAGAAAATTTCAAAATAATTTTGTAGAAGATAATAGAGTACCCATTCTATTTCTATGCTATCATGTTCAGTTAATGGTGAAACTCAAGTTAAAAACAGTATGGAAAGGAAAGATCAAATGGAGAGTAACTGAAACGGGTACCTGAAGCATGATGATATCTTTATCATACATTTCTTCCCTGCATTTAACATCTTGATAATAGAAAACCTGTGAAAGAAATGGTTAAAGGAATTGATTTTCAATAAACATCTTTTTCACCATGTATGTGTACGTTTAAATGTGGATGGACGTGTGTGTGTGTGTAGACCAGATGTTAACATCAGCTGTTTTCCTCAATTGCTCTCCATGTTGTATAATGAGTCAGGATCTCTCACTTCAACCCAGAGCTCCCTGATTTGGCTAGTCTAACTAGTCAGCTTGCTATGAGAACTCTGATTCAGCATCCTATAGCTATGATTACAGAGGATATCATAGCAACCTAACTTATGTGGATGCTAGAACCCCAAACTCTGGTCCTCATGTGTGTGCAGCAAGAGTTTTACTCACAGAGACATCTTCCAGCCCTCAGATAAAATTCTTAACAATAGGGTCTCAACTAGATGGCTTAATGCATAAAGATGCTACCAAGCCAACACCCTGAGTTCAATCCCTGAGACCCATATGATGGAAAGAAAAAAACCAATTCCTTTAAGATGTTTTATGACAAAATTATTCTTAAGACTTTCCATCAGCTAGAAATCTCTAGACATAATTATTTTTGTTGTTGTTGTTGTTTTTGTTTTTGTTTTTTGAGACAGGATTTCTCTATGTAGCCCTGGCTGTCCTGGAACTCACTCTGTAGACCAGGCTAGCCTCGAACGCAGAAATTCGCCTGCCTCTGCCTCCCAAGTGATGGGATTAAAGGCGTGTGCCACCACGCCCGGCGATTATTTTTTGAAAGTAAATAAATTTCTATACCAAATCTAGGTATGGCAGTTCAAATCTGTAATATTTGCACATGGGAAGCAGAGATAGGAGAATTCATAGGTTTGAGCTCAGTCTGGGATACAAAGATCCTGTTTCAAAACAAGAGTAACAATAATGTCTGCCTGAGGGCTAGCAGAAAGAATGGAAACATGCAACCTCTGGAAATAGGGGGGGGGGACCCCAGAATGCACCAGAGACCTGGGAGGTGAGAGACTCCCAGGACTCAAAGGGAGGTACCTTATATGAAATGCCCTACAGTAGGGAGAAGGAACTTATAGAGCCCACCTCCAGCAGTAAGACAGGACATCAAGTGAGGGATGGGGTTCCCATTCCACAGTCACACCTCTGACCCCTAATTGTTCCTGTCTGAAAGAATTACAGGGATGGAAATGGAGAGGAGCCTGAGGAAAAGAAGGTCCAGTAACAGGTCCAAAGTGGGATCCAGCTCAAGGGGAGGTCCCAAGGCTTGACACTGTTACCGAGGCTATGGAGCTCTTACAAAAAGGGATCTATCATGACTGCCCTCCGAAAGACCCAACAAGCAGCTGAAAAAGTCAGATGCAGATGTTTGCACCCAACCAATGGACAGAAGCAGCTGACCCCTGTTGTTGAATTAGGGAAGACTGAAAGAAGCTGAGGAGAAGGGCAATCCTGTAGGAGGACCAGCGGTCTCAATTAATCTGGACCCCCAAGATCTCTCAAACACTGGACCACAAAAAAGACAGCATACATGATCTGATATTATGCCCCCAACACACATACAGTAGAGGACTTTTGGGTCTGTGTTCATTCAGAGATGATGCATTTAACCTTCAAGAGACTAGAGCCCCAGGGAGTTTAGAGGTCAGGTGGGGTGGGGGGTGGGGACATCCACGTGGAGACGGGGTGGGGAGGAGGTATGGGATGTGGAACAGTTGGAGGATGGATTGTGGGGTGTGGGATAAAATATGGAGTGTAAAAAATAAATTAATTTTAGCCGGGCGTAGTGGCGCACGCCTTTAATCCCAGCACTCGGGAGGCAGAGGCAGGCGGATTTCTGAGTTCAAGGCCAGCCTGGTCTACAAAGTGAGTTCCAGGACAGCCAGGGCTATACAGAGAAACCCTGTCTCGAAAAACCAAAAAAAATAAAAAAATAAAAAATTTTAAAAAAAGAAAAGAAAAAAGAATAAAAAAGGAAAAATATCATAACATCATTTTCTTCTAAGTGGCATTTTTAAAAGTTGTTCTCTGATCTTTTAAATAAAGCACTCCTCACATTTTCCCTAAAACATAAGCAAATATAATTAAGGTAATCATTGTTATTGTTTTTAAATGGTGCTGGGGGCTAAACCTGGATCCACACAGAACTTTGATTAGGGCAGATTCAAGGACCACCATAGAAACAAAATAAAAACAATAGCAAAAGGACAAATAGGGGCTAGAGAGATGGCTTAGGTGCTAATAGCACCTGATGCCCTTCCCAAGGGCCTGGGTTGAATCTCCAGCACAGACATGGCGGCTCACAATCCTCTATAGCTCTAGTCCCGTTGATACTGCATAACATACATGGTGCTCAGACATACAAACAGACAAAACACCCACACCCACTGAGAGAGAGAGAGAGAGAGAGAGAGAGAGAGAGAGAGAGTAGGACAGTTGGTGTTGGTGGGAAGACTTAGTGTTTCAAAGAGATTCCTGTGCACCTACTGGCTTTCAGATGGGATAAATATTAAATAGGAAAAAAGGAGAAACACTTATAGGATCCCCAGGATTTTTATATCTAAGAGATTATACAAGAGAATAAGAGCAGATATTTGGCAAACTCTATGGACATGGAGTAAAGTAACCCTAGAATAAAATGTTAAAATGGATCACATCCACAGATGTGTGTGACAGACGGCGCCATACCTGGCTGATGAGCGAGAGCCCGTTTCTTCGCCACATCTCGGCCACAACCTGAGCCACCAGCACCAGGCAGCGCAGCGGGTACTCCACCAGGACCTCTACTTGAAAGCCATCCTGAAACACAGTGAGCACCATTTCATTACTTCCCACACTGCACATGCCCCGACTTAAGCAAGAAGTACATAAAATGGCAGAGCTTGCATTTGGAATTCAGATTTTAACATGAAGCATTCTGCTGAGAAATGACTAAATGTGAGTATTCAACGAGGTTAAAAATATGATTTTCGGGCTGGTGAGATGGCTCAGCGGGTTAGAGCACCCGACTGCTCTTCCGAAGGTGATGAGTTCAAATCCCAGCAACCACATGGTGGCTTACAACCACCCATAACAAGATCTGAAGCCCTCCTCTGGTGCGTCTGAAGTCAGCTACAGCTTACTTATGAAGAATAATAAGAAACGAATCTTTGGACCGGAGTGAGCAAGGCTGTCTGGAGCGAGCGGAGCCGAACGGGGATGGCCGGAGCTAGCGGGGCCGGAGTGAGAGGGGCCGAACGGGACGGCCGGAACAAGCGGGGCCAACCGGAGCAAGCAGAGCCGATCGGAGCGAGCAGGCCGACTGGAGCGAGCGGGGCTGGCTGGAACAAGGGGGGGGGGCGTACGTACGGGGGCGGCCGGGAGCGAGCGGAGTCGAGCGGAGCGAGCGGGGTTGACCGGAACAAGGGGAAAAAAAATATATATGATTTTCATTCCCACCAATCAACAGAAATGACTAGAAAATACTTAAGAGTCACTTACAAAAGGCACAAATTCATGCAGTCTTGAAACAGCACCTAGTCTGCTTAAACGTACATGAAGACCTAAGCCATTTAAAAGAAGAAAAAAGAAAACAAGAAAGCAGTTAAACCCTACTAGTATATATTTTGTTAACTCATAAAGTTTGGGAAAGTTGGGTTATTTAAATATATTTTCACTAGAGTTGAGGGTGTATCTCAAAGTGCTGGCCTAGCAGGCAGCAAACCTTTCAATTTACTCTCCAGTCTGCCCCCAACACACACACATTCTAAATTTATAAATGATACTCCAAATGAAAACATCTGACTTCTAATTTTGAAATACAGTATTACCAACATACACTTCTATGTTATACAACATCTTACATTGTATATAATTCATATAAAACAAAGTCTGCCTCTCCACAAGTTTATTCTACTATTTAAGGAAAATCAAGGGCTGGAGAGTTGGCTCAGTGGTTAAGAGTGCTGACTGCTCTTCCAAAGGTTGTGAGTTCAAATCCCAGCAACCACATGATGGTTCACAACCATCCTTATTGAGATCTGATGCCCTCTTCTCAGGTTTCTGAAGACAGCTACAGTATACTTACATTTAATAAATAAATAAATCTTTAAAAAAAAAAAAAAAAAAGGGCCAGCAAGATGGCTCAGTGGGTGAAGGTGCTTACTGTCAAGCTCACCAACCTGAGTTCAATCCCCAGAACTCATGTGGTGGCAGGAGAAAATGAACTCCCACAAGTTACCTTCTGATCTCCATACAGTCACCATAGCATATCACTCCCTCATCCAAAATGGAAATAAATATACAAATGTAATTTAAAAGATAAAAAAGGAATATCAAAAGAATTGAAACCTAATCTGAGTTTTGGTATAAGTTTATATAAAAATCAACATTTATAAATATTTAGAAACTGAGTAATTGGTAGAAAAGTTGGTCCTTAGGTAAGAATAAAGTATGAGTAAGTTTCCTTGGATAAATATTGAGGTGACAGCTCTCAAAGGTCAGAAATAATGACTGTCTCTAACTCCAGCATCTAGTAGGAGTATATGGGACAACGAAAAAGAGAAATTACCCTTGTACTCTCAGAGTATCTAGAAGAGTGACCAGAAAGACATAGAGAATGAGAACACTTACCAGCAAGCGTTCGAGAAAGTGGTAGGTGTATGCTTACAAGGTCCTCAGACACTTTGTAGGATTTGGTTTCCAGAATATGACCGCACAATTGCACTACTGTCTTGGTACTGGACATGAAATTTGTACTGCATCTCATTACAGCTTTGTGACACTCTTTATAAGCCACCAGTAAGAGATCTTCCTAAGGTAAAAGAAAACAGAAATATATTGACAAGTCAGCTACTTTGTCAACTACTATGTAATAAATATTTATTAAATATAAGCACAAAATTGTTCTATGTATTCCCAGGGTTACCTCCATAGGATGTAAATCCAGAGAAAATATAAAATATAAACATTTATAATCAAGAGTAAAAATTGCTGGCACCAATTAAATGATATAATTATCTTCAAAAGGCCAAAATAACAAGTATAATTGGGTTTCCCTATGTAACAGTTCTGGCTGTCCTGGAACTAGCTTTATAGACCAGGCTGGCCTCAAACTCACAGAAATCCACCTGCATCTGCCTCCTGGGAGTAAAGGTGCACACTAACACACAGCAGATGTTTCCAATAAATAAATCCCTAGGCTTGATTCCTCCCAACACACACACAGAGAATATACGCATGAGGAAAGATGAGAAGCGGCATTCTCAGAAAGATCTAATAAAAAATGGGGGGAAATACAACTTCTATTTAAATAGTGGGAAAGAATTAAAAATGACATGACTCAAAGGTTTTATGGGTAGAGTTACTGAACATTAAACTGGAAATACTGCAATATGTAAATATAGTGACACTGTCTATAGTGTAATGGAGACAATATATTTTTCAAGAATTAATTTGAGTCACCAAAGGTGAAGAAAGAAAAGGATAAACTCAGGAGACACAACACTAACAGGTGATGGCACACATTTGGGACACAGAAATTCAAATCTGAGCATGATAGGAAAACATGGTCACTCGGCTTAGTAAAGGTATTTGTTTACATAAAAGAAACTAAAAGGTGGAGACTAAGTGTTGAAAACATGGAGAAACCTGGTCAGATTATGTGGTCTACACAGAAAAACTGGAGGGAACAATGGAACTGACTCAGAATGGCAACCTTCTCAGTAAAAATAAAAGAGTAGCCACAAAGGTGACTCAGTGGGTAAGGCGCTGTGTTAAGGACCTAAGTGAGGATCTCAAGTACCAACGTAAAAGCTGGATTGGGTGGCTACCGATACCCACAGTGCTGGGGGCAGAGACAAGATCCCACAGGGCTTCCTGGCCAGCCAGTCCAACTAAAATGGTAAGACATAGGTTCAGTGAGAGACACTGTATCAATAAGGCATAAAGAAGGAAGGCACCCAATGTTTGGAGTTTGGTTGTGTGTGTGTGTGTGTGTGTGTGTGTGTGTGTGTGTGTGTGTGTGATGCATATGTGTTTGTATGCCTATGGAGACAAATGTAACCTTGGGGTTTTATCCCTCAGGATCATCCACTTTGTGTCTTTTATTGGAACCTGGGCTCACCCATTAGGGTGGTTGGCAAGCGAGCCCCTGGGAACCTCATGTCTGCACAATGCTCCCAACACTGAAATGACAATCACTCACAACAATGACTGTCTTTTTATGTGGATGTTGGAGCTCAACAGAATATAGGTTCTTGCTTGCATAGCAAAGACAAAACAAAACCAAAAAATCCCACTATGCACTCTTAGACACTTAACCATCTTTCCAGTAGTCCCAAAATACATTTTTTAATTACTTTTTATTTTATGTGTATGGCTGTTTTGCCTGCATGTATATCTGTGTATCATGTATGTACACTGCCTAGGGAGGCCAGAAGAGGGTGTCAGAGTCCTTGGAACTTGAGTTACAGATGGCTGTGAGCCACTGTGAATGCTGGGAATTGAACCCAGGTCCTCTGCAAAGGCATCAAGTACTCTTAAGAGCTGAGCCATTTCTCTAACCCCCAAGGCAGAGTCTGAGACACATTTTCTAATCAAATATAATATAATTTTAAGTAATTTAGACAGTCACATTATAAACTTTTATATCAAGAAAACTATAGCATAAACTATGCCACTAGTAACTATTAGAGCACTTACAAACGTGCACATCCTACTACCAAATCTTTAACTTACATCACAAGCACACCACTCTTGGAACATGAGCAAAATATTCTTTAGTTGCATCTGTATAGCGATGGCAGCCTCCCAGTCAGGGTCCACTTCAATGTGTTGTCCAACTTGTCTTCTGATTTCTTCCATTCCCTGTAAGGAAAGGCGAGTTAATCCATGGCCATTTCTGTTGTTCCTCTAGCAAAATATAAAAATGCCAGCATTTATATTCATAAATGCATAGTAGTTTAATATGTGACTATATGGGTTACATGTATTACATGTATACATTGTAATTACATGTTATTACAATACAGAACGCATGATTTAGAGCACTAGCTTTCCAAAGTACACAGTTCAGGGGTATCTGACTATATATACCAGCAGTCATTCTCTCGTGTGGAAAACAAGAATCATAACAGAAAATAAACCTATAAGCTAAGGATATTTATGAAGTCTTACTATGTGTAAGCATTCAACAAGCATTAACAATAACACCATTGACCACACACACACACAAACACACACACACACACACAGATGGACAAGTTAGTGTTTATATTTTATTTCTATTACATTACAAAAGTTTTCTTCTATGAAAACTACAATACACATCTTTTTTTAAGTAGACTTTTTTTTCAATTTTTTATTAGATATTTTCTTCATTTACACTTCAAATGCTATCCCGAAAGTCCAGAAGAGACTTTTTAAGAAGAGAACAGACTGCTCTTCTAGAAGTTCCAAGTTTGATTCCTAGCACCCACATGGTGGCTCACAACAACCTGAAATTCAAGTTCCAGGAGATTCAACACTCTCTTCTAGCACACAGGACATCAGGCACACACATGGTGCATAGACATATTCAGTGAAGATACCCATACAAATAAAATAAAAATAAATCTCAAAATAAAATATAATGGGAGGAAAAAGAAGATGGATTTTTAAAAACTAACTTATTTTATTGGTACACCAAAGAATTATCATACCTGCATACAAGTAAGAATCTTCAGAAAAGACCGGAAACCTTCCAGGAACTGCGCTCTTAATCTTTCTGTCCATATGATAGGCTTGCTAATCAGGATATACCTATCATTTCAATAGAAAAATAAATCGTTCACTTCTTTATTCTGGGATGACCTTAAGGTTCTCAGGGATATAGACAATGTTGGCTCATTAAAATTGTGAGTTCTAATTTCTTACAGTAATTAGAACCTCTGGGCAGAACTAGAGTTATTCATTTATATATATAAAACTGGCAAGATGAGGGAGTCATGACAAGACCACTATCAATGCTAAGCCTGGCTTTCTAAATTCTGCTTCCGATTAATGGAGCAACCTAGAGTGTCCCAGTGCAGGCTATCACAGGACAACACCTGTAGAGAAATGTAGTATAAGACTTCCTTATTCTTGTCAGAACCATTACCCAAAGGCCAAGGCAAATCCTTTCAGGCACAGGGAATTTCAAGCTGACCTCCTACCTCTAGGACTTCAGAATCTAGAACCTGAAAGAAGGCTGTAGACCCACGCGTCACCGTGCTTTGCACATTAGGATGTACACATTTGGAGAGATGTACAGGCTTGTGCTAGTCTACAATTCACCAAATCAGTATTTCTTTTGGATAATAATTGCTTTCAATGGGAACAAAGCTAATCATGGACTAAGTGCTCAGGTATGATCAACAACTATTAAAAACTATTTACACCATTTATGCTTACTGAAGAAAAATGCATTCCTGTTATATATGTGTGTTGTACAAGAGGGATTTGAAATATAAATATGAATAAGATCTACTCCATCTTTGAAATTCAAAGAATACTGGGAAAACACAGTGAACACTATAATCCAGTGTTAGCCACACACAAACAAACAAGCAAAAACAGGTACCAAAGGAAGTACTATAGAACACAGAAGACCATACAGTAAATTGTCTGAAAAAAAGTCTGAATTGGAAAAACAGTGGATATTATGGTTTGATTTCTCCTATTTTTTAGATAGCCATCAATGTGGTAACTATACATTAAAAAATAAAAATATAATTATGAGCTAGGCCTGTTAGTGTACCCCTTTAGTCCCAGCACATGGGAGGTAGAGACAGGTAGATCTCTATGAGTTCAAAGCCAGCCTGGTCTACACAGCAAGGTCCAGAATATCCAGGACTACATAGAGGGTCCTTGTCTCGATGATGGTGATGATGGTGATGATGATGATGATGTAAGATGGCTCAGTAGGTAAAAGTGCTTACCAATAAGCCAGATGACCTGAGTTCAATGCTGAAGACCAACACGGTGGAAGAACTAATGACTCCTACAAGTTGTCCTCTACCTTCACATACCACACATGCTGAGCCATGTTCTCTTGTCTCATGTGCTCGCTCTCTCTCTCTCTCTCTCTCTCTCTCTCTCTCTCTCTCTCTCACACACACACACACACACACACATACACACTCACTCACACACCAAAATAATAAAAACAAAAAACCCAAATAAATGTAATAAAAATACAATCAGCAGGACCTTATCAAATAGTTGAAATATGCTAGTTATTATTTCTTAAAGACAAAACAAAAAACAAAAAAAACCAAACCAACATTCTTAAAGGTTAAAAAAAAATTCCCACAAGTCATGAGAACTACCACTAAAATGTAGTCCACAAAACAGCGCCAGCTTTGCAGAAACAGCTCTTGCTCTCTAGTCGGGTAAACTCAGTAAGAATTTTCATTTCAATTTGAAATGTTCTGACTGACACAGGTTACGTTTACATTTCTAGTTCATTCCCGAGTGCTGATCTAACAAATAAAGATGCAAGGGGCAAGAGAAGGAAATAGAAAAAAAAGGGTTCTACAGCCAGACAGGAAGCAAAAATAACAGTGAAAGGAAAGGATGAGGTGACTTGTTTTGATCTGCTACACTTTCTAGAAATGGGACACAGAAACCAGTTAAAATAATAAAAGGAAGATTCCTTAATAGAATCAAAGTTTAAATAAAAATTTTCGACTTTCTTTTTCTAGATAAGTTAGAAATTAGGAAGTCAAATACCCCATCAGATACTTTCCAGACTTGAGTGACAAAATCAAACTGGGGTTTGTTCTTTAGAACAAAGCGGGTGTTAGTCCCTCCCTGTGAGACCTTACTGGGTGGATTGCGGTTAGGGGACTGTGCTCACTTCATGACATACAAATGATTCTCCAGGTTCAGCAGAAAGGAACATTAATTCAGAAAAGACTTTGCAGCTATGATTGCCGTCTGTTTCTTCATGTCAAATAACAATTGAATTGTTTTTTTCTAAATGGACAGGGGGAGCTAGAACCAAATAAGGAAAGCCACAACAGGGACAAGATTTCAGGGAGTTTGCTAATGCTCAGAAAAGGCTACTTAGAACTGGGATTCACTCTTAGAAAGCTAAACTTCCCTTAGGCAATGTCAACAGAGTACCGCACACACCCAGGGGTTTGCTTTATGTTTAGGTGTAGTCACGTAAGTACAGTAAGTGGCTGGACTGCAGAGATTTGTAGCAATTACTGATTTAAAAGCAGCTTTTGTGGAAAACTGAATTAACAAATATATAGAGAATAAGGCATAACTGCAGAATGTATGTTAAGAAGCAGAAACCAGGGCTTCATGACTATTTCTTAAACACCATTTCTGAGTACTGTTTTGGTTTCAGAACAGGTTTCATTGTTGTTTTCTATTCCCTCTGTGGGGATATATGATGTCCTAAAAGGACTACGAGCGGTACAGATAAATAATAGTCAGGCTGAAACTCCAGGTCCACCACGCAGGAGCTCTGTAACCTACAAACCAAGATTACACTACCTACTTTATAAGAATGTTGCAATATTTAAATAAAGTTAATATAAGCAAAGTTCTTTACTATGTGAGAACTACTAATACACTTCACAGCACCCTTTTGAGAGTGACCTGTACTTGTTGAGCAGGTAATTTAAACTGTGTTACTTTTGTCTAAAATAACTCAGTTATGAGACTATGAGACTATGGCAGTGACTACATTTTACCCTGTAGCGTAGACCATGGCTCACCAATGAATCCACACGGACATTTCAAATAGCCACCAGGAAGTTCTATTCTGAACAATGTGACTTACACATAGTTTGACAAAGGAACAGATCCGAATGGCAATGCTGATCACTACCCCATACCGATCACTACCCCATACTGTTCACTGCCCCATACTGATCACTGCCCCATACTGTTCACTGCCCCATACTGTTCACTGCCCCATACTGATCACTACCCCATACTGATCACTACCCCATACTGATCACTACCCCATACTGGTCACTGCCCCATACTGATCACTACCCCATATTGATCACTACCCCATACTGATCACTGCTGGGCTTACCCACCTTCAGTATTTATATTAGAGGTGTGATTTCCTAAATTTAACAATTTACTAAACTCTAAAGAAAAAAATTTGTAGACACAAATGACATTTTGAAATAAAAGATTTTGAGATATCTTGAAAATCAAGACTCGGTAAAATCAAGAATCTACTATAGTTTCCAGAAATCTGTTCACTTATTTTTCCCAGGGCTGAGAATCAAACCCAGGGCTTTGGGTATTTTAGGCAAATACTCAACTACTGAATCTACTCAACTACTAAGTTCCTAACCCCACTTTTTAAACAGACTACATTATTTTAAGTTGGACAAGAAGCCTGTTTCTTTACTGTTGCAGGATATTTGATCACACTGTGAACCCTGAGATTGTTATTTACTAGAAAAACCTGTTTCTAGCTGTGGTGTGGCTCAGCCTTAGCACACACCTTTAATCCAAGAGCTTTCTCTTTGAATGTTGTAAACAGGACTAAAAAGTCAACCATAGGTCAAGAGGTGGAGTAAACAACCAGTGGACAGGAAGTGAACATAGGATTACATAGAAAGTAAGGGGAAGTCAAAAGGACTGATAGAGAGATACACAGGAAATACAAGGGAGGGTAGTTCAGTTCGAAGGAACTTTTTAGAGATGGCCTGAGAGGGGATATTAGTTCTGGGACATCAGCTGAGGAGGAAGGTGAGCTGGATGCTTTCTCTGCCTTTCTAAGGTAGCAGGCTTTCACCCCAGATCTTGACTCCTGAGTTTTCATTGGTAAAATCGAGAGATTAAGAATGTTTTTAAAAAGCCAGCCAACAACTCTTTACCTTCCTTATTATGCACAGGCATTAGAAGTACGTAAAACTTGTTTCCAATCATATATGACTGGGAGCTTTAAAAAAAATTGTGTGTGTATGCTTGCACCTGTGCACACAAACGCACGAGTGCAGATGGCTGTGGAGGCCATAGAGCTGGAGTTCCGGTTGCATGATGTGTGGGTGCTGGGAACCAAACTTGGGTTCCTTGCAAGAGAAACAAATGCCCTTAAATGCTGAGCCATTTCTCCAGCCCCATCTTGGGGCTTTTTTAAAAACAGCAAACTTAAGTACATATTTTATTCTAATATATGCTAAAAGAAGTTCTTTGATGTCCATGATTTATTAAATAGTTGATCTATCAGAATTTTTAGAACATTCACCATTTCTAAAATAAATGGAAATTTATTTTAATGATCAGAACATTTCTATTATGTGATTCTAATTTTAGTTTAAGATTTTTAAAAATTATTTTTCAATGTGTATTGGGTGAGTGTGCATGTGTTTGCACACATGTCTGTAACTGCCTGTAAAGACCAGAGAGACGGTAAGATCCCCTGAAGCTAGAATCCAGAGAGACAGTGAGATCCCTTGGAGCTGGAGTTAAAGATGGTTTTGAGTCACCTAATGTGGGTAGTAGGAACTGAATCCAGATCTTCTGCAAGATTAGTATGTGCCCATAAACAATGAATGATCTCTCTAGCCTGCAAATTTTAGTTAGTTTGTTTTATTGAATGTATGACTGCTCTGTCTGCATGTACACTTGCATGCCAGAAGAGGGCATCACATCCTTTTATAGATGGTCATAAGCCACCATACCATTGCTGGTAATTCAACTCAGGACCTCTGGAAGAGCAGTCAATGTTCTTGACCACTAAGCCATCCAAGCAGCCCCAAATTTTAGTTTAAAACAAAATTCTCAGTCATCTTCAGGGAGAAAATTTTAATTAAGGGAACTCTGATGAGTATCAAAAGGCTGGTATATAGGTGAAAAGGAAAGTGAAAAGAAAAATAAGCAGATTATTAGACACTGAGAATATATGAGGGGGTCAAAGCCATGAAATGTGTAAGTGAAGGGCAAGTGCAAAGTGTGGAAGTTACAGTGTGGAGCCACACAGCGGCCCACGTGCAGTGACGGGCCTGTCCTCAGCCCTCATCACCGTCTTTATGCCATTGGGTTACACTCAGTAAGACTTTGCTGAAGACATTTACAGAAGTCTTGTGTTACTCATGGGAGACTGATTCCATTCTCTAGATACTTAAAACAATAAAGTATTTGCAAATAACCCGTATACATCACAGGCAATATAATACCTATACAAAGCAAATGTTCTATAGACAGCTGTTAGACTACACTGTTTTCAAATAAATCAAGGAAAAAAATTGTACAAGTTCAGTACAGAACCGATCATCTTTTATTACTTCTGAGTTGTAGGCTGGGTCCCGGGATGCAGAGCCAACTGCATTAGCATATGGCAATTACAATTGCCTGTGCCTGCCATCAGGATAAAGAGAATCCTAGTCAAGCAAGAGGATCAAATGTCTACTTAGATGACAGAGTAAGTAAGCACACTGTCCCGCAGTGCCCTCACCTTTGAACTCCAACCACTTACTTTAGGTCACATATGACTGCATAGACTCTTCCCAGTTTGTCCTGGCTATAACCCTGGAAGTTGAATTTATTGTTCCTGTCCAAGTATTCAGGTAAAACTTCTAGCAGAGTTTCGGTAATGACAGAAATAACATTCTGCTCTTCAATAAGATGCCGGGCCTGTAGAATATTTAAAAAATATTGTCTTAGCATTATCTTACCATAGTATGGACTTAATTTATTCACTCACTTGGTTGACCAGCATTTCATCTTGTTTTTATAATAGCATCTTACTATGCACCTAGACTGGCTTCAAACTTAAAATTTTTCCTGTCTTGGTTAAAAAAAAAAAAAAAGAAGCACACCCATAAATAAATCTGTTTGTTTGTTTATTTGTTTGGGAGGCAGGGTCTCTCTATTTTAGTCCTAAATATCCTGAAACTTGCCCCATAGGCCAGGCCGGCTTCACCTCGAAAAGATTCTCTTGCTTCCTCTTTCCTCCCAAGTGCTACCATTAACGGAATGCACCACCATACCTAGCCAGAAGTCGTTTTTAACAAATGCATATTTATTATTTAGAGGCTGGGTCTCACTATGCAGCCTTGGCTGGCCTGGAGGTCACTATGTAAACCAGGCTGACCTTGAACCCATTGTGATCTGTCTGCCTCTACATCCTGAATGCTGGAACTAAAGGTGTGTGCTACCATGCTCAGCCAAATAAATGTTTATTGAACAGTAAATAAGTACCTAGTCTTTAAAGAATAGCAATAACTTCAGAAGTTAATTTCTAGGATTTGGGTTTTATCTTTATTTTCGGTGCTGAAGATTGAACCCTAAGCCTTGTAGATGCTTAGCAAGTGTTATACTATTGAGCTCCACTCCTAGTGTAAACATTAGTTTCTACAAGTAAAATTCCCTTTTCCTCAGTAACTAGGAAATACCTATGTCAACTATGCCAAACCTATTACCCAGATTATCTAAGCAAATATTTATCATCTGTAATCATACCATGAGCAATGAAGAACACACATAACTTTCACAACTTCTTTCATATTGCTATCTATCTGGTATTTCTCCTTTACCCCAATTCAATTCTCTTCCCTATCCTTTTCTTTGGCCCTTTGAAATGGGGAAATAGGAACAGTTAACCAGACTTTCAAGAAGAAACAGAAAAATAAACAGCATAAAAAGGAAGCAGTCCTTTTTCCTCCCAGGCTGATTTAGCCCCATCTCCCAGAAGGGCCTGCTGGGCACACTCTCCTTTTCTCAGTTTTTACCTTACTGTATTTATCTACCAACAACAATAACTAAAGAACAAAAGAAAGGCAAAAATTAAAAATGCAAGGTATTGTTATTGAAAAGACAACACTTGGGGCTGGTGAGATGGCTCAGCGGGTAAGAGCACCGACTGCTCTTCCAAAGGTCCCGAGTTCAAATCCCAGCAACCACATGGTGGCTCACAACCAACCGTAACGAAATCTGATGCCCTCTTCTGGAGTGTCTGAAGACAGCTACAGTGTACTTACAAATAATAAATAAATCTTTAAAAAAAAAAAAAGAAAAGACAACACTCCAGAGAGTAAGAAACCAAAGATGGGACTCTCTGGACAAGGGGAGTTTCCAGTTATGTTCTCCCTGGGTACCACTAGAGTCACTACCCAGGTAGCTACCACTGAAGTACTACAATTTCCAAATGAAAGTAGCCCAACTCTGTGATTATCACGTGATTTTAATCTGACCCCATCAAGTTTCCCTGAGAGCATCTCGTACATACCAAGGTCGGGACAGTGAACATCTGCACGGACAGAGCAGTTATGGAGATGCTTCTCTCATGGTCGTCGCTGATATACTCTTTCTGCAGTTGTTTATAATACTGAAAGATGCAAGGAGAACCCATCACAAAACACTACTAAAACCTTTCAATTCCGAACTTCAGTAATGGCCTTGAGAATGACACAGCTCATAAGATGACAAGTTAATAGACTTCTGGTATCGTTAGCACAATTGACAAAAACACCATCAAGAGCAAGAAACAGAAGACTAGCACATGAATTCAACGACTTGATCTAGCAGACACAGACGGACTATTAACTTTAAATTCAAAAGACACAGCTGAAAATCATGGCAGAGTACAATAGTGTAGCTTACCCATTCTCAAAACAAACAAACAAACACACCTCTCAGGCAATGTTTTACAGTTTCTACTCTAACAGCACAGAGTTGGATATATTTAAAGTATTTAGCAACTTATATGAACCAGGAGATGAATCATAGTCAACAATTAAGCAGAATGGGCTTAATAGCTTTTTGTCCATAGTGGTACATACCAGCCCTCCTGTATTAGATCAAACACCACATTTACCAAGTAATAAGCTTCTTTGAAACAGAGTTATAAACAATTTGTCTATTTCTACAGAATCCTAGCATTTAAGAGATGACCATGGTATACAAAAACTATATCTCATCTAAATAAGATCAGCTTTTGTGTAATGGATAAAATTTCACTTCAGATCACATATTCTTCTATCTAGGCCCAATGATCTTATGTCTAAAATGTTTTAGAAAGTGTTTACATCTTCAGCTACCATCACCTCCAAGGGACAAGACATACATATATTTTCTTAATTCCTGTTGTTATTTTATGTTTATGGGTGTCCTGCCTGTGTGTGTCTGTGCACCCTTTGAGTGTGGAGTGCTTGGGGAGGCCAGAAGAAAACCTTGGATCCTCTAGACCTGGAGTGAGCTAACATTTTGGTGCTAGGAATTAAACCTAGGTCCTCAGGAAGAACAAGTGCCCTTAAGCCATCTCTCTAAATGTTAGTTTTTAACAATGTGCTCAGAGAATCCAAAGAAGGCATCTTATTCCCATTCTGTGGGTCATTTACCCAGAACAATTGCTATGTGCTCTCTGCTTCCAACTCTAGTTTTGGTTCTGTCTCTACCCTGTCCTATGCCTTTTAGAACCATCTAAAAATTAAAATCAGAATGAGTTCCCCAGCATGGTAGTGCACAACTTTAATCTCAGCACTTGGAAGGCAGAGGCAAGTAGATCGCTGTGTGCTTAAGGCTAGCTGGGATGACATAGTGAGACCTTGTCTCAGAAGGGTAAGGAGAGCTGGAGAGATGACTTGGTGGCTAAGAGCACTGGCTGCTTGTTCAGAGGACTCAGGTTCCATTCCCCGGGGCCACAAGGTGGCTTAAAACCCCCTCTAACCCCAGATCCAAGAGATTTGACACCCCCTTCTGGCTTCAGGAACAAACATGGCTCACAAACATACAGGTGGATGAAATACTCATATACACAAAATGAAAGTAAATAAATCTTCAAAAAAATAAAAAAGAGTCAATAAACAATATATCTTTGAATAAGGCAAAGTAACAATCTCAAAGACCCTGTTCTGTGTAACCTCACAATCGTACTTGGACAATAAGTAAAAAGACATAATAATGTACAGCATAAAATAGATCAATAAAGCAACATAAAAGAGTTTTTTTTTTTTTTATTTTTGTGATTTTAATCTCAGCTAAATATACTGGTCCCCTAATTTCTGCCCCTGCCACCTGTGTACCTGCCCTTTTCTCTGCCATTCCCTCCAGGCAGACAATTCTGTTCTTGCAGTAATTTTACTAGCAGGCAAATAAATGATCAAAAAGGATGAGTGGGAAAAAAAAAAAGACAAGAAGAGTGACTGTCTGGATGACTGTAATAACCTGCCTTTGGCCTTGGGAAACAGGCTGTTTTCCAACAACCTTCTCTCTAAAATTCCAATCCAACAACTACCACTTGTGAAAATACTTATTGTCACATAAAATAATACATTTTAAATGAAATTAATAACAATTTAAAATGAGCTTCAATACATATCTCTCTGCTTCTATAACTTCATTTGTAAAAAATTATGTTACAGTTATAAACAGCAATTACCTTCACAAATTCCATAGCAAAGAGTTTTTTGTATTCCATCTCCATAAAAAAACTACTAAAGATCAATTCATGAAGGATCTTACGGGCACCTGTAGATCATTAGGAAGCAGAGGGTGAGGGCTTCACTAAGACAGAGACAAATTATTCCAGGCATTAGAACTAACAGAGCAGAGGTGGTTTGTCTTGCTTTGTTTTTTAATTACTAACAGCTTCAAAGATGCAGTATAGTCAATATCATGAATGAAACACCCAGAGACTACCAACTCTTCCATCTCCGCACCTCTCCCATCGCTCCCCTTACTGCTCATCCCTCCAAACCTGTGTTTTCATCAGATTTTTAAATTTTATTTTACTTTTAATTATGTGCAGGTGTGTGTGTGTCAGCTGGTATTTGCACATGAGTGCAGATGTCCACAGAAGCTAGAAAAGGAGGTCAGATCTCCTGAAGCTGGAGCTACAGACTGCTGTGAGCCCCCTAATTTGGTACTGGGAACTGAACTTGGGATCTCTGCAAGAGCAGTGCTCCTTCCGAACCTCTAAGCCACATCTCCAGCCCAGCTCCGTCTTATCTTTTTCTACCATTTTACACTAAGTCTGTCCTTTCCTCTTCCATACTTTTCAGACTCTCTCATCTTTTACTTTCGATGTCTCCCTTAGATTGCTATAGTAGTGAAAACATTGCTTTAATAAAAGTATTGTTATATAAATCTGATTAAACACTTTTCAATTAGCTCTTTCTAAATGAAAGGCACTATTGTTAAAAAACAGTATTCCTGGATTTTTAACCAGAAAATTTAAATTAGTTAACCTTGCCTTCACAAATAACACAAATCAAGATCATGTTCAATAACTGATTTCACACAAGACAGACCTCGGTCCTATGGTGAAGCTATAACCTTCCCCTGACCCTGCACATAGCATAAGTAAAGGTCTACTTACCTTTATAAAGTTTTGCATCCCAAAGCATTAGTCTGCTTATAAGACAGGGATTTTCAGAGCCAGGTTCTTCTATGAGACAGGCCTGGCAAAATATTTGCCTAAAGTCACCTACAAATAAAGGAAGTCAAACAAAGTCAAATGGTTTTTCTTCATATGATATTTCTCCTAAAAGTGTTTCTATAATAATATGTAAAAATATTAAAATTAACCTTGCTATGTTTGATGCCAAGAATAATTATGTCATCAAAGACTCAAGAGCCAATAAAACATGTTATTTGATATGCATTTAAAAACAAATTTAAGGTATTATACACTTGAAATGTAATCCTGACGAAATCAATCAAAATACGTGACTGAGAAATAAGAAATTTCAATGATAAATATTTTTATAAAACACATTAGTTACTTAGAAATCAGATAAAAAGGGTGTATGCCTACTTGAATAGCTCATAATTTTGTTCATCCAGGAGCCAAGGCGCAGAGCAAATTTCTGGTGAGCCATAACCATGGAGTGCAGCACTTCCACATGGAGGGGGTGCTGAGAGACGTTCTCTGAGTGACTCTACAAATGACAGGAGGAGTGAGGACAGGCTCTGAACTGGGCTTTAGTGACCCACACTTCATAAAGGAAGCCACAGAGCCTTCAACTGCCCAGTTGCCAGACATGTTTTTACTCATGACACCAACCATACAATAACATCACTTGGCTTTTCTACTTAGGCTCCTAGAAATAACTCTGTGTCTCCTTTTGAACTTCTCTTTGTGGCTAATTCAGAAAGTTACCTTTATATCCTCCTTTGCTTCCTGGCAAGTGGCATACACACCTGCTTTGACAGCCCGGCGACCCTAATTGTAAGGGAAATGAGAATGAAGTAGTGGACGGTAATCACAATCAACGAGCAACACACAACCTACAGACTTGATGAACTGTCGATTATGGTGACACCAAAATAAAGTCTAGGTACAACACCATAAGAATGTGAGTCCAGCAACCCAGAGGCAGGAAGATCTCAAGCTGAAAGGCAGCCCAGGCTACACGAGACTGTGTCTAAAAAGGGCTAAACCAACTGAACCTGCACTCCTTTAATCCAGCACAGAGAAGGCAAAGGCAAGAAGATCCTTAGGATTTTGAGGCTAGCCTGATCTACATAGTGAACTCCAAGACAGTCACAGCAGTCTCAAAGCAACAACAAAAACGGAGTCGAGGATGGCACGGGGCAGCTAAACCAATAAGGCTGACACATCCCACACAATCCCAGAACTCAGCAAATGGAGGTAGGAGGATCAGGAGTTCAGGATCAGCCTCAGCCACACAAGTTTAAGTACCCTGTCTCAAAACAAACACCTCCAAGAACTAAGGGTGTAGTTCAGTGGAAAAGTATTTATCCAGAATGGGCAAAATCCCAGACAAAAATTTTAAGTTTTTGACAATTTCATGTATATAATAAACTTGGTCATTTCAATCCCCTTTATCATCTCTTATCCCACCCTCTCTCATGCTAAAACCCTTCTTCCAAAAAATCCTCTCCTATGTTTGTGTCTTTTTATTTAGTAAGTTGCTGAGTTTAATTATAGCTGCTTGAGTGATTAAAGGTAAAGAGTTATTTACTGGAGTATGAACAATGCATTAGTGACAATATCATTGAAGAAAACCCCCAATAACTACTAACTGCTGCCAGTCCTCAGGGAGGACTGGGGCCTCACACGCTCCCTTCCCTATCCATGCTGCTACAATGACATATCGAATCCTGCTCAGGTAATCACAGTTGCTGTGAGTTCAAGAGTGCAACAGTTACCGCATGCCCAGAGAATTTAAGTCTATAATGAACCATCTTTCTAAAAAGCAGTTAGCACCTGAATGCCAGAGTGGATATAAGACAGCAGCAGAAGCTGCACGGTGGTCACAAACCTCTTTGTCGATGGCAGTCGTGTGCAGCTGTGCCTCTGCAAGCTCACAGTCTAGAGCTCTCTGCAGACTGTAGATCACATGATCATACGAATGGTGCTCATCATTGAAAAGGACACAATAGTATTGTTCATTTTTCTCCCTATTTAAAAAAAGGGTAGATATTCAAATAATAAAGCAAGTAAAAAAGTCATATATTCTAAAGCAGCGCGATGCAGTTTCCTATCTGTAGGGAAATAATACTGTGATATTGATCCATGACATGATTTTAAGTAGAACCCCATCAGGGAACACTAGCACAGATACTTGGGAGGCTGAGACATGGATGGCTTGCACCCACAAGCTTGAGTCAAGACTGGATAACACTGTGTGATCCCTTGTTTCCAGAAAACAAAACAAAATCATTAGGTATTCTCTCCTCAGATGCTCATTCCTCCGCTTTTTCTCCACTCTCCTCTTCCCGGCAGGCTGCCTCACACCTCACTGACAATGGGAGAGACAGGCATTCAGGCTTGGAGCCTTCAGGAAGGCAATGATAGGCAATCAGATTTTATTTTTGTATTTGTCTTCTATTTAAGTGATACTGGACCTGACAATCCAGGCTGGAAAGATGGCTAGTTGGCTAAGAGCAAATACTGCTCTTGTAGGGGACCCAAGTTAAGCTCCTAGTTCCTACATGAACAACCTAAAATCACCTGAAAAACCCTCAGGTGAGCATATCGTGCACATAAACTCACACAGGCATATGCCGAAATAAAAGTAAATCTTTAAGCAATATTGGTATTACGGTTTTGAGGGGAAGGTGCTTTTGTTTTTGTTTTCAAAGAATAAAGTGCCAATACTCCTACTTTGTCTATAGGATCTCAGGTAAACCATTGCCCTTCTCAGATTTGCTACCTTTGTCTACCTTTACAAAGAGAATATCTACATTCCAGATTCTATGAGGATCTCAGGCAATATGTGAAAACAGCTTGTAGATTATGTACCGTCAGTTTTAAATCTTCTATAATATGCCTTTCAAAATCTGTCCATGGTGGTACATGACTCTAATCCCATCATTCAGGAGCAGAGGCGGATCTCTGTGAGTTCAAGGACAGCCAGTCTACAAAGTGAGTTCCAGGACAGTCAAGGTTGTTACATAGAGAAACTCTGCCTTGGATTGCCCTACCCCCCACCCCACCCCCCACCCCCATCCTCCAAAGAAGCAATATGAGTTCAGATGGACGACAGAGGTATTCACAGTCACACCACAGCTAAGCAGCAAGAGGAACAAGAAGGAAATCTATGTCCAGTGTTTCCTACCCACAAATGACATCCAAGTACTGCTGTTTGTGCTGGGATGTATTTTTATTGTGTTTATTGATACAAAATCTCTCTCTTTTTTTTTTCCCCTTGTTCTGGTCAACCCCGCTCGCTCTGCTCGACCCCGCTCGCTCCGGCCAGCCCCACTTGCTCCCGGCCACCCCCGTATGGCCCCCGCTTGTTCCAGCCAGCCCAGCTGGCTCCGATCCGGCTCCGCTTGCTCCTGTTTGGCCCCGCTCATTCCGGCCGTCCCCGTTCGGCCCCACTCGCTCCGGCCCTGCTAGCTCCGGTGTCCCCGCTTGCTCCGGCCGTCCCCCTTCGGCTCCGCTCGCTCCGGACAGCCTGGCTTGCTCCGGTTGGTCTCTCCGGTCCAAGGATTCATTTCTTATTATTCTTCATAAGTACGCTGTAGCTGACTTCAGACGCACCAGAGGAGGGCGTCAGATCTTGTTACGGGTGGTTGTAAGCTACCATGTGGTTGCTGGGATTTGAACTCATCACCTTCAGAAGAGCAGTCGGGTGCTCTAACCCACTGAGCCATCTCACCAGCCCGATAAAAAATCTCTTTAAAGAACTGTCTCTAGCTGAATATGTAGCAGAAGATGGCCTAGTTGGCCATCATCGGGAAAAGAGGCCCCTTAGTATTGCAAACTTTATATACCCCAATACAGGGGAACCCCTGGGCCAAGAAGTGGGAGTGGGTGGGTAGGGGAGAAGGGCAGGGGGAGGATATAGGAAACTTTCGGGATAGCATTTGAAATGTAAAATAAGAAAATACCTAATAAAATAAAAAAAAGAACTGTCATTACCATCTATTTGAATTTCAAGCAGCTACAGATAATATTTCTCAGTATTTATTTCTAGTTTTATTTCCTAAAGTTTATGACCATCACAAATAAAAAAGTACATTTAATGTCATTAAAAATCTTAATTATTTCTTCTTATATAATAAACTCCCTAGAAAAATAACACTACCACTAGTAAGTAATTAAGTAAGTAAGTAAATAAATAAATAAATAAAATTTGTATATGGATTTGTACTGTAAAACTCTGAGTACTAGACAAGTAGAAATAGTCTGAACTATACTTCCATATCCAGAATTCCCTTTTTATTCCTTTGTGACAAGGTCTCACCACATAACTCTGCCTGACCTGGACCTTGCTATGTAGAGTAGGCTAGTCCCAAATTCACAGATATTCTCCTGCCTCTGCCTCCTTTTTCAATTAAGTTAAAAAAAAAAACTTTTCAAAAAGTTAAAAATTATTCATGTCAATACAAGACTTATAGCTGTTAGAATTGCTGAGTTTTATGTAAACAAATTAAATCCTGATGCCTGCAATAACCCTAGCACAGTCTTTCCAAAGCAGAAGGAGAAAGGCTGTCTAGGTGATTCCCTATTGAGGAGCTCATACCCACTCTTGCCTTGGGCATATAAAACTAGTCTACAAAATGTCTGTATTTATATCTATTCCAAAATCATAATTCTTTTTTTTTTTTTTTTTGGTTTTTCGAGACAGGGTTTCTCTGTGTAGTCCTGGCTGTCCTGGAACTCACTTTGTAGACCAGGCTGTCTTTGAACTCAGAAATCTGCCTGCCTCTGCCTCCCGAGTGCTGGGATTAAAGGCGTGCACCACCACGCCCGGCTCAAAATCATAATTCTAACAGAGCATGGGAAGGGAGGGAGGGAGGGAGGGAGGGAAAGAGAAGGGGAGGGAGGAAGGAAGGAAGGAAGGAAGGAAAGGAGGAAGGAAGGAAGGAAGGAAGGAAGGAAGGAAGGAAGGAAGGAAGGAAGGAAGGAAAGAAGGAAGGAAGAGATGAGATGGAGGGAAGGAAGGAAAACAGGCAGGAAGGCAGACAAAAAAGAAGGACCACAGACAGATATCCAGCAGTGCTTGGCAACTTGAATAACCATCACTAAGCCTGTGGCTTGTGACAGCTCCTACCTTATCTGCAGTTCAGGAGGCAATTCCTTTTCTTCTTCCCATATAGTCATTTCTACAATGTATTTTATCACCGAAGGGAATATTCTCCTGGCTTGAGCAATCACCTCTTCATTCAATGGGCAATGTAAGCTCTATGCGGAAGCAGGAGCAAACATACACTGAGATTATGTCCACATAAAGGAAGATGTTAAGTATTTAAAATAATCACTTCAGTGAGTTCATTACAATATCCTTGAGGAATCCAATCAAGTTGAATTCATAAGCTGTTGGTATAAAAATGATCTTACAGAAGACAAAAAGAAACACAGACTATGAAATATCTTTTATTCATATTTTCCCCTGTAAATTCTCTTCATTGTTTTTCTGAATAGCTTCATTATGATAATACCATGCAACAACTGGCTATCCATTATAGCTTAAAAAACTCATAACTTATTTCAACCAAGTCTCATAGTCACTTGAAAAGTACTCACAGGCACATATTGATAACAAACGGGGCTGGAGGTGAGGTTAAGGGGTAAACTCTTGCCTGGGATGGGCACACTTTGATCATCGGCACAAGACAAGAAAGGAGAGGAGAGGAGGGGAGAGGAGGGGAGGGGAGGGAAGCAGACAGGAGGGGACATTCTGATCATACAAAGTTTTTGTGTGCAGTGGCACAGTTGCTGAAGCAGAAAGTAGAGAATCAATGGCTGTGGGCCGGGAAGAGAGGGACTTAGTGTTGACTGTGTACAGAGATTCAGTGGTGCAAGGCAAAAACAAAATAAAACACAAAAAACTTGAATGTGAACATACTTAATACAGCTAAACTGTATGTTACATATGGTTGAGATGGCAAACTACCCAAGCCACTCTCTTCTCTTCAGTACCTTTTATATCGTCTCCCAATGGTCTGTAAGATTGGTTTTACTCCCTCTTCAACAAGTCACCTTCTCTGAATAGTGTGCCCAGAGGTCTTTGTTAAAGAGAGACAGTGTCAAAGGTACTACTATCAACATTGGAACACAGCAGTCCTGCTCGTCCTTTTCCTCCCTCACAATTTTCTTTTGACCATTCATAAAAACATTCTTCGTAAGAACCGGAAACACTCTTCTGCTTCCACTTAGTGCTTAGGAAAGAACTTTTCAGGAAAGGCATTTGCATCTTAGAAATAAACTCAACTGGGACAAGAGAGCCAGAAGTTAATGAAAACAATGAAGAAACCAAAACAAGAAAATAAACAACCAGAACACCAGAGAGCCTGCTTTTTCCTTCATCCTAAAGGAGCCTCTCTTCAATGTTCCACAACTCACTTCCAGAGCCATTAGTTAGGTCTGCTTATGCTTGGTGATGCTCCACTAAGCTTGGCACAATTCCATGTACCTGGCAGAATCTGGATAGCACATTCACCAAGGCTGAGAGAATAAATGCTGAAATCACAGTGTTGCAGGTGTTAGCATGCTACCTTAAAGCAGTCTTCTCTCAGCTCCAGATAAACAGTTTCAGAATACTGATTACTTTCCCAATCTAATTTTAAATCCAAAAATGTTCAAGATCAGATTTGAGACTAAATTCGGATTTCTAAAAATAAAGCTAGCTTCCTGGATATGTGAGACATGGCTTTACTACCAGCACTTTGTAGGTGGAGTAAGGCTAATCTCTGTGAGTTCCAGGCTAGGCAAGGCTACAGAGAGAGTCCCTGTCTCAAAAATGAATGAATGAATGAATGAATGAATGAATCTAGCATAATTCTTCTCTCCCTACCTAAGCATTTTATTGTTTTCTATCAAAATGAATTAAACATCTCCCATTCCATCTCCTAAAAGGCATTGCTCATATGGCCAATCAAAAATATTTGTTAAATATATTAAACAAAAAAAAGCAGACATTTTACTGTTGTTTATTTCAGTGTACACAGTACTAAACAGATACAAGCCCAGCAATTGGAAGGCTCTGCTAGACAGGGACCTGAGTTTCAGGCCAGCTGTCTTAAAGAGAAACACGCATACAAACAAAAAAAGACCAGAAATCTTCGTAAACTGTAAACTGTACTGAAGGTTCTCATTTCTTCTTTTTTGTTTGTTTGTTTGTTTCAAGACAGGGTTTCTCTGTATAGCCCTGGCTGTCCTGGAACTCACTTTGTAGACCAGGCTGGCCTCGAACTCAGAAATCCGCCTGCCTCTGCCTCCCAAGTGCTGGGATTAAAGGCGTGCGCCACCATCGCCTGGCTCTCATTTCTTTTTGGTTAATTTCCTTGAGGTTTTTTTTTTTTTTTTTGGCTTACAATCATGACTACATCACTTTGTTCTTTGTAATATTTACATATCTTAGCTCAGTCAAGTTCATCTGATTGGCAGTTCTTCCAGAACAGGGTCAACAGAAGGATTCTGAAACATTGAGCTCCAAGGTAGATGAATTATAATCCAATGGCATGGCTGCCCTGGCAAGAGATCACATCCAAAGACCTAGGTCTGTGTGATCCAGCTGGAATGCAGACATGCCACACACCTTTAACCCTTAATCCCTTAGCACACACCAGTGTATTTGTAGAAGGAAGAGGCCATGTTTGAAAAGTGGCTAATTGAGCAAACAAAGTAACGAATCAGTGAAAGATCTAACAGAATGAGTCAGAAATAGGACACTCCCAACTCTCAAGAGGAAAGAGATGTGAAAGAGAAGCAATTTCAGAGGAGCCCAGGGACAGAGAAGGAGTCGGTTGGGAGTCAGTGCAGTGAGTGCAGAGCAGTGCAGTGGAGTGGAGTTCTTTTTCCTATATAACCCCCCAACTTTCGAGTTTCAGGGTCGACTCCTCTTTCTCCTATGAGAGAAACATGTCGGCCCGGAGCTCCGAAAATAAATTGTCTCGTGTGCTTGCATCAAGCCTGTCTCTCTTATTTCCTTGGGTGTGTGCACTATCCTGGGACTCGAGTGTGGGTCTCCTTTTGGGAACCTTACAGAACCAGACCAGTTCTTTTATTAAAGGAGAAAACATAAAAGCAAAATTAAAAAAACCTATATCCCATGTTTTTCTTCATAGCACTATTTGTTGTTATAAACTAGAAGTTAGTTTGAAGGTTTTATGATGTCCATATTAAAGATTTTAACTACAACTGTTTCAGAAGCGATCTGTTCCTAACAACTTTACTGTGACATAAGATGCACCATTATAAGGTATTCACCTAAGTGTACAATTTGAGCTGTATATGGTGGCTCATGCTTGTAATCACAAAATACAAGAAAGTATTAAACTGCCTACTAATATTCATGTTTATATGCACACATTAGTACTGCTCTCTGCCCTCATCAAAGAAAAGTTTATGCCTGTGGGAGGCAGCTACCGCAGAAGCTCATAGCGCTCAAACTACCAACAGGAAATGATTGACGATGGAGTGCTCAGGCCTGAGGAAGACACTGGTATCACACCCTCCACGGCTCAGAGAACACTGCTGAAGAAAGAGGGAACAAAAATTTAAGAGCAGAATAGGTGCTGTGTGGTAAAAGATGCTCCCAGGACATGACATGACTACTGCATTGTGAACTCACACCAGCTGCAGTTAAATGCACAAGGCTTGCACAAGACCAGGCTTCTCAACATTTTATCAAGAGAAAAGGGTGCCCGAGTCTCCACCCAGTCCTGACTGGCTGCTGTCAGTTAATGGTTGCTGTGGGTATAAGCATCATTTTCTTAGGGGGTGTACCCACGAAAAGGTAGCTCATAATCCAATAAATACTTTTCCTGCTATCTGGCAAGTTCCCTCAATTACAACATTCTCAGCAGATTGAAACCTTTGCCCTTGTTTCAGGAGGTAAACAGACAACAATCACCACCCAGTACACTCCTGCATCCCCTGGTAGGCTAAGGCAGAATGATCAGTGCAGTTAGGGGCTGCCCTTAGCATGTTTCAGGCCAGCTTGGGCTACACAGCTGGAGCTTGTATCAAACAAACATGCATGAAAACAACAAACAAGGAAATGGCTTTCAGTACACCCACAGTCAGCAACAGGGTATTTTCTCTAAACCCAACACCCACTCTGCTGCTTTTCATCGCTCTAACTCACGCATCCTGCTTATTCTTACTTCTCCTCTCGTCCTTTCCCTGTTCCCTCCTCACTTCCTGACTTCCATGAAGTGTGTTTCTCCGGGCAGCAGCTTAGCACTACTGTCCCCAGGCTGCACTAGGACAAAGGTAAGGCACAGAAGTGTTTCCTGCACCTACTCTGTGACCCTTGTCAAACCATTACTTCAGAAAGACAGCAGCAGGAGACTCATATAAAATGAAACAAATGAGCAAAATATTGAGAAAGGGGAAAGAAGAACTAGCGGCCATTTCCTTCCAATGAACGTGCAAGCCCAGCAAAAGAACGCCAGAGACAGCACCACAACACACTCCCACAAACTCACAACACCAACACAAAGATCATGACCTAAGGAAAAGGTTTAGGGATTTCAAAGTCTACTTTTTAAAACAGGATCAACAACCATACACAGGAATTATATAAACAGGTTAAGAAGTCAGTTAGTATCAACACAAGAAAGTTATAAAACCGTGGTGGCACATGCCTTTAATCAACCAGCACTCGGGAGGCAGAGGCAGGCAGATTTCTGAGTACGAGGCCAGCCTGGTCTACAAAATGAGTTCCAGAGGAACCCTGTCTCAAAAAACAAACAAACAAAAAAAGAAAGTTATAAAACAGATGAAAGTATCAGTAATTTTGAGGGAAAATTTAGGGAGGATTCGGCAAGGAAACAGATGCGAAAAAAGAGCCAGAGCAAATTCTGGAAATGAAAGAAAAAAACAAAATCACAGCAGACCAGGACCCAGGGGTGGGGGCACGGGCTGGGACACATACAGGCTTACAGAAAGAAAAAAAAATTAATGAAGATAACCAAAACTTCCAAGAAGTCCGGGATACAATCAAGAAATCTAACCTAGTATCCATGGCCTAGCTTAAGGAGTTATGGCATATCATGTAAAGAGACTTAGACAAACTACTTTTTAAATTATAATCAAGAATTTCCTAGAGAAGAACCTCTGCATGGCATATTTAAATAAAAAAATAAAAAACCAACAAAATACTAATATCTGTAAAGGAACACAGTAACTCACATTCAGCGGCAGAAAGATCAGAACAACATTAATCTTTCATTAGCAACCTTCAAAGCCAGGAAAAGTATGGCCCTGAAACTGTCAACCAAAATTGCTATCCTCCCTGAAAAGTTATCTATTAAAGTTGACAGAGAAATAAGAGTATTCAAGCACAGGCAGTTCTTAGAGGAACTGTTATCACCAAGAAATTCACATAACTAGCAAAGACATCCAAAACTGGGAGTCAAAGGGTAGAAATAAGCCCACCAATCAAAGGGAAACTATAAACAAGCTTGGTGTATCTGAATGAGAATCCCCATATATTAAGAAAGGGAACAATTAAGATGATATAACTATTGTAAGTATCTATGCACCAAATCTTAGAGCCACTTGTTTCATAAAACAAATGTTTAAAGGCTTACCAGGCCATATAGGACTATTCACAACAACAGTGGGAGACTTCAATAACCAACTCTAATACCTAGAGAGGTCTTCAAACAAAATCATCAAAGAGCATCATCTGGCTCTAAGATGTGTTCAGGAGATCTAGAATCATTTAAAGGGCACAAAAAGTCTATATTCCTGGAAACTTCCAAAGGTTTATCTATGAAACCATCTGGATGCAGTGTCTGGAAGGAAATACTACACTGTGACTATTTTGTCAAGTAGTTCAATGGTTACCTACCAAGTATTGCCTTGGCTTTTGAATGTTGGCTTTTGAATGGTACTTTGCATTGTCTGATAAAACAATTCATTTTTATAGCTGGATGTAGTGTTTCCTATACTTTAAAGGCAGAGACAGGAGGATCTCTGTGAATTCAAGGCTGTATATATTGCAAGTTCCAGGACAGCCAGGGGTATGTAGTGAGACCCTATCTCAAAATTCATTTTGATGTATATTAGCTGAGAATCCTTCAGCGGTTTTGGGGGTTCCCACAACTCATCTGTATCTGTGGTCCTATAGTTTCTTCTTCCTGATATCTAAATATCTATGTCTGAACTTCCTCAAGTTCTTTTCTTGACTAAGATGTGTCCACTGAGTCTATTTGTCTTTTTCCATTAAGAAAAGCAATTACTGAATCACATGTTCATTCTGTTTTCAAATTCATTACATTCTGTTTTTCTCTATTAACAACTTCTTTTGGTTCTTTTGGGGCCATGCATTATATCCCCCCACCCTCCACCCCCACTCATGCACACTCTCACTCTCGCTCTGTCTCTCCCTTTAAGACAAGATTTCTCTGTGTAGCCCTGCCTGTCCTGGACCTCACTCTATGGACCAGGCTGTTCTCAGACTCAGATCTGCCTGCCTCTGCCCTGTGAGTGCTGTGATTAAAGGCACTAGCACTGCCCAGTTTTTTTTCTTTTTCTTTCTTTTATTTTTTTTTGATGGTTATTAGTTTTTTTTTCCAGCTTTTTTTCTAGTTGACTACTTAACAAAAAGTATTTTAAATTCATTTGGGGTATGTGTGAATTCATTTCCTAGAGAAAATTTTAATTTAGAGTAGAAAAACAAAACATTCTTATAATTAACTTAGAACAAAAATATTGGATTCTAAATGGAATCAATCTTAACCCATGTGGTGGTTTGTATATGCTTGGCCCAGGCAGTGGCACTGTTATAAGGTGTGGCCCTGCTGGAGTAGGGTGTCACTGTGGGCGTGGGCTTTAAGATCCTCATCCTAACTGCTTGGAAGTCTGTATTCTGCTAGCAGTCTTCAGATGAAGATGTAGAACTCTCAGCTCCTCTTGTACCATGCCTGCCTGGATGCTACCATGTTCCCTCCTGGATGATAATAGACTGAACCTCTGAACCTGTAAGCCAGCCCTAATTAAATATTGTCTTTATAAGAGTTGCCTTGATCCTAGTGTCTGTTCACAGCAGTAAAACCCTAACTAAGACAACCCATATATATTTATAACACTTATTCTCATTAAATTTCAGAAAATTTAAAACACCAATTAAGCTTCTTACCTCTTTTGTAGTACCTGCTCTTCCAGGCTCGTGATCCACACAAAAAGGGCCAGTCTTCCACGCTTCTGTGTCTCCACAGTCACAGAAGCCTCCTCCAGTAGAAGTATGCATCTAATAAATGACAAATGAGTTTTTCATGGGGTCACACTTTATTATAAAACAATAAAAAGTATTCACTCACACTTCTTGGCTGTATTTAATGTAACAAAATCAGGATAGAACAAAAATCATTTTAGTTAGTTACCTAAGAAATACCAACCACTTGAATATTTCACTGTAACAAAAATGGGCCTTGTAGCCCTGAGGGCCAGCAGAAAGAATAGAAACAGGCAATCTCCAGAGGTAGGAGGTGGTGGTGGGGGTAGAATGTGCTAGAGACCTGGAAGGTAAGAAATGCTCAGGACTCAAAGGGAGGAACCTTAGATGAAATGCCCAACCAGAGGGGAGAGAGAACTTGTAGAATCCACCTCCAGTAGAAAGACGGGGAGGGCATCAAAAGTGGAGGGATGGGGTTGACATCTTATTCAAACTTATTCACAGTCAAAAACTCTGACCCAGAATTGTTCCTGTCTAAAAGAAATGAAGGGACAAAAATGGAGAAGAGACTGAGGGAAAGGAGGTCCAGTGGCCAGACCAAATTGAGATCCATCTCAAGGGGAAGCTTCAAGGCCTGACACTATTACTGATGCTATGATGTGCTTACAGACAGGAGCCTAGCATGGCTGCCCTGCAAAAGGCCCAACAAGCAGCTGAACGAGTCAGATGCAGATATTTACACCTAACCAATGGACAAAAGCTGTGGTTGAATTAGGGAAAGGCTGGAAGAAGCTGAGGAGGGTGACCCATAGGAAGTTCAGCAGTCTCAACTAACATGGACACCTGAGACCTCTAGGACACTGAGCTACCACAACCACGCAGTATACACTGCCCCTGACACATATACAGCAGAGGACTGCCTGGTCTGGCCTCAGTGAGAGAAGACACACCTAACCCTTGAAGGACTTGAGGCTCCAAGGAGTGGGGAGACTTGGGGGCTGGGGGACATCCTCTTGGAGACGGGAGGAGCAATGAGATGAGGAGTTGTTGGAGAGTAGACTGAGAGGGGGGGTAACAACTGGAATGTAAAAAAAGATTAAAGATAATTTTTTTTAAAATGGGCCTTCTAATGTACAAGTTTTTTAAATGTAAGCCCACATTTTAAAAATAATAGTTTTTTATTAAATGTGAACTAATAGAGAACACATTGGAAAATAAAAATATCCTTTATAATCTAAAATGCTTGAGTATACATTTTCATTTTTTACTATATAAACCTTTAAAAATCCAATGTAATGATACATAGTAAGAGCTACTTAATACAGTATCTTCATTTACATTAATGTTCTACAGCAACTACCATCTTCTTCCTTTCAGTGTTCCTAGGGAAAAAACCAGAATTATACTAACTCAGGGAGAAGACAATGAGAACCATGTAATTTGGACTTTTTCTCAGAACGTCCCCTGCACACATACAGGAAGGAAGCACAAGACCACCTGTGAGCCATACTTTCAGCCCCTAAAAACTACAGAAACCTTTCTTAGCTTGCAATTCACACAAAAGCCACAAGTTAGATTTTATTCAGGCTTCAATGTATTGATTGTCAATCCCAACAACAACAACAAAAAACAAAGCACCGACAACAACAACAAGCAACTAAACTATGAAAAGATGCTAATGAAAAGGCAATATCCCCACATCTCTTGTCGTTTTGAGACAGGATTTCTACATAGTCCAGTGAGGCCTTGAGTTCTGATCCTGCCTCAGCCTCCCTGGTGCTAGAATTAAGAATTACATGAGTCCACCACCATGCCCAGCTCTCATACCTTTTTGTTTTAATTTCTTTTTAGATTTATTATTTAAAACACACGTGGAGATATTTTGCCTGCATGTGACTTTGCGTACCCATAAAGATCAGAAGAGGACATCAGATCTCCTAGAACTGTGTTACAGATGGCTATGAGCTGTCATGTGGGTGCTGGGAATCAAACCTGGGTCCTCTGCAAGAGCAACCTGTGCTCTTAACCACTGAGCCATCTCTCCAGCCTTAACCCACGAATAAATTGGCCCAGTAACACAAGAAAAAAGACCTGACCTAAATCTATCAAAATTTTGTAGAACAACCTGAGTCCATCAATAGAAACACCAATAATCAAAATGTGTTTTATAGTAGAATCTTATTCAAACTTAAAAAGGAAGGAACTTAAGATATATGCTGCATTTGAACTTGAGAGTTTTATACAAGTCAAGCTAGTCACAAAAAACAAACACTGCCTGATTTCAACACCAGAAGAGGCACTTACAGAAGTCACATTCACAGAGACAGGAAACTTCTGATGGCTACCAGGAGAAAATCAAGGACAGGAGAGCCATCATTTAATATGTTTGTTTTCAAAAAGTGAAATGAAGTGTAGAGCTGGACTGTGGAAATGGGTACACAGAATGAGCTTTGAAAACTTATCACCCAGCTGCACACACACTTAAAAATGGTTCAGATAATACATTCTATATGCCTTTTACAAAAACAAAAATTGGGCAGGAGGATGTCTTTCAAATTAAAAGCACAAATCCTTTAACCTCAAACAATCTATCTCTACAGATCAAGTCTCACACATACCTTTTTTTTTATATGCACATGAATAAAACACACATGTAAATAAGTAAAATAAATGTAATTTTTTATTTTTATTTAATTTTAATTTTTTTTTTTTTTTTTTTTTTTTTTTTTTTTTTTTTTTTTTTTTTTTTTTTTTTTTTTTTTTTTTTTTTTTTTTTTTTTTTTTGGTTTTTTGAGACAGGGTTTCTCTGTGTAGCCCTGGCTGTCCTGGTACTCACTTTGTAGACCAGGCTGGCCTCAAATTCAGAAATCTGCCTGCCTCTGCCTCCCAAGTGCTGGGATTAAAGGCGTGTGCCACCACCCCCGGCTAAATGTAAAAATTTTTAAGAAAATAAAAAAGGTATGAAACTGAGCAAGGTGCTTCACACCTGTAATTCTAGCACCTGAGAAGCTGAGGCAGGAGGACTGCCATGAGTTCAAGATCAGCCTGAGTATACAGTATAGACACTGAGTTCTGTTCTCGGCATCACATATTACGTTTCTCTAAACCAATGCTACTCAGCCTCCTAGCACTGTGAAGTAGAGTTCCTCACGTTGTGGTTACCCACAACGATACAATTATTTTCCTTGCTACTTCATAACTGTATTTACTACTGTTATGAGTCGTAATGTAGACATCTGTGTTTTCTACAGTCTTAGGTGACCCCACAAAGGGGTGGAGACCCACAGGTTGAGAAGCACTGGTCTAAAGCAACATTGTATTAAACATGAAAAATACACAAACAGAGGACCAAGGAAAACCTTCAGTGGCAGAAGAGTCCAAGACAATATTTGAGAACAATAAAGAAACAAAACTTCAGCTCTTTTTACAGAATGACAACCTGTCTCAGAAACACACAAAACATACACACAAATATTATAGCACTTAAAAAGTATTAGCGCTGGAAATATAGCTCAGTGGTATAGCGCTTGCCCAGCATGTATGAGGTCTAAGTTCAGTTCTCATTACCTCAAAGACTGTATTTATTGGACTAGGTTATAGTGCGACGATAGAGCTCTTGCCTAACAAGTGAGTACAAAGCACACTAGCTTCAACCTCCAACACGGCAAGATAACACACAAGGACTAGGAACCTAGCTCCATGAGAGTGTTTGCAAACCTCATGTGTGGCTCCAAGTCCAACCCCAGCACAGAAAAAATCAGGTATTCACCTACACAATATACCAAAAAGTATCTAGGAAAACTGGATAATATAAAATATAAATAAAATGTTCGGCTGGCTTTTGCCCAACCTAGAGATGGAGTCTGCCTTTGCTCCCTTCTCCTCCATCCCCTTCTCTGGCACATTACATAGTCCTCCTTATTCCTTTTTATGGTTAACAGAATAGCTGTGCTTCTTTCTCTTATAAAGTATTCCTTCTCTGAGAATCTACACAAGGTAGAAGTCATTTACAAAGTTTAACAAGGAAATGAACAATCCTAACCTGGAATCCAGACAGAGGGAATTTCAATACTCTTAAGGCTCCCTATGTGACCAACTACAAAGATGTTCCATTTTCTGTGTACTCTCCTTTGAGGGGAGTACTTTAAGCTTATAGACATCATTCTTTTCTTTTTTATTCAAAAGCCTCTTTTTCTATATATGTAGCCTGTGCTAGCCTAGAACTTTCAAGTTTACAAAAGATAAGGACTGTGTAACTTCAAAATGTTATTTACATTTTACACAGTACTTGAGGCATATTATATATACAAAGAGAAACATGACTCATCATGTCTGTCTGAGCGCAGAATACAGAACCAGCACTATTATGTGAGAAATACATTTTAGCTCTAACAAAACTAATAATTCAACAGAAAAGGCAAGGCCTCAACCCCATTATTAATTAAGAGAGCACAAGAAGAACTAAGTTTGGAGACTGATGCATTGTCTACTGTGCTCAGGAGTTTCCTGAGAACTGATAACCTTATAACAACTTACAGAGGGTCAAATCATCCAAGAATGTAGGAAACTGGAACTCACATATACAGTTTAAGAATCTCAAATTGTTATAATCACTTCATACATTATCCAAGTATAATTAAAGATACAGATCAGAGCTATTTAGCAGGAAATAAAACAGCTCAAAACCTTGGACTAGGTGGTCATGAGAGTCCCACTACGTGCTTTTATGCATATAGTTTTCATACCTTGTAACGATGGTTTTTATGAACACTACTTTGGAAGCAGTCCATACAGAGCACACACGTTGGATCAATTGCACAATCCCTAAAGAAAATAAAGAATTAGATTCCAAAAACCAACTTGCACTGACACTTAAGGTACAACTATAAAATGAGTGAGCTTCCTCTGTGGTGGGCAAGATAACACCGGATGCCCCAAAAACTGAGTTCTAAGAACACTTGGAAAAAAAGACAACACTGCCTCCATAATTTAGCCTCCTTTCTAACACACTTGAGTCCATAGGATGTTCAGTTTATAACTTTGAGCTTTACCTGGCTTTTAAACTGTTAATTCTGTGGGAAACTAGAGGAAAATTGTTTTTGTTCATTATCTGCCATTTGTTGCCCTCTAATTTACACGTACACTTCTGTGCACTATAACTGAGGTTTCAATAAGACAAAACTCATTGGTTATATATTGATAGATCCCAAATACCTTGAGCAGTACCTGGCACGTAAGCATGAGTGTGGAGTCACCGAGAGGCGCCCAGTCCCTCTTGGCTCTCCCTTACACGCTTTTACAACACATGATTCCATTTCACATTTTCAGAGAAACACAACAACCTAATTACTACAAGGTGCAGAATTAAAATTTTTAAATATTTGAAGAGACAAAATTAAAAAGTTTAAAAATAAAGTTTAGAGTTGGGTGTGCTGGCATACATCTGTACTTTCTGCACTCTTGAGGCTGAGGCCGAATTGTTGAAAGTGGAAAGCCTAAGCTACTAGTGAGTTTAAGGCTAGCCTGGGCTATATACTAAGACCCTATCTCAAACACGCATACACACACACACACACACACACACACACACACACACACACACACACGGAATTTTAGGACTGGAGGAAGAGAAAGAGGAACAGGGGAAAGAAGATGAAACTTAAAACAGCTGACAGGACCTAAAGTTTGCTCAAAATTCTGTAAAATTCTTGGTAAAAATATAAGATCTACTCTGTTTAAAGCAGTTTCCAAATTAAATTTTATTTTTAAGAATCCCAGATGAGCATTGCATTTTACAAAATCTATATGCCTCCCTCTTTCCCCTCCAGCTGATTCTGTGTCCTCCTCCACTCTTCCCAAGCTTCTCCCCCCACTTCATTGCGCGCGCAGAAACACAGACACACACACACATACACACACACACACACACACACCCCGCTTGCCCATATGGGTGTGTGTTTAGGGCTGACCACTAAGATTGGATGACCTACCAGGGAGTTTGTTCCTGGAGAAAGCACATCTCGCTCCCAGCAGTCACTAACTGCCAACAGCTCTTCATTTAGGGGCAGACTTTGTACGGTCTTCCTGTCCCTGTCCCAGGCATGTCACTGTCACTAGTGCTATCATTATGCAGGTCTTGTTCAGGAAACTGCTATTGAGATGTCTTGGGTGTAACTTCTTTGTTCTGTTTAGCAGACACTATCTAGTATTAGGTGTCCTGGTCTTCGGCCTGCTGCCTCCTTTTCAGGACTGTTCCGTAGGTAAAAAGTCTGCACTTTAGGTCTCTCATTTGGAGCTGAGTACCCCAGAGTTACTTATCCATTTGACAGGTTGTAGACCTCTTAATAATTTTCTTCAGCACTACTGACACTTTTGAATTAATTAGTAATTTTATTTATTTATCTATTTATTTATTTTGCTGAAGTAGAGGGAACTATCCTACATTTTGTGGGATATTTAACAGCAATCATGGTTTACATACTAACAAGCCGTAACTGTCACAATGCTTCCAAGAAATTTTAGAAGATGAGGGCTACAAATGTTATATGCTTTAGTTGAAACTGAGCTTTGGTTTAAAATTTATAAGAGAAAAAATAAGTTACTATACAACATAATAAAATATAATACGAGCCAGGCGTGGTGGTGCAAGCCTTTAATCCTAGCACTGAGGAGGCAGAGGCAGGTGGATTTCTGAGTTCGAGGCCAGCCTGGTCTACAAAGTGAGTTCCAGGACAGCCAGGGCTATACAGAGAAACCCTGTCTCAAAAAACCAATATATATATATATTACAAATACAAGAGCTAACTCCCCCCACCCAGAGAGTTAACAGGAAACTGTTTCAAAAACTGTGTTTTTGAAAACTGTTTTCTAGGACTGAAGTGATGGCTTAGTGGTTAAGAGCATCAGCTGCTCTTCCAAAGGACCTAGGTTTGATTCTCAGCAACCATAGTTCACAATTGCCTCTAACTCCAGTTCTAGAGGACCTCTTTTCTGTATTAATTTGGTACCAGGCACACACATGGTACAGAGACATACATGCAGGCAAAACACACAAAATAAAAACATTGTAAGATACAGGAAAAAACAACAACCCATAAACCTTTAAACTATACACAATCAGTGAAGCCTACAATGACAGTCAAGCATAGACAATGAAACTCTACTGGAAAAGGCTACAAAGTCCAGTTGTAACCTCAAACTCCAGCAAAGAAGAAAAGCAAAAAGTGGTGCTAATATCTAGAAGTCAAAGAAATTCTGCTGGAGGTATGTACACAGAGGTGTACACATTTAAGTCCCAAGAGGATCTCTATGAGTTTGAGGCCATCCTGGTCTACATAGTGAGTTCCTAGCCAAATAAGGCTGTATAGTAAGACCCTGTATCAATCAATAAATAAAAACCTAAAAATAAGAAACAACCAAACAAAAACTTCAGGCAGGAATGGAGAGTAAAAAATCTCTCTGATTTACAGTGACATTTAAGACAGTTCCTTTAACAAAACTAAAAAGCCTCCACCTGCCTCCAATTTCCATACAAGTTCCTCAACTACATTCCAGCTGTTCCTCTACAACCCTTGACCTATACTTCTGAAAACCAAAAATTCTGGAAGGTTTTGTTATTTTGTGGGCTTACACCAAATTTCAGTCGGTGATGAAAAACAAATTCTATTTTGTAATATAATATAATATAATATAATATAATATGGCATATTATATTATATTATATTATATATTTATAGATAATATAAAATTTTAATATATGTATGAAACTGGATAGTGGGCTTATCCCACAGTAAGTTCTAGTTCAGCACAGGCAACAGAATTTAAAAGATAAAAACTTTAAATATATATATTTACACATGTTTGTCTAGAATGACATGTGACTACAGACTTTATATTACTTCTGAGTATCTATATCTTTGTGAATACTCATAGATCTTTTACAGAAATCAAACCTGTTTAATTCCAAGGTGCTATTAAGCTGCTGTTAAGGAAGTATTCAGAATTCTGAAATATACCTGATCTCAAAAGTTTTAGAAAAAGTATGCTGACTACATTACATGTACACGAAACTAGCATGTATTTCTTAGATGCTTCTGAGGAACAGAACAAAAAAAGAGTCCTGTTTAACAAGGAGCCACATATTAAAAATCAAGCTCTAAGAGCAAAACTAGATTTAAAGTATAAAATAAAGGAACTTAAGAGTAAATACTCTATAGACAGCGATGAACTAGGAAAAGGACACTATGGACCAGGCATGCTGCAAATGATAAGCTATAGATTATAACCAATCCTGCACATTTCTGATACTTACCTACAGGAATATGTTGTTTCTCCACTTTTGAAAACCTTCCCACACAACTGGAACGCTCCACTGTGTTTTAATTTCTCTAAGCAAATATCCGGATCCTCTCCAAATAAGTACCACTCCAAAGGAGTGAGTATTGACATCTGTACACTCTCTTCTTGCTTTTCCAAATCTGGGTCCATCTCAGCAAAATAAATTTCTGGCACTAATTGTGCCAAATGATGTAAGAAAGCAGTATAGAAATCAACTTGCTGATCCCACCACTGAAAGGAAGAAAAGATGGAAATCAGACTTTTCACAAGTTCTTTTTTTTTTTTTTTAGTAAAAAAAATAAGAGTGTTTTATTCTTTGAGAATTTCATATGTACACATGACACGGTTGATCATATTAACCACTGCCCCTTCCCTTACCTCTGCCCCTCACTTCCCCATCCCTCCTAACTTCATGTTCGTCTTCTTTATGTATTACATCTAGCCCACTAAGTCCGATTTGTGCTGCCCATACACTTACGGTGTGGGGCCAGCCACTGAAGTATGGCTGGCATGTCAGGGGCCACACCATTAAAGTCAACTTACTTCTTAATGATTGAGGAGTACAAGTAATGGCATTATTCTGCATTTTCAAAGCAATTTGCAATATTTTTATCCTTCATCATTACAAAATAAGAGGTGAATCAAGATGGCTCTCCAAGTAAAAGTACTTGCCATAGAGCCTGATGATCTGGTGACTTCCAGGGTCAACATGGTCCAAGAGGAGAGCTGATACCTGCAAGCTATGCTCTGCCTGACACATGTGTATGCATGTAGTCACGGTGAACCCCCACACACCAACACACACACTCATAGATACATAGATAGACAGACAAACAGATAGGAAAGAAAGAAAGAGAATGGGAGGGAAGGAGGGAAGGAGGGAGGGAGGGATGGAAAGAGAGAGGGAGAGAAGGAGGGAGGGAAGGAGGGAGGGAGGGAAGGGGGGAGGGAGGGAAGGAGGGAGGAAGGAAGGAAGGAAGGAAGAAAAAGATTTTAGGTGTTCTTTTTTTTAAGAGTTGAGTTAAAGCCGGGCGTGGTGGCGCACGCCTTTAATCCCAGCACTCGGGAGGCAGAGGCAGGTGGATTTCTGAGTTCGAGGAAACTTTCTCGAACCAGGCTGGCCTGGTCTACAGAGTGAGTTCCAGGACAGCCAGGGCTACACAGAGAAACCCTGTCTCAAAAAACCAAAAAAAAAAAAAAAAAAAAAAAAAGAAAAGAGTTGAGTTAATAGTCATATATTCAACACAACTAGAAAATATATGGAGATATATGTCCTGATATATTTTATACTTTAAGTTATACTGTTAAATAAAAGGCAAAAGGCCTGGTGGTGGTGCAGAGGCAGGCAGATCTCAGTGAATTCAAGGCCAGCTTGGTCTACAGATTGAGTTCTAGGACAGCCAGGGCTACATAAAAAAAGGCAGAGAAGAGTGAGTTCATATGCTACTGCTTATACAAAAGAGGCAAGAAGATACACTGTATCTGCTTATATTTAAATAGAAGATCTCTGGGGAAAGGGTGGGTATGGCTAAGGTTGTAGAGTGTTGTCTAGCAACTCATTTTTTTTTTAGCTCTGGCTATCCTCAAATTCAGAGAGTTATCTGCCTGTCTCCTTTGGAGTGCTGAGATTAAAGGCACAGGCCACCATAAATGGCCATTAAATTGATTAATTTAAATGTTTGCAACTAGTCCTTTCAAGTAGACTGGAAGCTCCTGAGGAAAAGAATTGCCTTTCAAAACCCTTTATACCACAGGCACAGCACAAGTATTCAACAGAAGTTCTCAGTTATCGCAATATTAAGTTCTTGCTGCTAAAAATAACATAAATTTTGGCATCAAGCCTTTGTAATTTTGTCTATAGATGTGTTTCAGTAGACACAGTATAATTATATTCTTGTACAAAAGTTTCCACTATTGTCACACGTATGGAATGTGCTTTTTTGTTTTAATTTTTTTAATTCTTTAAGAGGCTTATACAACATGTTACATTGACCACATTCAGCTCCTCTCCCCCAGTCTTCCCAGATCCACCTCTCCCTGCTTCCCTACATTGACCACATTCAGCTCCTCTCCCCAGTCTTCCCAGATCCACCTCTCCCTGCTTCCCTACAAACCCAACTTTGTTACTTTTTTTAAAAAACCCATCAAGACCAATTTGTGCTGCCCAAATATTCCTGGATGTATGGTCTTCCTCTAGAGTGTGGTTGGCTTACTAGGAACACTCTTAAAAGAAAAATCTCTCCCTCTTCCAGAAGCTAATAACTACCGTGGTTCCATGGGGAGGGCCCAGGTTGCCTGCCCACCTCCTCTTTATGCTATGACTTTGTCAGGCTTGAGTTGGCACAAGTTTTGTGTGTGTTGGCAAACCCCCTGTGAGTTCACAGCTGCAGCTTCCCTGCTGTCTCCAAAAGACACTGTTTCCTTCACTGGGTACACAGCCTTGGCCTCTAACTCTTAGACCCTTTCCTGCCCATTTCCCATAAGGACCCTGAGCCTTGAGAGGAGAGGTGGGTTTTTATTATTTTTACTTTTTTATTACTGTTGTTGTTGTTGTTGTTACTATTATTATTTGAGATAAGGTCTCACTTAGTAGCCCAGGCTGATCTGAAAATATTTAGCTCAGGCTGGCTTTGAACTCATGGTAATTCTCCTGCTTCATCCTCCCAAGTTTGAGAATTTTAAGTATGAGCTTGTAATACTTCTTTTTTTTTTTAAGATTTATTTATTTTATGTATGTAAGTACACTGTAGCTGACTTCATATACACCAGAAGAGGGCATCAGATCCCATTACAGATGGTTGTGAGCCATTATGTAATTGCTGGGAACTCAGGACCTCTGGAAGAGTAGTCAGTGCTCTTAACCCCTAGCCATCTCTCCAGACCCTTGTAATACTTCTTATACCCAGCTCAGAAATTATTTTTCAATTAAAATGTTTGTAATCTCTTTCCAGATTAAGATAAACACACACACACACACACACACACACACACACACACACACACACACACATATATATATATGTACACACACATAATAAGTAAAAAACTATAGAATATGTATCTTACTGAGTAAACAAGTAATTCAGGAATTATTATTGGTGAATGTTTAGTTTTTTTCCCCCTTTTGGTGGTTTTTAGTGTTTTCTTCCACTTGGAACAGGAATTAAATGTTTAAGTTGAAAGACCACAAAAACAAACAAACAAACACCATTTTCTCCACATTTTCTCCATTTGGAATTAAGCTTTCCTAATTGTGCAAAAAACAAGTTCTCACAGCATTTACATCCCAGACATGCCGAACATTTTCCCCGTCCCCATGGAGATTAAAACATAAGTTTGCAACTCTAACAGATTCCCTGTGGGAACATCATTTGAAAAAGGAACTTTGGTAGATTCTTGTTCAAACCACAACTCACCCTTCCATAAGTTCACTGCTGGACATCTACAGTCTTCAGAGGCCTGCCACTTCTTAAATTCCTTTTTCTGATTTAAAACTATTTTTAATTTTATTTGTTTGATTTTTAAACAGAGTCTTACCATGGTGTCCTTGTCTTAAACTGAGAAATCTTCCTGCTCTGTCTACCAAATTGTGGGATTAAAGACTTTGCCACTTCTGCTCCTGCCTCTCTCTCTCTTTCTTTCTTTCTTTCTTTCTTTCTTTCTTTCTTTCTTTCTTTCTTTCTTTCTTTCTCTTTTTCTCTCTTTCTCTTTCTTTCTTTCTTTCTTTCTTTCTTTCTTTCTTTCTTTCTTTCTTTCTTAGAGGTAACAAAGCCTAGAGGCTCTGAAATTTTTCATAGGTAGTACCAAATTAGCAATCAGACAACATTTATAGGCATCAAGAAATCCTTGGGCATAAGAAGTTTCCTTGTATTGTTTGACAAGTACTTTTGTTTTGTTTTGTTTTTGTTTTTTGAGACAGAATTTCTCTGTGTAGCCCTGACTATAAACCAGGCTGGCCTTGAAATCGGGGATCTACCTGCCTCTGTCTCCCATGTTTGAGGATTAAAAGCAGTTGCCACCATGCCTGATAACAAGTTCATATTTTTAAAAACAAACAACACAATTCCTGCTTTCAAAGAGCACATTCTCGACTTGGAGAATGTAGGAAACTAACGGCTCTTAGACCAGTTCCGTGGAGACCCCTCATCCTATGGACAAGTAAACCTGGCTGTACCATTTTATGTCTTCTCTGTTGGCTCCATATTGTCAGCCTTAATCTGACTGAGTCTCTCTTCCATACTACATTTCATTATCCCTGCTAGCCTAATGCTATCAAAATCTGGTTTTTTAAAACATCCTATCACTCTTGAGCAGCTGTCTTCCATTTTTATCTCTGACCATATTTCTTTTTGAGTCTTTGGATAAATGCGATGTTTTCCTATGGCTCTTTTCAGTCTATGGACTATACACTTGCAAAACAACTAAGATATTTTCTTATATTTCAAAGTAAAACATGTGTGCATTAAAAAAGAATAAATGAAGAGACATACCTTCCTGTGGCTAATGCCATTTCTAAGCTTACTTGTAAAAACAAAGACTGAAAGGCTTTTTAAAAGTTTGCCCATGGGCTGGTGAGATGGCTCAGCGGGTAAGAACACCCGACTGCTCTTCCGAAGGTGATGAGTTCAATTCCCAGCAACCACATGGTGGCTTACAACCACCCGTAATGAGATCTGACACCCCTCCTCTGGTGCGTCTGAAGTCAGCTACAGCGTACTTAAGAATGATAATAAATAAGCTAATCCTTGGACCGGAGCTAGTGGAGCCAACTGGAGTGAGCGGGCCCCCGAGGAGCCAACCAGAGTGAGCGGCCCCGACCGGAGCAAGCGGGGCTGGCCGGAGTGAGTGGGGTTGACCGGAATGAGGAAAAAAAAAAGTTTGCCCATGAACTCATATTAAGTGGTTCGAGTCTCACTCTACTGAGTCAAGTAGAGCTTGTTTAGAAGGACAGCATTAAGTAAACTATTAGAAGGAATACTTAAGAGTGTAACTGGACTTGGCTCTGGACCTGAACTGCTTCTGGGGCGCAAGTGGGTACTTAGAGAAGCACAATAATTCTTCTGGTTCTTTCTGTGGCGTTTGTTCAGAATATAGCCTCTTTCCACAAGTCCTCCAGTTGTTATAGGGACATAATATTTTTTAAAAGATGCATCATGCTAGGCATGACGAATTGCGAGGTACAGGCCAGTAAGAGCTACATAACAAAATTCTGACTCAAGAAAGAAAAAAGCCCAAATTCATCAATCAAAATAAAAACAGCTACTGCTTCTTTCACAAGTGCCATGGTAACTCATACAGGAGTTCATGTAAGTCACCAGGGAGTAGTGAGGTCTTAATACTTTGTCTTAAGCTACCAGAGACAATGGATTAAAGTTTATATGAAATTATTTCATAAAATACAGCACAGGATTAATGCCTTTATAGAGAAACTGGATAATGTAATGGCAAGGGAAATTTGGAATAGCCTTCAAAGGCAGCAAGCACATAAATAACGAGCTAAGGCACTTTTCCATGGTTCATCATGTGTCACTGATTTACACATGTACCTTTCCAAACAGATTTCCTATCAAGTACTGAAGACTGACACAGAACTGATATAGTCTTAAAGATTACACAGGTTGCTCTGTAGAGAAATGACTGGAATGCTTTGTCCAGCATTGCTCCAGGGACTTGCCCTGACTAGGGGCAGCAAGGGAATGAAGAAAAAGCAGACAGGGGCTGGTGAGATGGCTCAGTGGGTAAGAGCACCCAACTGCTCTTCCGAAGGTGATAAGTTCAAATCCCAGCAACCACATGGTGGCTCACAACCATCCGTAACGAGATCTGGATCCCTCTTCTGGAGTGTCTGAGGACAGCTACAGTGTACTTACATATAATAAAAATAAAATAAATCTTTAAAAAAAAAGAAAGAAAGAAAGAAAGAAAAAGCAGACAGAGAGAGACGAAAAGCTGGGATCGGATAGCCTGGACTCACAGATGGAGAAACCCCAGCATTCCACAAGCTCACGTGTGTGTGTGTGTGTGTGTGTGTGTGTGTGTGTGTGTGTGTGTGTGTGTGCACAGACAGGCAGGGCTCTTGCATACAGCTGAAAAAGAAGGCAGGGTTATGACATACAGATAAACAAGGAGACAGGGTTTATAGCAAACAGCCTGGATCAAGGGGATGAGATTAGCTAATCTCAACAGGAGCATTCTCTGCAGGAAGCACTCTTCAGACCATAACCATCAAGGGGAAGGGGAGATGACAGTTATGGTGGACATTGTTTTCCTACAAATCCTACCAAACGGACCAAAAGAAGGCTTTGCCATCCCTCTGAGCATCACCCTGGGAGCAGGGATGGAGAGGGAGGCTTTGCCATTTTCCCAGGGTCTGAAGCCATGTTCCTTGACAAGCTTTTGTCCATGTCAACAGCACACATTCACTCAAGGCTTCCTCTCATCCCCACACTGGAAGATGACAAAAGTAGAAGGAGAGAGACCAGTGAAGAAGCTACAGTTGTCTAGGCAACAAATGGTGGCTTAGATTACAATGATGAGTGTAAAGACAGAGAGACATTTGTATCCAAGAGCTATTGTGGAGGAGGTGCCCTGTATAATAATAAAAAACCCCTTGATTTGCCTTCCTGCTGCCCTCTTAAATCTACCATGAATGCAGAGACCAAAAACCAGAGGTACAGATGTCATCTGTTCCTTTCATTTTTCCCTCAACTTAATAATTAGGTCATCTTTGCTTCTATCATATTTCCAACATCTTCCTCAAACTGATACATTTCAGTCTTCCTGTAACAATCTCTCATGTCCTAGCGGACATCTGCTCTCTCTTTCGGAAACAACCGTCAGACATGCTAGTGGAGAGAGAAGGAAGCAGCTGAGTTTATGATTCTGACACTCACAAGTGGGATGACCCAGAGCTATAAGCTGGGAATTGGACAGATGTGAGTATGAAAAAGCTGTAGAACTGCATGAAATCACATACGCGATGTCAGCATACAGAAAAAGATCACAGTGCCATGCCACATGACACCTTCCCCTTAGGCGGGAATCCAGTCAAAAAAAACAAATGTTCTGGCAGACCACCCAATGCCCTCTGGATTTCCAGTTTTCTCAGTCCTTTTCATGGATCCAATAAACTACCCTTTCCTAAAAACTACACTCCAGACATTGTCTTACTCTTGTTTTCTCAGCTGGGTGGTTTCTGGGTATTTGTGTATGTATATGCATACAACTTGACCTCAAATATATTCATTCCTATAGCCTCAATCATCGATTCTAAACTGGTAACTTCCAAGTGGCTAGCTTACTAAGGTATTCTTGTGAATATGTAGCTACTTGGACCTTTTGGACTTTTACGGTCCAAGAATCAACTCTCTTGGTGAATCTGTTTTTTTTTTTTAACTCAAATTATTTATTTTTATCTTGGTAAATCTTAAACAATGTCTTATACAAGTGTCCAATAACTCTCAATTATTATTTCATTCTAATTTTTAAAAATTATTACTATTATTGTGTGTGGGCAGATGTGTACATGTGCCACAGCATGAATGTGGAAGTCAGAGGGCATATCTGTAGAGCTGGTTCTCTCCTTCCACGTTTTTATTGGTTCTAAAGATCAAATCAAGGTACCAAGCTTATGCTAGAAGCAGCTCTGAGCCATCTTGCTAGCCCCATCACTTCATGCTGCTTACTTGTTAGGTGACCTTAGACCTTGCTGAAAGGTTACTAAAACAACCTTGTATCTTTAAAAAGGCAATTTAGTTTAAAGAAATCAGCAACTGTAACTAGAAAAGCACTCTAATGAAAAGGAAGCCTTTACAGTTTGTAGCTGTCCTATATTTGTTATTTTGTTTCCACAAGACCCAACAGTGATTTAAGATACAAATTAAGCAAACAGCGGTGGGGTGCTGAAGACTCAGACTGGACAACATTGGCTTAACCACAAGAGTTTTAAATAGGGAGAATGAGATGGGAAAGGGCAGATTGAAAAACTACAGGAAGTAGGATGAACTCTGGGGTCAAGCAAAAAGACTCAAGCCAAAAAACAAAGGCTTCACAGTCATCAGTTTGTATCCACTTACATGACCCTATCTTGAATCTAAATTCTTCATCATTTATATTATCTATAGGCTGAATTCCCTGAGGCTGCATGGCACCACTCCTTGCTTCTCTGTAAAGTTTAAAAAGCCTTGCCCAAAGAAATATATTATTCTTTGAAGGCATGTTTGTTACAGATTCCTGTTCAATTTCTATACCATTATTTCCAATTTCAAATTAATGGATGTTTTATGGTCTTATTAATGGGGTTTTACAGTGCTAGTGGGAAAGAATTAACATAGCAAAGATTTAAATAAGCATTACTCATCTTTGGCAATAAGAAGCTACAACTCTTCTGACTATAACATACTAATTACAAATAAACAAACAAAAAAGCACATGATTCTATCTATGAATTTTTTTTTCTATTTTTGTTTTTAGATGGAGTCTCACTATCTAGTCCGGGGTTTACCTGGAACTCCTGAAAGTAAATGATTCTTCTACCTTAACCTATAGCTCAGAAGAAGAGCCCTTGCCTAGCATGCATAAGGCCTGGAGTTTTCTCCCCAGCACTAAACAACAACAACAAACGGTTTAGCTACTTGGAAACATTTTCTAGCTGTTTTCATCTAAGCTACATTACCAGTGGTGAAGTGAGTTTCAACTACTTTTTGGGATGGAGAAGGAAGACTGCCAAGTGCTGATCTAGTACATATATTCTTACTCCAACTCTGTCCCTGATGGGTTTTTATCTTACAGACATTCTCTCTAGTCTCCGTGGTTGACTTATTTCTGAGTCATTCTCTTGTCTCATAAAATAATGTTCTAGAGTCTGCTGGGGTAAAGTAAGCCAAGAAAGAGTTTATTAAAACTACAAACAACTTCACTAACAGGTATGTTGTGTATATACAATGGGTTTGCATGGGTGCGGGTATGTTTCCCACACTTTTCCATATGCAGCTATAGACAAACTAATAAAACATGTTGTGATCAATAGCAGTACTTCCTAAGGATCTCCCTCCTTACTAGCTATCAGAAGGGACCACATCAGAACATTTGTGAACATTACCCCACCTTTTAGCCTACTCTGTTTGTATTCTCCACGAAGCCAGACTGTTGACTCGATTTTATTCTACCTCTCCTTTCTTGGTCCTTCAAAATTCTAATAGCCAAGTATAGATTCCAGTATTCTCTCGTTTGAAATTCCCTTCTCATATGTAAAAGGCATGACAAATGACAAATTTCCCTCACTGGGGGCCAGATCTAAGGTTCTCAAGACGCTGCAATAATGGATATCTGGCTATGACTCGCCAGCCGCAACACTCACTGACACTATCAAGTCCACCGGACAAATGCTATATCACACCAGGTGCTGGTCCCGATGCCAATCAACAAGAGGGGTCAGCAATGTGTCTACCGAAAAATGGCCTTCTCCAATCTCATCTCGGCTCCTACAGCAAACCCACCTAAATGTGCACGAGTTCTTTCTACTTCAAAATAGAGGCATGCGTGTCTGAGCACGTTGAGACTTAATAGATGACAGTCATTAAACTCCGTAGACCTGGCTGGCAAGAATGTGTGTAGAAGACGACTAACTTTATCGGGGGAGGGAGGGTCGGTCCTTCAATCCTAGGACTCCCCTTCCCCAGCGCCGCCATAGAAAGCGGAGCCCCAAACACTCCCAGGCGCGGTGGGAAGCAGTTGGTGGAGAGGACAAAAGGCGCTAGCCGATAAAGACTCACCGATGCTGGTCGCTGCGGGGCCAGGGGAGGCTCCGGGCTGACATCCATCCTCTCGGCGCCGTCCATCTCTTCGTCCGCCATCTTAAGGGAAACGAACACCCGCAGTTCCTGATCCCCGGCCGCCAGCTAGCGGAAACCTGTGGCCGGCCCGACGCGACAGGGACGACACTTTTACGACGGCCCCTGAAGTTTGTCGCAGCACCCGGAGCGGCTTCCGGTAGGCTTCCCGGAAGCAGGCTCCGGACCTGCCAAGCCGGAGGTTTCCGCCCCTGATGGTTAGCCCTGCTCCACCGGGGCTGGTCCCCTAGGGGAGTCCTCACAGCTTTGTCGCTCTCCCTTAACTAGGGGGCAGGGGTGGTGAGATGACAAAACCGAGAAACCTAGTCTATCCGTCGGTAAGGGAAGACAAACTGAATACATCCCCGTTACGGAATACCCTGTGAAAAGAACAAGGTAGATGTACGGAAACATCGAGGGGAAACTGTTGCCACAGACTACAAATTCCTGCATTTGTGCATCTATGCATAGTGCGAAGGAATAGCTTTGAAACAAGAGAAAACACCCAAGGCCAAGACCAGGGTTGGAGGACAAAGGTGATAAAAAGCTAATTTAGTGTCATCTGTTTTTGTTTTTTGTTTGATTTGGTTTCGAATATAGCCACTAATACCACGCATTCTTCCTACCTCTGCATTCCGAGTGACAGATGTCAGCTACCTGGTCCCTTAAAAAATTATATATATATATATATATATACTTTAGCAACTTGTGTGTGTGTGCCATGATTCATGTTTAGAGCTCAAAGGACAAGTTGAGGGGATTGGTTCTCTACCATCTCACCTGCCATGGAAGTTTTTTTTTTTTCTTTTTTAAAGGAGATCTGTAAGGTCAAACTTTCTTCACATATACCAACCAAAGCAACACATGACTGACTATAGATAGAGGTAGAACTAAAATACACCTACCTTCTATTAAATTGGAACTTAAGAAATTTGCAGAAACTTAACCATTCTCACATTTTGGATAATATTTGTTTACAGAGTTAATTTTCATTTTAAATGCTCTTTATGCCTGGTTTAATGGCACCTGCCTTTAAGCACTCCAGAACCAGAGGCAGGTCGATCTCTGAATTCAAGGCTAGCCTAGTCTACTCCAGAGCTACATGGTGAGACCCCATCTCAAAAAAGAGAAAAAGAAAGGAAAAATGTTTAAAATGTTATATTGTCTACATGCTTGTAAGCAGGCATGGGTGGTTTACAGTTGTGATGTTAGCTAGCATTTGAGAGATATGAGGGTTCTTCCAAGTTGGAGGCAGCAGAACTATATAGTTCCAGATAAGTCTACCTGCGAGTGAGGTCCTGTCCCAAAACAACAAAAAGCAGAACATTTTGGGTTAAATGAAGTCCTGCATAGAAATGTTTAAGCTAGTTAAAAGTTTTCTCCATCTTAAATTGTAATTAGTAAATATTCATAGGAACCATATGTACAAACGATTCTTGGGGAGGGGCCCAATAATTTTAAGGAGTTTAAAGTGGTCCTGAGAAAATAAAGTTTGAGAAACGCTGTTGTTGTTTTGTTCTTTCTATCTTGAGAAGACACATTGTTGGGTGAAAAAAATCAAGTGACTGTTTTTTGGGGGGCGGAGAGCACGAGGCATAAGGCTCAGCTTATGAGTCTTTGTACAGGGCTTATCTCACACACACACACACGTGCACACAGACCAATATTAATAAATGCACTTGTAGACTAGGATTAAAGTTCAAAGGTAGAGATAGTTTGTCTAGCATGCACATTATCCTGGCCTTGATCTTCAGTGGTAAAGAAAAAAAGCAGCCAGGCAGTGGTGGCGCACGCCTTTAATCCCAGCACTGGGGAGGCAGGGGCAGGCGGATTTCTGAGTTCAAGGCCATCCTGGTCTACAAAGTGAGTTCCAGGACAGCCAAGGCTATACAGAGAAACCCTGTCTCGAAAAACCAAAAAAAAAAAAAAAAAAAAAAAAAGCTATTTTTATATTAAACGTGTTTAATGAAGAATGCTAATCATCAAAATCGTATTCTTGTGTTAATGAGAAAATTTTAACGACCAATGCTAGTCAATGCTAGTTACGGTCTTAGGTTTACTGTCACTGTGATGCAACACCATGACCTAAGCAGCTTAGGGAGGAAAGGGTTTGGTTTACACTTCCACATCACTGTTCACTAGCCAAGGAAGTCAGCGCAGGAACTCAAACAGGTCAGGAACCTGAAGGTGGGAGCTGATGCACAGGCCATGGCGGGGCGCTGCTTGCTTACTGTGGCTTGTTCATTGTGACTTGCTCAGCCTGCTTTCCTATAGAACCAGAACCACCAGGCCCGGAGCGGGAGGGGTCAGGGGTTGGCCAATGGGCTGGGAAGGGAAGAGCAGTGATCGGGTGCAGCAATCGGGATGCAAAGTGAGTAAATAAATAGGAAAAAGAAAAGAAAATGTCCTATGTGCTTGTAGAGGCATTTTCTCGATTGAGGTTCCCTCTTCTCTGGCGACTATAGGTTCTGTCAAGTTGACCCAAAACTAGCCAGCACCATCACTGAGATACTTTTAATTTTGTCTCCAGACTCATACCGGAATGAATCCTTGACATCCCTATAAAATATATATTATCCTGGTTGGTGGTGATACACACATTTAATCCCAGCACTCAGGAGGCAGAGGCAGGTGAATCTCCTGAGTTCTACAAATTTCCAGGACAGCCAGAGCTATACAGAAAAACCTTGTCTCGAAAAACCAAGCCAAATAAGGAAAACAAAAAAAAAAGTACTTTTTTGTTTCAGATAGGCAGAGGTGCTTTTTTATGACAAGTACCCCTATCCAAAATTCTTTGAATTGGAAGTGGTTTGAATTTTTTTATATATATTGGGATGTTTTTATGTCCATACCGAAATGTCTACATAGACCAAACCTAAACACAAAATTACTCGCTGGGTTTCAAAACTGAAAATCATTTTCTACTTTGTATTTTCTAGTTTTTCTTACAAGATGTACTAGTGTAAGTGTCTATTTTTTATTTTTAATTGTGTTTATATTTTGTGTGTATGGGTATCTTGTCTCTATGTATGTCTTTGTACCACATGTGTACAGTTCCCAAAAAGCCCAGAAGAGAGGAATGGATTCACTGAAAGTGGTCCTGGGAATTGAAGCCAAGTCCTCTGGAAGAGTGGTGAATGCTCTTAACTGCTGCGCCACTCCTGTAGCCCAGAGAAAGTATATTTTTAAAAGATCTGCCCATCTTTTCAGGAAAGCATATTTAATATATTCCTGCTTTCCTAGCCAGATGTGATTGGGCCCTTCCTTCCTGTTGGAGGACTAATTCAATAATAATTAAATAATAGAGGCTATATACTTCTAGAAGTAAATTTATTCATTGGGATTCAGTACATTTTATTTTTACTACTTGGCTTTAAATTTAGGAGCATTAAACTTACTGGACTTCCTCATCTACGAAACAGATGCTTATATAAAGTTTGTGAAGTTAAAGAGACACCACCAAAAGCCCAGAATGCTTGGTTTCCAACAGTAGAGTGTTTGGTAATAGCTAAGTGAACTCCCTTCTCACCCCATGGTTTTCTTATATACAAAAGCACTTTCATTTAGGGGGAAGGGAATCGGGGATCACCATACAGTCTTTCCATTGTGAATGCCTCGTTAGGCAACAGCATCCCCAGCCATGGGCCTAGAGTTTATTACTGTTTGGAATCCTCAGGTAACAATGTCCGTCAAGACTTGCAGACTTCTTTGTTCGCTATGGATTCTTGTGCTTCTTGTCTCTATTCTAATGCAAGGAATAAAAAATACTTTATTTGAGACAGGATCTCATTATGTAGCCTTGACTGGCCTCTAACTCAGAGATCATCCTGCCTCTGTCTCCATGTGCTGAATTAAAGGCATGAGCATGTCCTTTCATGGACAAAATTATTCATGCCATTCTACAAAGTGTATAAGATATATAACATAATTTTTTTGTTTTTTTGAATAGAAATTAAAAGGTCAAACACAAGTTTTTGAAAAATATTATGAAGGAAAAAAAAGTATTATAACAATCTCAATTAAAATTCAGCAGTTATTTTAAAAAGCAGGGCCTGATGCTGTGTGATGTGTGATGATGTGTGGCTCACAACCATCTGTAATGGGATCTGATGCCCTCTTCTGGTGTGTCTGAAGAGAGTGACTGTGTACTCACATACATAAAATCAACATGTAAATCTTTTTAAAAATTGTAATTAATTTTTTTGAGACAGGGTCTCTCTACATAGTCCCGGCTGTCCTGAAACTCATTATGTAGACCAAGCTGGCCTTCAACTCAGAGAAATCTGCCTGCCTCTGTTTCCCAAATGCTGGCATTAAAAATGTGTGCCACCACACCCACCTAAAAATATTTTATTTTTATACTAATTATATGTGTCTGAAAGTGGATTTATGCAACCCAGTGCATTCTCTACAGAAAACAGAAGAGGGCGTTGTATTTCCTGGAGCTTGTGGTCTGAAGCCTTCTAATGTAGGTGCTGGGAGCCACACCTACATAATGCTTCCTTATGTTTTCTGTTTACATCAACGGCTTATTATAGTCCAGAGATGTTGAACTGATTGAAAAATTACAACACTGACAATATATCCCAAGGAAATAGAGATTGTTTAAAGCACGATTTGTATAAAAATGTTTATTCTTAATAGCAACACATATTAAAAAGTTGAAAGCCAACAATAAAGAAGTAGGTTTGATAAATTAAGGCCACGACTAGAATCTAATTCTGCTTTAGTCAATAGGAAAGATTAATTTACAAGTACACAGCAGTGCCACAATACCATAACGAGTACATATAAAATGAGATTAAGGGAAAAGATAAGGAATCCCGAGGAGTTATGTTATTCGTGAAGGAGCCAGAGTGAGCCGCGTCGCATTTGTACTTTAAGAGGCGTCCTGATACTCACTTTGATTCTCACAAGCACCCCGCACGCACGCACGCAAGGTGTCATTAACTTCACTTTACAGGTGCTGAGGTCGCACCACGGTCAAGGATGCCAGACCCTGGAGGAGCCAGGTGGCGTGCTGCCTCCCTGCCACCCCCTTGCTTGGCTCTTCCTGGTCCTCCCTACGTTGTCAAACGCCGAGGAACCGGGCTGCCGCAGCGCGGAGGTCTAGGCTGAAGCGAGTTGCGGAGGCGGCGGGAGGCCACAGAGGCCGGAAGTGCGGGCCGGAGCGCTCCGGGGCTGCGCCGCGATGGCGAGAATGCTGGCCGCCCGGGTGGTGGCGGGACTGGCGGCGGCCGCGCTGGCCACCCTGCTGTTGGAGCACTACGGCCTGGCTGGGCCGTCCACGCCGCTGCCGAAGCCCAGAAGCTCCCAGAGGCCGCACCCCGCCCCGGGCTCGGAAGCCAACAACATCTTCTGGGGGCTGCAGGTGAAGCGGCGGGAGGCCAAGGGAGGGCACAGCGGTGGGCGGGCTCGCCCAGCAGTCGGCTCTCCTTCCCTGGGGTTCGTTAGGGCTTCTTTTTATTTCCCTTCAGCTCCTCTAGAGCTGATGGGCCACCCTTGTTGGTGCGGCTCTTCCTGACTCAGATAATGTGTCTCTGTCCAATTCCTGCTTTTGACAGATATCCGACATTCACCTGAGCAGGTTTCAAGATCCAGGCAGAGCAATGGCCTTAGAGAAGTTCTGTTCGGAAACTATTGACATCATTCAACCGGCTCTTGTCCTGGCCACTGGTAGGGAGGATTCCTGTGCTGTGTGCGGTGGTGGTGTTCTATGGTCCTGACAGTAGAATGGGCAGCAGCTATTCGCTTGAGGGTGTTGGGAACTCTGGCCCTAGACCATCAGTGAGCCCTTTGAAGTAGTGGATAAGGGAGTCAGGATCCAGGCTAAATGCTTTGCCATCTCAAAGTTTTCTCAATAGGAATAAGGCTTGTGATGCTTACGACCAGATGTTGTCTGCCATATTTGTGCCGTGTGGATGTGTGTGGTGTGTGTGTGTGTGTGTGTGCGTGCACACACACATTGATGATGATGATGTCCTGATGAATTTGAGAATTAGGAGATGTCCTATAACCGGGAATCAAAAGCTCTCCTTTGCTAACTTAAATTTTTCTGTACAAGGAGGTTATGTTTTCAGTTGTTTGAGGACTCTTCAAACCTGTGCACATGTGACCCCAAAGGTTGGGTAGGAAAAGCTCCAAGGAGTTGTGTTCTGTGTTCTGTTTATTGGGTGGCTCAGCTGTCACTCACTCTTCTGAAATATGTCTCTTACTAAGATGATGTATCTGTCCTCAGATAGTGAATAAGCCCCTGCTTCAGGTGTTCTGTTTACTTCCTGGAAACTTTGGCATTTCATTGGTCAAACCAGGCTGGGCTTTGCTCTGAAATAATGCTTGGTCACAGCATAAATCCTGATTTCGGAGTTGGAAAACAACTGTTGCAATAGGTAATAGGCACTTGCTAGAATGTTGCAACATCTCATAAAGGAGTTTCATTTAGTATATTGGTGAATTTTGTACTGTGTTCTCTCTCTCTCTCTCTCTCTCTCTCTCTCTCTCTCTCTCTCTCTCGATTTACTTATGTATATCATGTTCTGCCTGCATGCCGGAAGAGGCCACTAGATCTCATTATAAATGGTTGTGAGTCACTATGTGGTTATAGGGAATTGAACTCAGGACCTCAGGAAGAGCAGCCATCTCTCTAGCCCATTGTAGTGGGCTCTTTAAGTCATTCCCCTCCCACCACAACTCACTGCTAATATCGCTGTAGGCTACGCAAACACTTGTTAACCTATAATAATAACAACACCCTTGCTGAGATAATCTTGTTAGTTTAAATGGCTTAAATGGTTTGCTTTGGACATATGTGGACTCAATTGATTTTTGTATGTGTGCTGAATAGTTTACGAATTTGTGTTCAACATGCTTGTTTGTTTGAGTCCCCTGGAGTTTATTTTACATTTCAAATCAATTCTGTGTAAACCCACAGGAGACCTGACAGATGCCAAAACGAAGGAACACTTGGGATCCAGACAGCATGAAGTAGAATGGCAAACTTACCAGAGAGTTCTGAAGAAGACAAGAGTCATGGAAAAAACCAAGTGGCTGGATATCAAAGGAAATCATGGTAAATCTGCCAAGAGCAGAATAGAATATAGCTTCCTTCAAAAATATAGATTTTTCTAGTTTAGATTATAGAGTTATAAAATGGAAAATTGTAACATAAATTTAGATATAGTGAAGGCCAAATCTCTTATGTGCAGTTATAACATATGATATTAAGATGTCAGAGGCAGGTAGAGAGCTCTGTGAGTTTGGGGCCAGACTAGTTCTAGGTCAACTAGGCTGCATAGCAAGCCCCTGCCTCAAAAAACAAAAAAGCAAAACCCAAAGAACATTGTGATTGAGATGTCATTGTTGGCCTTTCCGGTGAAAGTTGGTATAGTGTTTTCTTCTTTATGTGGGAAAAATAGCTCTTCAGAAATTCTTGTGGGAAAATGTTTAAAATGGGTAAAATAAATAATTAAAATAGAAACACCCCTATATTGTGTTAATTAAGTGAAAGAAACTAAATCTACATTTTCCTGTTGTATGATTCCATTTATATGACATTCAAGAAAAGATAAAAACTATAGGCAGAAAGGTTGTGGTTGCCAGAGGTAGGAATGGAAGGAGAAACTGATTTTAAAGGCATTAAGATTTGGGATGTGAGTGAACTGCTATTTTGATTGTGGTCTTAAATATATAACTGTGTATTTGTCAAAAGCCATAGAACTTCATTGGTAGAGTGCTTGCCTAGTATGCATGAGTCATTTGGCTTGGTCCCAAAAACTACATACTGGATGTGGCAGCATTCCTGAGGTAGAGGCCAGAGTACCACAGACAGATTCAAGGTCACTCTCTCTGGCAGAGGGAGTTCCAGGCCAGCCTGACTAGAGACTCTGTGTAGAAGCACTTGTTACGGTTGTATAGATTTGTTTCTTTCTGACTCTATAATCCCATGATTAAAACAGCAGCAGCAAGACAGGTATGGTAGTACATGCCTATCCCCCCCAGCTCAAGGGAGGTCAAGGCAGGATAAACAAGTTTGAGGCCAACATGAGCCACCTAGAAAGTTTCAGGCAAGCAGAAATAACAATCTAGTCTTAGAACTTTCAAACTGATTCCTTCTGAACAAAATTACAATGTGCCTATGATTCTTCAGTACGCTCAGTCAGTGCTGCTTTTAAAGTGTGCAGTTGGTTGACACCTTGCCATTTAATGTGTTATAGAAAGTGATGCGTGTTTGCTTTTCTTCTTTTAGATGCATATAACATTCCAAGTCTGGAGAGCATCACCAATTATTACAGGTATCTAAATGACCACAAGACAGAATACTAGAGAGAGTCTATCAAAAGAAGGGGACAGTCCATTCAATGAATGGATAAACTCACTTCTAACAGATGAAACTTCTGTAGAAAGAGCTTTGGATAATTTAGAAAATGCGTGTGGTGTGTGTGTGTTTAGAAAATGAGTGGTGTGTGTGTGTGTGTGTGTGTGTGTGTGTGTGTGTGTGTGTGTGTGGTATATGGTGTGTATGGTGTGTTTTCTGTGTGTGTATGGTGTATATGGTTTGTATGGTGTAGTGTGTGTGTGTGTGTGTGTGTGTGTGGTGTGTGTATGTGTGTGTATGGTGTGTATGGTGTGGTGTGTGTATGTATGTGTGTGTGTGGTGTGTGTATGTATGTGTGTGTGTGGTGTGTGTATGTGTGTGTATGGTGTGTATGGTGTGGTGTGTGTGTGGTGTGTGTATGTATGTGTGTGTGTGTGTGTATGGTGTGTATGGTGTGGTGTGGTGTGTGTGTGTGTGTGTGTGTGTGTGTGTGTATTACAATCAGTCCTTTTAAAACATATTTTTCTCTGCTTTGATCCTTTTTGGAATTTGCTTTCAGGTTGGTCTGAAGTGTCTACTTCTCCCTCCAGCCTCAGCCTCACAATCACTAAGAATATAGTCATCAGCCATCATGCCTGGCTCTCTTTTGCTTCTTTCTTTTTTTTTTAAAATAGAGTCTTACTATATAGTTCATGCTGAAATGGCCTGGAACTCATAGAGATCTCCCTGCCTCTATCTCAGGAATGCTAGGATTAGGGGTGTGAGTCACCACACCCAGCCTCCTTTAATTCCTTTGGTTGCAGTTGGTACATAGAAGTGTTTAGATCAGAGCTTGTAACTGGACTACTGAAGTCAGTGGGTTTTCAGAATTCTGCGAGATTGATTCTGTCAGCCTCTGGAGTGGCCACAGTGGTCACCAATGGCTGTTTGAGCGTGTCATCTGACTATTATAAACGTTAATTTTTCTTTATCTGTCATGAATGTGGTCCTCCCAGGCACCTCTGAGTTAGAAGCAAGCTCTCGCCTCATTGTGTTGGGATGCTTCTTGTGGTTGCTATTTCCTTTCAGCTCCAGGGCGCTGAGGAGTCTTAGTCTGCTTTGACATTGAATGAGGCACTAGGTGTTCATTAAGAGCCCTTCACTAGTTGTGTGCTCTTCTAGACAGAAGAGCTAGTGCTAACAAATGGCCCCCGCCTTCAAGGAATTGTCTTCTCTTAAGAGAAGATGTAGTGGGGGAACCATTAGAAAAGAACATGAAGGCGAGGCTGATGAAAAGCTGCAGTATTTGGTTCATATGAGAACCATTGTTTTTTTTTGTTTTTTTTTTTTCTGTTTGTTTGTTTGTTTGAGACAGGGTTTCTCTGTATAGCCCTGGCTGTCCTGGAACTCACTTTGTAGACCAGGCTGGCCTCGAACTCAGAAATCCGCCTGCCTCCCGAGTGCTGGGATTAAAGGCATGCGCCACCATGCCATAAAGT
>LR749988.1:403811-524226 GCA_902729485.2 Mus minutoides | reverse complement strand
GGCAGAGGCAGAGGCAGAGGCAGAGGCAGAGGCAGAGGCAGAGGCAGAGGCAGAGGCAGAGGCAGAGGCAGAGGCAGAGGCAGAGGCAGAGGCAGAGGCAGAGGCAGAGGCAGAGGCAGAGGCAGAGGCAGAGGCAGGCAGAATCTCCATGATTTTGAGACCAGCCTGGTCTACTTAGTGAGTTCTAAGAGAGCCAGAGCTACACAGTGAAACACTGTCTGAAAAAAAGAGAACAATGTTAACATCAAATAGGCTCTGTATAAGTAGTTAAATATAGCTTTAAATATGTATGTTAAAGTTTGAAAGTTTGCTTCTAAGTCTTACATATTTAGTATGCTATTACATAAGACATTTAGATAAAGATACCTATTTTTAAAATAAAGCTGTGAAATTTGAATATTATAGGTGCATGTCTGGGGAGTGGGGGAGGGTCCCTGCAGGTGTCATACAGGGAGGCAAACTGCATGAAGAGAAGCATGAAAACCCCGTGCAGATTGACTTTGTCAACTTGGAACAGACTTTGGAGGGTTGATTGCCAGGCAGTCTATTGTCAGCACATTTAAAACACAGTGCAATCTCGGGAAAGATTTCTAGGCAATAGTTAGTCCAATCAGTTCAACTCCAGATCCACCATAAAGTGTAGGGTGGGATTACATAGCAGCTCTTACAAAGTACATGTGGCCGAGCGGTGGTGGTGCATGCCTTTAATCCCAGCACTTGGGAGGCAGAGGCAGGTGGATTTCTTAGTTCGAGGCCAGCCTGGTCTACAAAGTGAATTCTAGGACAGCCAGGGCTATACAAAGAAACCCTATCTCGAAAACAAACAAACAAACAAAAAAGTACATGTGACCATGAGGATGGGTTCTACAGCAAAAAGGCCTAGAATGTACTGTGGTCTCTGACAGATAGCATAGAGGTCAGTAGGCTATAAAGTACATGTGACATCTGCCCTAAGGTCAGGTAGTGGTCTAGGGAGGGAAGAATCTGGATGAGGTCTGTCCCTTCAGATAGCAAAAAGGTCACCAGGTCATTAGCAACCTCCACTCTCAGCTTTCTGGATCGAATGCAGGGATTTGATTTTTCTCTCCTCCACTGAGGAGATACCCTGTGTGTTAACGTTCCTGTGTTTCTTAGTACTTCTTTGTGAGTATAAGGACCTCTGTATGCTCAACATATCTCCAGTAGAATTCATGCTTTCTTTTTTATTTGTTTAATAAGTAATGTATACACGTCCTTTCCATTCTTCATCCTCTTACTTCATGGATACCTGAATATGCTTGATACCTAAGATACTAAGGACATTCATTATTAGATGTGGAGCCTGTATATATCACCAATGTATATTTTAGAAGCCAGAAAATGTATGTCCGTGATTCTAGACTCTCAGTGTCCTCCTAGTTTGATGACTTATCTTGCAAGCTTCCTTACAGATTGAACTCCTTTAGGCTCTTTTCAAGAAGTAAATACCTTCTGTATCTCCCCATACCAAGGCTTCCAGACTTCCAATATATACTCAACAAGCTCTCACTAATATTTTTGATTATTTTAATATTATGCTAGGTATCTGATCCAAGGCTACCTACACACCATTGTACTACATTGCTAATCCTCACTGAAGGTTTTTTTAAATTAATTTCTTTTATGTATATGGATGCTTTGTCTGCATATACATATGTGCGCCCTGTGCTAACCTGATGCCCCAGAGAGGTCAGAAGGAGTAAGAATTACATAGAGTAATTGGAATTATAGGAAGTTGTGAGCCACCATATAAGGGCTAATAGCTGAACTCAGGTCTTCTGCAAGAGCAACAAATGCTCTTTTCTGCTGAGCCCTCCTGCCAGCCCCCTCACTGAAGATAGATTTGGTCTTTTTAAAGATTTATTTTTAATATTTAAATCATGCATTTCTGTGGGTATGAGTATTGGAGTACAGCTGCTTGTGGCATCAGAAGAGTGTGTTGGATTCCCTGGTGTTAGCAGGCTTTAGTGAAGTGCAAGGCATAGGTCATAGGCACTAACTAAGGCCTTCACAAGAACTGTATGTACTCTTAATCACTGAGCCATTTCTCTAGTCCCGACTCAAGTTTTTAGAAACTGATAAATAATAGCTCATTGGACTCTGATCTGTGTTGTGGATGTTTAGGGGACAGTCACCACCAGTGCTTCACTTGGTGACTTTGTGTGTTGTCCTGGATTAGTTCATTTAGATGAGTCCTCGGAGATAATGAGAGAAAAATGTTGAAATGCAATCCTTTTATCAAGTGAAAGCATAGTTTAGTGAATTTTTCTTTCAAATGGAAAAGATCTGGTGTGATAGTTGGAACAGAAAAAATATATATCTCAAGTACAATTTTGTTAGGACTTCAAAGAAAAGCACTCGGGGCTGGCAGACTGTAAATCTCAGCAGTTGCCTGGAAGAAAGCAGAGAGAGAAGGAAAAAAAGCCATGCTATTTAAGCCTGCCTGGTGGGCAAGCAGTCACGTGATGGCAAGCGAGCATCAGAGAGCCAGAAAGCCCAGGCAGGGTCAGAAAAAGCACTCTTAGGTTCTGGCCAGCATCTGAAGAAAAGAGACAAAGAAAGAAAGTGAGAAGTTGTACATTTCTAACTCGGGCCTCAGTCAGGTAGTTAGTTACTCGTGGTGGCTCCTAGTCACTACACTGAGCAATGAGAATCTTGGGAAGAAAAACACAGTTATCTCATTTAAGAAGAAATTATCCCAAATCCAGACATGGTGGCACTTGCCTTTAATCTGAGCACTCAGGAGGCAGAGGCAAACGGATCTCTGGGTTTGAGGCCAGCCTAGTCTACAGAGTGAGTTCCAGACCACCCAGGGTTATGTAGTATAACCCTCTCTCAAACCAAACCAAACCAAACCAAACCAAACCAATCACTTGCCCAAAGCTAATAAACCCAAAGCCAATAAATAAATAAATAAATAAATAAATAAATAAATAAATAAAAAATACATCTCTCTTTGGCATGGCTTAGAACAATTCTGCCTTCCTAGGGTGGTCTCTTGGCCAGATGACTGACCCAGCCCAGTTGGAATGATTGGTTTCTGTACAGGCTGGAGATCTATTCTGTTGACTAGAAGGAATGTTTTTCTTAATGAGCCTTTATTGCTGGTCTAACATGAGATTCACTCTTTTTATGACTGCAGTAAAGCCTTGCTGTCTGTGTTTTTAGGAAGTACTCCGCTGTGCGTAAGGACGGCTCTTTCCATCACATCCACAGCACTCCCTTTGGCAACTATTCTTTCATCTCTGTGGATGCCACCCAAAGGCCAGGGCCTAAGAGACCCTATAATTTCTTTGGCATTTTAGATCAGGTATGACTTGAAAAAAATCACTTCCATTTGCAGCTTACCTGGTTTTATTTTTTTCTTAAAAATAAATATATTTGGGTCATTTCATTACCTTCAATAACCATATTCTCATCTAGGTATGCTCAAGAAAAATTTTACTGTGGTTACAAATATGTCTAGAAACTACTAGTGATTTCAGAATTGTTACTACTGTCTATTTTTATCCAACAGTTGGGAAGGAAGCACCTCACTTTCTATATTTATTTAGCAAATGTTTATTAAGTATGGATTAAGTATAGGATGTATTCAAGAAGCTATAGAGAATATAGCTTTGTGTACTATTGTTAAATTCCCACAGTTGCCAATATTAATTAGTGGTCTATATTTTTCTAAAAAGAGAACAACTCAAACATTTTGTCTAGGCTAAGTTAAAAACTGTCATTTATAAAAGCACATATGAGAAGGTCTTGTTATGTCTTGGTATAACAGATGCCAGGTAGGTCCTTATTTGATGAGCATATTCTTACATGAGACACATGTGCGTGTTTATAAAAGTATAAAGTAATAAGACCAAGGAAGTCCTTGAGTGTTTCATTTACTATTGGAGCATATGACCAGTATAGAAAAAAATTATAGTGAATAACAGGATTTGCCAAAGACTGAAAGAAATTCAGAGTTATGTGAAGGTTCTAGAAATAAAGAACACAGGCTAAAGTTATGTTGTGTTTCCCAATTACCAAGTGCCTTTAGTGAGCTGGTGAATTTATATTAAAAATTTTTCTTAGAATAGAGTTTTAAAGATACAATGTACAGACCAAGTACATAAAAACCAATTGTAATGCTACCCAATGCATAATTCCTGGTCTTTTGTTATTGTTTTATTATTTTAGGTTTATTTATTCTGTTTTATGTGTATAAGTGTCTTGCCTGTATGTTTTTACATGGACCATGCGCATGCAATGCCCATGGGGGCCAGAAGAGGGTGTTAGATCTCCTGTTGTGAGCCATCATGTGGGTGCTGGGAACTCAGGTCCCCTGCAAGAACAGCCAGTGGTCTTAACCACTGAACCATCTCTCTAACCTCTGAGTCTTCCTAGTCTTACCCCAGTTTTACTAAATTAGAAATCCCGAGGGTAAGGCTCAGAAATTCATTACTGTAAGTGTAAAGACATTATAAGTATATATTATATGTACACCACATATGCGTATTATATATGTGCAAATTAAGTTTTGAAGTCAATGTCATGAGGTGGTTTATATATAGTAAGTGTTTGAAGACTTTAAAAATGTGGATGGTTATTATAACTCTCACACAGTTAAGGCTTAGGACACGTCACCACCTAGAAAGTTTTCCTGCAGGATCTTTACTCCCATGGCACAAATGATTGTTTTCTATCAGCATAGTTTTATTTTCTCTAAAATTTTAGGTAAATGTGACCATACAGAATGGTCTTTTGGGTTTGATTTCTTATTCTCAGCGTGATGCTTCTGAGATGCATGTACATGGCTGTGTCCATTCACAGTTCTTTCCTTTTCACTGCTGAGTAGTATTCCATTGTGAGGGTATATTATACTTTTTTTGGAGTTTCTGATATTTGACTAATATGAATAGAGCTGTTAAGAACATTTAGGTGTATGTCTGTGGATGAATAACATATGTGCATGTTTTAGCATTGTGGCTTAATGTCTCTTTTAAAAATTGTGATGTAGTAGTACACAAAACTGAAAAGATTAGTTGTCTCATTAAGGGGATAATTATCCCCCCACCCCCATTCCTGACCCTGGGGATTGAACCCAGGGCCTCATGCACACCACAAGGCTATAGCTTTACCCCTGGGCTACATCAGCAGCCCTGAAAAGATTAACTAACTTAGTCTTCAGTTTTTACATCAAACACAGGTGGTGCTTATCCAACATACTACAGTCACCTTAGAATCAAATGAATTATAAAATAAATGAAAACAGTTTGTAACTGAGAGAGATCCATTTAGGGCATTACCTAGTAGAATTGGGGTCACAGAGACAATGAGATTATTGTTATAAACTTTAGGGGAAATGTTTAACTTGTCAGCATTAGATTTTAACCTGAGCCCCAAGTTAGAGATCCTTCTATTTTTCTCCCATTTTAGAAACAGATGGAAGAACTCTTATCGTTTTCCAAGAAAAGTAGTCAGAGCAACCAGACGATTTGGTTTGGCCACTTTACAACATCAACTATCATGTCTCCATCCCCAGGGATCCGGACAGTAATGGGGTGAGACAGATCTGTAGAACCTGAACTGGTTTATTTCCCATTGCTGAGTCCACTTGCTTTTCTGAAGAGACTTTCTTATTGCCTTTGTTCATTTATCCTGTTTGTTTTTTGTTGTGTAGTTCCGCTACAGCTTATCTGTGTGGGCACCTCCATACACTTGGTGGGCTGATGCCTGTTCTACACACCCGTCACTTTACAGGCACACTGGAACTTGAGGTGGGAGACTGGAAAGACAACAGAAGGTGAGGAAACTTCCCTACAAGGGAAACTTACATAGATTTTGCTAAAATAGTGACACTTTATTATTAATAAGATGGGTGATCCCAGGAACAATTTGTGATAATGCTGTTAGTTTAGTTTGTTAGTTAGAAGGATAGTTCTCACCATGTAGCCCAGGCTAATCTTTAATCCTTCTGCCTCAGACTCCCACATGCTGAGATCACAGGTGTATAGCAGCCCTAACTCAATATTTGTTCTTTTAAAGTAATATGTATTTCTTTGCTTGTTGCTGTGGTTAAATACTTTGACAAAATTACTTAAGGGAGAAAGAGTTTACCCTGGCTCACAGGTCAAGGAGACAGTCCGTCATGCTGAGGAGAGCATCATGTCCACAGTCAGGAGCAGAGGACAGAATGCTGAGCTCTTCCCTTCCTCCGTTCTTGATCCCAGCTAGGTCATGGCACCCATAATGAGGATGGATGGGGCACCCACAGTGGGGATGGGGCACCCCTCTTTCTACTCCACTTAAAATCAGGCCTGCCTACAAACCTATCTCAGGTGACTCTAGGTTCTGACAAGTTATTAGTTAGTATGTATTTGATAATCATTTCCATTATCTAAAACTTGTTCTAACAGTATTTTTTGTATTACTTTTTATTTACTCAAATATTTATTTTTTTTGTTTTTTTTAAAGATTTGTTTATTTATTTTATGTCTATGAGTACACTGTAACTGTACAGATGGTAGTGAGCCACCAAGTGGTTGCTGGGATTTTAACTCAGGACCTTCGGAAGACCAATTAGTGCTCTTACCCGCTGAGCCATCTTTCCAGCCCCGTTTGTTGGTGTGTGTTTGTTTGTTTGTTTGTTTTTGTTTTTTATTGACAGGTTTTGTGTGTGTGTGTGTGTGTGTGTGTGTGTGTGTGTGTGTGTGTGTGTGTAACCTGAATGTCCTATAACTCAGATTTGCCTGCCTCTGCCTCCTTAGTGCTGGGATTAGGGCATGTGCCACTACATCCAGCTTATTTTTAATTTTAAAATTAGGTATATCCAGTTTATGTGAATGCTTTGTAAATATATATGCATAGGTCAAAATGGGGAACAGATCATCAGATCATCTCTGGACCTGTAGTTAGGGATGGTTGTGAACCACCATGTGGATGCTAGGAGCCAGGTTCTCTGCAAGAAGAGAAAGTGCATTTAACTGTAAATGTAACTTTTATTCTCCTGCTGTAACTGTCTGGGAGGCTTACTGCCTCCATCTGCTAACCTAGTCCTAGACCTGGAAGCTTCTAGCCACTGTACAATCTAATCTAGGCCTAGAATGTTTTCAACTTCTAAGACTTGCTGCTGAATAAGCTCACCCTTCCCAGCTCTTTCTGAACTCGACCTGGCTGGTTCAACTCAGCTGTTCTGGCTCAAATTCATCTCCAAGATGACTGATTCATCTGGCTTCTCTCTCAGCCTCTGGCTGAATTGCTCTGCTTGGCCTCACACTAACTCTGGAAATCTGTTCTAACTTTCTGGCTCCGCATTCTCTGCCTTGTTCTCTTTCCAACCTGCCTCTGTAAGCTCTCCCAGTAACACTGCCTCCCTCTTCCTCTCTGTGCTGCTCCACTCTCCCTCTCCACTGTACTGTACTGTTCTCCAGGACTTCTGCTGTATCCTGTACTGCACTCTCTTCCTGTACTGTCTGTCTCTCCCTTAAGTAGCTTCTCTTTCCTATTCTGTCAAATCTTTCCCTGATTCGTCCCATTTTCTGCCACGCAATTAGACATCACTTTCAAGTATGGGTCCTTCCTTCTACAGACTAACTTTACCTTCATTGTTTGGGACTAAAGGTGAGTACGAAGGGAGTGTCTGTATTCCAGCCAGAGGGATTAAAGGTGTGTACTAAGGGCTGAGCTACACCCTAACTAGAAACAGGTTCACATATCCTGTAACACTTAACTACTGAGCCATCTCCTTAGCCACTATAGCACTGATGTTTAGCATTATTATGCCATGTAAAGTTTAAGATACATGCATTAAAATATAGGTTGGTTTGTTTGTTTCCTTTTGAGGAACACTCTCAATAACTACAGCCCTAACTAGCCTGATACTGGCTTTGTAGACTAGGCTGATCTAAACATGGTAGTAGACTGTAGACTGTGCCTCTAGAGTGCTGGGACCACAGACATACACCACCACTATGTTGGCTTTTTCTTATTCCTTTTTGTTTGTTTGTTTCTTGGGTCAGTTGGTTGGTTGGGTATTTTGTTTTGTTTTGTTTTTGTTTTCAAGAGAGCTTTTCACTCTGCAGCCCAGGCTATTCTACAACTTACTCTTTAGCCTAGACTAGCTTCAAACTCACTATACTCTTAACTCATCCTTAAGGATGAGTTTAACAAATATGAACCACCACAACTGCGCTACTATATAGTTTTAAAGTCAAGTGTTAGCAAGAGCTGTGAAAGGCTTTATACAATGCCCACATCACATCATTAAACACATTGAGTTGGGGGCTGGTGAGATGGCTCATCGGGTAAGAACACCCGACTGCTCTTCCGAAGGTGATAAGTTCAAATCCCAGCAACCACATGGTGGCTCACAACCATCCGTAACAAGATCTGGCTCCCTCTTCTGGAGTGTCTGAAGACAGCTACAGTGTACTCACATATAATAAATAAAATAAATCTTTAAAAAAACAAAACGCCGGGCGTGGTGGCGCACGCCTATGATCCCAGCACTTGGGAGGCAGAGGCAGGCGGATTTCTGAGTTCGAGGCCAGCCTGGTCTACAAAGTGAGCTCCAGGACAGCCAGGGCTACACAGAGAAACCCNAAAACAAAACAAAACAAAACAAAACAAAACATTGAGTTGGTGAGGGCTGGTCTGTGGACCAAACTTTCAGATTCATTGGAGCTGGGAATTTTTTCCCTTGAATTTTATGCCAGACATTTTAGTTATTGCTATAATAATAATTTAAATTCTTCAGGTAAATGGGATTTTATATTTGCTTTAGTATTGTTGGTGGAATAAAGATCTTAGACTTATGATGTACACCTTAGTTTCAAAATACTAGTAAAAGTACTGTCTAAAATAAAGTGAACTTATTTTAAAACATTTATCTTTAAAATCAAGGAATGCAGGCATTATTCTAAATGACTGTTAGTATCGTTACCTCAGTCAGATCCCAGGTGATTAGACAGGGTGAAGGATAAAGCAGTAGGAAGGAGAGAAGAAGCAGGAGCAACCTTACCTCGTTTCCATTCATTGTATAAAAAGTCCTAGTTTTGTGGGTTTCATTTTTTATCTGTGTTTGACTTTCAAGCACCAGCCCCCTTTGAGAAGGGGTGTTACATAGCCCAGGCTAGCCTTGAGCTCACTATCTAGCTGAGGATGAGCATGAACCTGATCCTCCTGCCTCCACCTCCTGAGTGTTGGGACTGCAGGTATGTGCCTCACACCTGACTTACACACCCTCTTGGGAGCCTAGAGCTTCCTGTGTACTAGGCAAACACTCTACCAACTAGCTACATCCTTAGTCCCCCTTCAAGCTTAGAGTAATAAGTAACTAAATTCCCTTATTCTCCTGTGGTCTCTAGGTACCGGATCTTTGCCTTTGATCACGACCTCTTTAGCTTTGCAGATGTAACCTTTGACAAGTGGCCTGTGGTTCTTATCACCAATCCCAAATCCCTCCTCTATAGCTGTGCTAAGCATGAACCACTAGAAAGGCTCTTCCATTCCACACACATAAGGTATGTCTTATGTTTCTGAATTGACTTTCCGTTTGATATGGATGAAGAATAAGTTGTGATTGTTGTGGTGTGAAAGCTAGGGCTTGCCCCACTGTTTTTTTTTTTTTTCAACAGACCAAACATATAAACTGTTTCCTGTTTCATTTCTATTTGATATACATGTATATATGTGCATGTATTTTATAAATATATATAAATATATATTACATACACATGCACCATGCATGCGCACACATATAAAGCTTGGGATTTTCCATTCAATATACATGTATATATGTGCATGTATTATATATATGTATACATCTTGGGAGTGGGACTTGAAACACAGTGTCACACTCACACATGTCAGGCATGTGTTCTACCATTCTTTCTAGTCCCCCAAATGTAGTTTTTTAAAAAGCTGATAAAATCTATAAAATCATCCAGAAACTCAAGCCAATCATTATTTTTTATGTATTTTATTCCAACCTTTCTATTCATATATGTTTACTTTGTTATAACCATGACATATTAGTTTATAACCTGTACTTATTTATTTATATTTATTAATTATTTACATGGTTAGGGATAAAATTAGGGCTTTATATGTTATAGTCCTCAATAAAACGTTACAGACAACCACAAATATAAGCTCAAAAGAGAGCCCTTTCTTTCAGCCTGAGATGAAAGAGCAGGCTCTTGTTACAAAGAAATTGAGGACAGCAGGGTTTGTAAAGCCCAAACCGCAGTTATACCCTAACAGAGGCAAGCAGGAGTCAAACTTTTCAAAGCTTTTGGTTCAGTTCATTAGAACAATGGTGGGCCTGTGTGAATTGTTCTGCCCAACAGGTTATGGTCCCTGGGGCTGGGGCTGGGAGCAGAGGGTGAAGCAAGAGGGAGTTAGCTGGAAACAGGGAGAGCTGATACTTTGCTGCTTTCATTATTCCTGTGAGGTGCTTGCTCCTCCTCAAGGCTACACCTCAGTCCAGCATGTTCTACTTTTAGAAATTTGTATCATTAGGATTTTTGTTTGTTTTGCTGAATAACCTGCCAAAAAAGCAAAAGTTGTGTAATCCTGATGAAATTAAAAATATAGTTTATGTATGAATTTGGTAATGCTTCTTAATAGAATTCTAATAAGACATTATTTTTGAAAAAATATCTTTCAAATATAAGATCACACATATATTTAAATATTTAAGAATTTTATATATATATATATATATATTTTTTTTTTTTTTTTCAAGACAGGGCTTCACTGTGTAGCTCTGGCTGTCCTGGATCTCATTTTGTAGACCAGGCTGGCCTTGAACTCACAGAGATCCGCCTGCTTCTATGCTAACTCTTGGAGAGTACAGTGCTGGGATTATGTGTGTGTTTGCCCATTTCTGAAGAGCTGTCATTAGCTCTTCTGGATGCTCCTTCACAAGTGGTTTCCATAAGACACATCTTTATATCATTGTTTTCAGAGAGCACAGTCCAAGCAAATGCCTTTCTTTGTGAAGAGAATGTACCATAACTTAACCAATTTGTTGTTTTATTTATGAAATGTTAGGATTGTTCTTATTTGAGGATGAACATCTGCTAAAAGCAGATTCTTCTCTTGTTTGAATAGATGCCTGAATAATTTCTTTTTTCTTTTTTTGAGAGACAGTTTCTCTGTGTAGCCCTGACTGTCCTAGCACTCACTCTGAATCTGTATACCAGGCTAGCCTCGAACTCAGAGATCCACTTGCCTTTGCTTCCTGAGTGCTGGGATTAAGATGTGGCTTACCACAACTAGCTTGACTGACCTTCTTTTTGTTGTTGTTGTTGTTGTTGTTGTTGTTGTTTTTTGGTTTTTGGTTTTTGGTTTTTGGTTTTTGGTTTTTGGTTTTTTCGAGACAGGGTTTCTCTGTATAGCCCTGGAACTCACTCCGTAGACCAGGCTGGCCTCGAACTCAGAAATCCTCCTGCCTCTGCCTCCTAAATGCTGGGATTAAAGGCGTGCACCACCACGCCCAGCTCTTGACTGACCTTAATGATAGTGTTGTAGTAGAGGTACAAATCCTTGGAATTTAAATCTTTATTTATTTTTTTATTGGGGGAGGGGCATGCAAATGCCATAGCATGCCTGTGGATATCAGAGGACAGCTTTTAGAAGCTGGTTCTCTTCCTTCTTCCATGCAGATTTGAAGGTTTGAACTTACGTCCTCAGGCTAGTGAGAAGTCCCTTTACCCACTGAGCCATCCCAGCACCCCTCTCATATGAATGTTGATGAAGATCGCCTGATTACTTTTTTATTTTTTAGAACTAAAAATTTTACTCTTCCCTCCCTGCAGCCATGGTCTCTTTATGAAGCCCTGACTGGCCCGGAAATCACTATGTAGAACAGGCTGGCCTCTCTGCCTCTGGGGTGCTAGAATGAGTGTGGTTTCTAGGCTACCACATCTGGCCTATCAGTCACATTTTTAACGGTGTCTGGATATCAGTGCTAGGTGTTATCTGAAAGGCCCAGTGGTTCAGCTCTGGGTATGGCCTTGCTTTTTCTGGCCAGTCCATCAGGAATCAAATGAATGGATTATAGGCTTGACATTAGATTAACAGGATATAATATCTATTTGATATTCTATTCCTTAGATTAAAACCAGGAATTCAGGAATTTCTTTAGAAAGAATTTTTAGTCTACCCTAAGTAGACTTATCCAAAAAAAAAACAAAAACAAAAAAAAAAAACAAAAAACCTGATTTTGCTTTCTGAAAAAAAAAGTTTTGGGGGCTTGGGAGGTAATTCTGTGGTAGAATACTTGACTAGCATGTCCTTAATATCACACCCCCCCCCAAAAAAGAAGAAGTTTCTAATTTCTTAGACATTCAATGTGAATGTCCAAAGTCTCTACAGCTGCACAGTACAGCTCTGCCTGAGTCCATGTCCTCAGACCACAGTAGCATTGCTCTCCTCTACAAACACAATGTCCTGTACCTAAAACCATGCATTTTATATATGCTCTTATTTTAGAGTATTGGCCTTTTCCTTATCCCCCATCACTTCTGTCACGGTTAAGATTGATGGAGGTGATATAGGCCAGGCTTCTCACTTGTCTGGTCCTATTTTCATACTGAAGTGGAACCCTAGAAACTACAGTAATGGGACACATACCATAGAAGTGTTCGTCCAGGTAAGTTAGTCATTGTTAGTTTGTTATGTCAATGATTGGGCTCTTGCCACAATAAACTCTGATTTGGGTTTATTGCTAGTCAATTGGTAAGCAACAAATTTGATAAACAGTAAACAAAGTTTGAATACAGTATAAAGTTTGAATACAGTATATCTAGCATATTCTTTTGGAAGTTACATTTTACTTACTTTATGTGTCTGGGCAGAGAAGACTGTATGATAAGAGGCTACAGACAGTTTGTGGGGCTTGGTTTTCCTTTAAATAACCATGAGGTTCTACTCAGGGTTACTTAGTGACAAGCACCTTTACCCACTGAGCCATCTCACTGGTCTCAACAGGTTTTCTTGTCCCTCATGATCTTCCTTCCTTCCATCTTTATCCCTAGGCAATCACTAATCAGTTTTCAATCTTACATGTATAATTTTTAAAAATTAACCTGGTGAGGTACCAGACATGTAATCCTAGCTACTCAGGAGACCTAAGGAAAGAGAGCCATGAGGTCAACCCAGGTATATAGTAAGATGCTATCTCAAATAATTTAATCTACCAAATATTAGATAGGTAACCTGGTCCTTTCATTCATTAATGCTAAAGTTCTGTCCTTTTAAATAAACCATACTAGAACTAGAAAATGTAACTGTTACTTTCCTGTAATAATTGTCATCTCTGAGGCTTACTGCCTCCGTCTGCTAAACTAGGCCTAGTCCTGTAAGCTTCTAGGCCATGTACAATCTTATCTAGGCCTAGGACGTTTTCAGCCTCTGAGACTTGCTGCTGAATAAGCTCACCCTTTCTTGTTCTCTCTGAACTCTATCTGGCTGGTTCATCTCAGCTGTTCTGGCTCAAACTCCTCTCCAGGCTAACTGATTCAATCTGGCTTCTCACAGTTTCTCCTGAATTAATTTGCTTGGCCTTAAATTAACTCTAGAAATCTGTTCTGATCTTCTGGCTCCTTCTCATTCTCTGGCTTCTTCTGTTTTCATCTGTGTCTAACTTGTTCTCTCTCTGTAAAGCATTCCTGGTAAAACTGCCTCCTTTCTCTTTCCTTTCTCTTCTCTCTTCTTTCTTTCTGGCTGTTCTGCTCTCCTAAGTAGCTTCCTTTCCTCTCTCTCTCTTTGTGAGAGTTGGGCATATTCTATTCTGTCAAATCTCTCTCTGATTCATCAATTTGTCTGCTGCTCAATTAGATATCACCTTCAAACATGGTTGCTTCCTTCTACAAACTAACTTTACCTTCATTGCTTGGAATTAAAAGTGTGTACTAAGTGTGTGTGTGCTAGGGCAGAGTCACACCACAGCTAGAAACAAGTTTTTTTGTTTGTTTGTTTGTTTTTTCGAGACTGGGTTTCTCTGTATAGCATTGGCTGTCCTGGAACTCACTCTGTAGACCAGGCTGGCCTCGAACTCAGAAATCCACCTGCCTCTGCCTCCTGAGTGCTGGGATTAAAGGCGTGCACCAACATGCCTGGCAAGTTTTTTTTCAGTAAATAACTCAATCTTGGGGTTCACAGTGTGATCAAATATCCTGCAACAGATAGGTCTGAGTGTGTGTGTGTGTATGTGTGCATATGGGTTTGGTTGATTCAAATCAGAATTCAAACAAGGCTCACAGAATTGCAGATAGCTAAATAGTGTCTTCCATTTCTTTTACTGTATAAGCCCTCTCCTCACCCCTGACTTATTGTCTTCTTCCTTATTTATTTTGTAAAAAATATTTTTGATTTTCATATATGTGTATGTAGCATGTATGTGTGTACACAGTATGAATGTGTGGGCATGCATGCTTGTATATGTCTTTGCATGTGTGTGCATGCATGTAGAGGTCTTTGGTTGATGCTGGGAATCATCCTTATTTGCTCTGCCATCTTTCTCATTGAGGCAGGGTCTCTCAATCAAATCCAGAGTTTTCAGGCATGTCGTCTCCTTAGCTAGCTGGAGAATTCCATTTCCACCTTCTGAGGTTGGAATTACAGGCTGGCAGGCCACCCTTCCCACCAAGAACTTATATGACTCCAGTCCTCATGTTTGTGCACAGGGACTTCAGTCACTGAGCCACTTCCCCAACCCTTGCTTTATTTTTTGAGGCAGGGTCTCTCACTGAACTGATATGAATAAATTGGCCAGCTAGTGAATTCTGAGACTCAAGCTCTCTTTTTCCTCCCTGTAGGACTGGGTTTTTTTTTTTTTTTTTTTTTTTTTTTTTTTTTGTATTTGTTTGCTTGATTGGTTGGTTGACTATTTATGTGTATATGTGTTTATTTATATCTGTGTAAGAGTGTACATGCACAGAGGCTGGAAGAAGGTGTGACAGATCACTCAGAGCTGGAGCTAACAGGCATTTGCAGGCAACCAAGCTTGTTATATGAGTGGTAGGATCCAAACCCCAGTCTTCAAGATTGGATCATCTCGATAGCCCATTCCTGGCTTTTTGTGTAGATTCTGAGGATTAAACTTGGGTCTCTGTGCTTCAGCAGCAAGCATTTTACCAACTGACCCATCATCTCTCTGGCCATTTTCTTATTCTCCTCCTCCCCCTCCTCCCCCTCCTCCCCCTCCTCCTTCTCCTCCTTCTCCTCCCTCTCCCCTTCCTCTTCCTCCTCCTCCTCCCCCTCCTCCTCTCCCTCCTCCTTCTCCTCCTCCCCCTCCGTCTCCTCCTCCTCCCCCTCCTCCTCTCTCTCTTCCTCCTTCTTCTCTTCCCCCTCCTCCTCTCCCTCCTCTTCCTTCTCCTCCTCTTCCTCCTCCTCCTCTCCCTTTTCCTCCTTTTTTAATGCAGGGTTTCACTGCCTCTGCATCCAAAGAGCTGGGATTAGAGGTGTGCACCATCACATCTAGCTTCCTCTTGCTTTTTTTTTTTTTTTTTTTTTGGTTTTTTGAGACAGGGTTTCTCCTGGCTGTCCTTGGAACTCACTTTGTAGACCAGGCTGACCTCGAACTCAGAAATCTGCTTGCCTCTACCTCCCAAGTGCTGAGATCAAAAGCGTGTGCCACCACACCCGGGTTTCCTCTTGATCTTTACTTCTCCATTTTCTCTTCTCCTCCCCATCTAAGGCCACTGCTTCTAGGCTGTGCAGCTCCTTAGCCCCGCCTCTTTCAGATTCAGCCTTCAGGTTTAGTGTGGGAAGACAAGACAGGTCTTCAAGCTCAGGAAGCCTTTGTTGTTGACAGACTGTACATAGGTATATAATCAGAACCAGACACACATTTAAGCATGGCTGCAAGTTGCTTCCTGGCTGTATTTCTAACTAGGATTCTGCTGGAAGAAGTAGGACTGCTCACCACATATTCTCTGCTCAAGAGGATGCTCATCTTACATTTGATCCTTTGGCGTCATTTATCCTCCTTACTGACCACTATATTGTGGTAAGTAAATTCAATTAAATGTTACTTGTGTATGTGTGTTTGTTTGTTTGTTTCTGTTTTTACTGGGTTTGGTGAATGCAAACTTCTAAATGTTATAGTTCTGTGTCAAGAAAGCTAAACTTTATAAAAATTAAAGCTATTTATTTATCTATTTATGTAGATATTTATCTAGAAGAATAACATGTTTTATGTGTATGTGGTAGGGGATGTGCATACCAAGGCTGTGTCTGTAGGTCAAAGGGCAACTCACTAGAGTTGGTTCTCTCCTTCCACCATACGGATCCATCCCAAGGATTGGACTCAGGTCATCGCACTTGTTGCCAAGTGACTTTACTGCTGAGTCACCTCACCAACCCAGGGATTTCCTTTCTTTTTTTCTTTTCTTTTCTTTCTTTTTAAGATTTATCAACTTTTATGTGTGTGAATATTTTGCCTGCATGTATGTTAGTGTACCATGTGCATGCCTGGTTCCCTTTAAGGTCAGAAGATCAGATCCCCTAGAACTAGCATTTGGATGGTTGGAAACCATTATATGGATGTTGGGAACCAAACCTGGGTCCTCTGGAAGAGCAGCCAGTGCTCTTAACACTGAGCCATCTCTCTAAACCCCAGACATTTTTTTGACTATTTTTTTTATTTCAGTGTGTGTGTGTGTGTGTGTGTGTGTGTGTGTGTGTGTGTTAACATAATTACATAATTTATTTATTGTATTATTTTGCCACCATCTTCCTCATTAAAATATAAGGCCCTCGAGAGTAAGGGGTTTTGGTATACCTACCATATTGTAGGTCTTCAACAAATATTTCTTAGTGAGTCGGTGATTGAGGACTTTTTTGGTTTTGTCTGGTTGGTTTGCTTTGTTTTATTTTAACATATACTATTCAATGGTCTGGAGAGAGACTGTAGCAATTTATATTCCAGTTTCATGAGATCTTCCTTATCATGAATGTTATAGTCCACCCCTGTACCATATCCAACTTCAAATAAAACAGATTACCCTTCAAGTATAATGAAACTCTAGTATTGGTCTAAATAAAATCAGAAAAAGCAATACTAAGCAGTTTATTATACTATCAGTGAATCAGACATTTGGTTCTCTTGACCATGTTCTTTTTATATTATAGAGTATTTTTGTTGTTGTTAGTGGTGATGATGTTAAAAACAAAACCTCTTGTTTCTACACATACTTTTCATACCAAATGTGTGGGGTTTGTTTCCTAGGCTAAATAACCCTCTAGTCCTTGGTGGACACTGGGTATTTCAGACTTTAACTTGGCCAAGGGAGAGATAGCATCGATCCCTCCTACAGGCTAAGGGCCCAGTCCTACAAAGTCACCCTCCTCACCACCCTGTTCTCCCAAAAGTCCCCTCCAGAAAGCCACCTGTGCTTCAGATAAATGAGCTACAAATAGGAAGTTTCTAAAACATCCTTTCTGGGATTTGCTAGACTGACTCACAGAACTCAGAAAAGGTGTGAATTCCTGGTTTATTATGTAAGAAGACAACTCAGCATCAGCCAGATGGCAGAGTGGGCAGGGAGAATCTTGGATGTTCACGTCCATGTCCTCCAAGGCATGTGCCACTGTTCTAGCTCTCCTGCCCTTGACTAGAGCAGCCTCTGAACCCTCCAGAGGATGTCTATGCCAGTCTCACTGTGTAGCATGGCTGATTATATTATTGGCCATTAGTGATGAATTCTGCACCTTCTTCCCTAGAGAGCAAAGCAGGTGATGTGAGGGTGCTTGCTAATCCTCAGCACGTAGCCGGTCCCTCTGGCACCCACCCCCCTCCTTAGTGGCTTCCTAAAGCTTGCATTTAAACAGGAAGTACGTTACTGTTTTCTATTATCGTTTATAAAATTACAAAAGTCTTAGTAGTCACTGGAGAACTGAGGATGAAGAAGACTGAAAGATGGGTTTCATATTGCGCCACTTCCATTTTTGTTAATGAAGCCAGTTTGAAAGCCTTGTCTGGAGCCTTGCCCAAATATCTGTTCACATTAATGTCACTTCTCCTTGCAGGCCCGGGTCCTATTTGTGTTGATTGTGCTGATCCAGCTCACCACACTGATTACATTCAGATATCTAGCATACCCAGAGCTTAAAGGTTAGTAATCATGATTCCTTTTATTCTAAAAAATGTGAAAGTATCCCCTAACACCCTCATCATTAACAAGCATACAGAGGATTTTGTGAGGTACATCCTTCAAATGAACATTCTCTTTCTTAGCCATGTTTTTACCTTGAAAAATAATTCTTTTCATCCTTCTGTATGGCAATAAAATGGGGGTTTAATAAAGTGGGGGAAATTCACAATATTATTTAAAATGGCCAATTTATAATATAAGTAGCTATTTTTAAATAAATAGCTATTTAATATAATTTATATTGAAATATATTTGAATAGAAAAAATAATTCAAATAATTAAAGATAAGGCTTTAATACAAACTTGGAAAAAAAATTGGCTGGGCATAGTATGCACGCATTTAGTCCCAGAACTCAGGAGACAGAGTCATGTGGGTCTCTATGAGTTTAAAGCCAGCTAGGGCTACACGGTAACAGTCAATATGAAAAAGTTAAGGGTAACATTTGATTGGTGCATGTGTAATCTTGAATTATAGTTATAGAACAGGCTGTAGAACAGCTGTAAGGTGACTTTGTCTATAGTACTTGCCACTTCTCCCAAGAGGACTCTTTCCCTAAAAAGGTTCCATGATTATATTTGCCAAGCTCCTGAAGTGTCTTTGTCATATAGTAATGGATAATAAGAATTAATTGGTCATTTCTCATAAACAGCTCTTATTAGAAGAAGGTGAATTTTCATTGAGGGCTGAGCAGGGAGAGTCCTATGCTCTAACCAGACATTGTTCCTCATTCCCATAATCATTTCCTCACTGCTGAGAGCCTGTGACTGAAGGAAGTGACTGTAGTGTCATAGTTATGTCTCATCTCAGAGGTCCTAAGGATGACTTCCTGTGTCTGTCCTTACCCCCCACCCACGCTAACTGACACGTGTACAAACACCGACCTTGCTGCCTTGAACAGAGCAGCTGCCCCATAATAAACGATAAAGTCTGCTGCATCTCACCCTCACTAGGACAGTCATGGAGACTCGACCTGCTCTCAGGCTGTGTGGTGTGTGCACATAGTCCCAGCAAAAGAGAGGTGGGGACAAGAGGATCCAGATCTAGAGGCCAGTCTGAGCTATGCAGTGAAACCCATCTCAAGAGCAGGAAAAAGATTTTGTGTGCCACCTTGATAACCAATAAAAATGATGCTTATTTCTTCCGAGCTTATATTCTGTCAGCAGACTGGGCAGCAGCACTGGAGAGAGCTTTTAGTGACGCTGGAGCTTCCCGTGAGCGTGTTTAAATGAAAGGGTAATTTGTGTTTCCACTTGAGATCTTCCTAGTGAAACTCATTCATAGTCATGTTCATATACAAGGCCTGACTGTTTACATACAGTACTGACTATTGGCTTACAGAGCTGAAACAGGTAGCTGCAGCTAGCTAACCTTTCTCCCTGTGTCCATCATTTACTGCACAGTCTCACTTGCTTCTGTCACCTCTTTCTGCTGAGGCTGAGGCTAGTAGGTGGGTGGAGAAGAATGGTCCTTTTTGTCCAACTTGTGTTCTTGATGGCTTGAAAATCTGTCCCAAGCAGGGTGTGGTGTGGCTCATGCCTGTAATCCCACCACTCAGGAGGCTAAGGCAGGAGGATTGCCATGAGCACAAGGAGAGCCTGGACTCATTAACAAGCTCAGCAAAGGCTGGATATAAACAAACTCAAACAAGTCAGTAGCCTTCCTTTACACAAGTGATAAGCAGGCTGAGAAAAATGGGGAAACAACACCCTTCAAAATAGTCACAAATAATATATAAAATATCTTGGTGTGACTCTAACCAAACAAGTGAAAGATCTGTATGACAAGAACTTCAAGTCTCTGAATTAAAATATCAAAAGGAAAGGGGAAAAAAAAGTCATTTCTTGGACTTTGTTGTGGTAATTCTCAAAAAAGAAAAGAAGAGAAGAACCTAAGGACATTGAAAAATATAGATTCCGCGCACGCCTTTAATCCCAGCACTCGGGAGGCAGAGGCAGGCAGATTTCTGAGTTCGAGGCCAGCCTGGTCTACAAAGTGAGTTCCAGGACAGCCAGGACTACACAGAGAAACCCTGTCTCGAAAAAAACAAAAACAAAAACAAAAACAAAAAAAGAAAAATATAGATTCCTAGGCCAACTTAATTCCAGTATTCAAATATATGAGCAGCAGCATGGAACTCTATTCTTTTTTTTTTTTCTTTTTTTTTTTTTTTAAAGATTTATTTTATTCATTATATGTAAGTACACTGTAGCTGTCTTCAGACACTCCAGAAGAGGGTGCCAGATCTTGTTACGGATGGTTGTGAGCCACCATGTGGATGCTGGGATTTGAACTTATCACCTTCGGAAGAGCAGTCGGGTGCTCTTACCCGCTGAGCCATCTCACCAGCCCCTTTTTTTGGTTTTTCGAGACAGGGTTTTTCTGTATAGCCCTGGCTGTCCTGGAACTCACTTTGTAGACCAGGCTGGCCTCGAACTCAGAAATCCGCCTGCCTCTGCCTCCCGAGTGCTGGGATTAAAGGCGTGCGCCACCACGCCCGGCTGGAACTCTATTCTTGTTTGTGGGATTCTGAAAAGCAGCCAGCTTTAGAAAGCACTAGTTTATAGTCCAAGTCCAAAAAGAGAAACAAGAACTCATAGCCTTTGTGTTAGTGTAGATAGAGCTTTTCTGTTAACTTCTAAATCCTTTGAAGGTTAATGCTGCATTACTAATTTTAAAATAACATTAAAATTATATGTCAGCACTTCCTTCCTAGCTGATTAGCTTAATAGCTACAACACATAGCTCCACATTCTCAGTTATCTGGCCTGAAAGAAATATTCCTTCTATGATTCAAAGAATCTAGTTTCAGAGTATTTGAACAACATCATGACCACATATTAAAGTAAAGCTAGATATTGGTTTGTTAGGGCTGAAGAAACAAAATACCAAAGTTGGCCCAATCAACAACAACAAAAAAATACTTTTTTTGAAATTCCACAGCTAAAAGTCCAGGATCAAGGCTCTCCACCCTCTGGGGCGTCTCCCCACCCTCTGGGGCGTCTCCCCTTGCCTTGTAGAGAGCACCTCCTTCCCTCTGTCCTTCCATGGAACATCCCTAGGTCTGTTTGTCTGTCCACCTGTAGGTAGAGCTTTATGGTGAGGGCTGCTGTGAAGTAAGAACCTATCATATGTGGAGAAGGACTTTTTGGACAAATACTCATGTGTAAGATAAAAATGGAAACTATTTATATATTTGATAAAGCTTTTAGAAGTTTGTGCATGGGCTGGAGAGATGGCTCAGCAGTTAAGAGCACTGACTGCTCTTCCAGAGGTCCTGAGTTCAATTCCCAGCAACCACATGGTGGCTCACAACCATCTGTAATGGGACCTGATGCCCTCTTCTGGTGTGTCTGAAGATAGCAACAGTGTACTCACATACATGAAATAAATAAATAAATCTTTTTTAAAAAAAGTTTGTGCACTTGGATACTGAATCCTATGGAAAGAGTGAGGGTTGTATTGGTCGACCTTTGAACATGGCACAGTCTTTCAAATCTACCTGGGGATAAAATAGTATACTATAGACCTCTGGCACATGTGTCTGTCATCTAAATTCATAATCTACACAAGAATTCAATATATTATACTATAATATATAATTATATATTCCCTTCTATGTTTCTATTTATATAATATCTTACAACAAAATCCCCCTTTGAGCTTCCTACAATCTGTGATTTTGTGTGTTTTGGCTTCGAGTAATGTCGGTGCATGTAGCAAAAGCTTCCATGTTAGCAAAATATTCACTGAGGATGGAAGGTGGTGCCAAGGAAATATTCTAGAAAAGGTTTAAAGACATGAATTTTGCATGTATTTACTAGGTTTTTAATTTTTTCTTCTGTTTAGAACCTCTGGGATTTGCAAATATGACCACATTTTCCCTTCATATCTTGAGCAAAATAAACATCTCCTACTATTCTATTTTGTTGTTGACCTTGTATACAGTGCTGGGTAAGTAAAGTATAAACTCTGAGATTGTTAAGAATTCTGCTAAAGAATATATTGAGAATTTTGACAATAAAATAATTTATATTCCAAGTATAAAAATGGCCTACAAGTCCTTCATAAATTATTTCCTAGGAGCTGGTTTTAATAAATAAAGTTATTTCTTTTTTTATAAAGATTTATTTATTATTATACATTAGTACACTGTAGCTGACTTCAGACATACCAGAAGAGGGCATCAGATCTCCTGGTGATTGTGAGCCACCATGTGGTTGCTGGGGTTTGAACTCAGGACCTTCAGAAGAGCAGTCAGTTCTCTTACCTGCTGAGCCATCTTGCCAGCTCCTAAAGTTATTTCTTAATATGTTTAAAGGATATCCAGTCAATATCAAGCTAAAGTAAGGGTATTAAAGACACTAAAGAACCAAGATTTATTATAGAGATACTGTAAACAATAGAAGTTCTGTATAAATCTACTTTTGCAATACCTTCTCTGACCATCCTTTTTTGGTTTTTTTTGTTTGTTTTGTTTTTTGAGACAGGGTTTCTGTGTGTGCCCTGGCTGTCCTGGAATTCACTTTGTAGACCAGGCTGGCCTAGCACTCAGAAATCTGCCTGCCTCTGCCTCCCAAGTGCTGGGATTAAAGGTGTGTGCCACCACACCCAGCTTTCTCTGACCATCTTAAAAGTTTTCATTTTTATTACATTACATTCATCAGGATTTATATTATTCTGTTTACTGTGTGTTTCCCTATCAGAATATCCATGGCATCTTGTGTCTCCTGCCTACTTATATGCCAGGCACTGAGCATGCTGAGTATGTAGTTTGGTGAATATTTATCACTATGTAGACCAGGCTGGCTTTGAAGTCGGAGATCTGCCTGCCTCTCTCTGTCTCCTCAGTGCTAGAATTAAAGGCCTGTATCACTACACCCAAAGAGGAGAGATTTTAAAAACAGTGAGAACGGACATGAGGCATATGGATCTCAGTGGGATTGTGGATAATCTGTTCTACATAGTAAGCTTGAGGTCAGCCAGGTCAACACAGAGAAACTATGTCGCAATGAAGTAAAGCAACAACAAAATTCATTTAAAAAAACAGAGCCACTTAAATGAGGAATGAGTTCAGTTATGCCTGAGGTAGTCTATTTTACTGCTTATTATACCTAATGCTTCATTTAGTCACTTATATAAGCAGAAAGTCAAATGTGGTAGCAAATACCTGTAATCTCAGAGCCTGAGAGGCAGAGGCAGAGGCAGAGGCAGAGGCAGAGGCAGAGGCAGAGGCAGAAGCAGAGGCAGAGGCAGATGACTCTGTGAGTTCGAGGTCAACCTGGTCTACATAGTGAGTACTAGGTGAGTCAAAGCTACATAGCACCCACACGGTGGCTCACAACTAGCCATAACTCAATCCCAGGACATCTGATGCCATCTTCTGGTCTCTAAGGGCACAGCATGCATATGGCACAAAGACGTAATACAGGCAAGACACATTATAGTACACATAAAAGTAAATAAAATGCCGGGCGTGGTAGCACACGTCTTTAATCCCAGCACTCAGGAGGCAGAGGCAGGTGGATTTCTGAGTTCAAGGCCAGCCTGGTCTACAAAGTGAGTTCCAGGACAGCCAGGGCTATACAGAGAAACCCTGTCTCGAAAAACCCAAAATAAAAAAAGGAAATAAAACCTCAAAAGAAATTTAAAAAGAAGAAAATATTAATGTGTTATATTAAAGTTATTACAACAGAATGTTAAAAATCTTGAGTGTGACAGTGTTTTCAGAATTTACAAACCATATATGTATTTCAAATATATCATAGACTTAAATGATTCATAATCCAGAAAAGTGTAGAGAAAATGGCTGGTTAGAATGTCAGGTAGAAAGACTATACTTTCAGGGATCACTTCTATAGTTTGTTCCTTGAGAAGTTTCTCTGACTGTGTAGAGCACCTGAAACCAGGAGGATGAGACGGAGCGTCCCCTCCTGAGCGTGAAGCTGGCTCCAGGCGCTGCATGAGTGCAGCTGCCTCTTGCCATTGATGATCATTCTTCTCTCCTTCAGGAGGGCGAGAGGGAGGGAATACAGTCTGAGTAGATTAAAAAAAAAAAAAAAGAACGTCAGGTAGGAAACAGTGACTATCAAAGAAGAGATGCCACAAAGCAAAATGCTCAGTGTGTTGAGTTTTGTGTTTCTCGCTTATTCCCATAAAGTTGTTTTGTAAAATATGCTCATACTTTAAATTTCATTTTTATTTATTTTCTATGTGTGTTTATATGTGTGGACATATGTGCCATGGTGTTTATTTGGCAGTCAGAGGACAATCTGCAAGAGTCAGTTCTCTCCTTCCACTATGTGGGTCACAGGAACTGAATTCAGGTGGCCAGGCTTGGCGACAGGTGACCTAACCCAGTAGGTGAACTTGCTGGCCAAGTCTCAGTTGTAACTCTTCTGCTTCTCTGTCCATCACTCCCTCAGGACCGTGGTTTGTTGGTGAGATAATTGATGGCAAATTGGGTTGCTGCTTTTCATTTGGGATATTTGTTGATGGACATTTCCTGCAAGGTGGTCTAACATTTATAAATGGAATTATACAGGTAAGAGGTCCCCAGAGGAACACCCAGGCCCTGTTGGACTAATCATGTGACAGGGAGCTCCAGATCCTACTCTGCAGCATCTTTCCTACTTTATTGCAGGGCAGTGTCTAACAGCCAATGTTTTGCACTCCTGTTTTCTCCCTCTTCTCTTTTGTAACATCTATATCTGTTTTTAGCCAAAAGGGTGAGAACTGTAGACATCTAAAATACATTGTGTCGCTTCAGGGTTCTTGTTCTTTTTTTTTTTTTTTTTTTTTTTTTTTTTTTTTTTTTTTTGGGTTTTTTTTTTTTTTTTTTTTTTTTTTTTTTTTTTGGTTTTTCGATGCAGGGTTTCTCTATATAGCCCTGGCTGTCCTGGAACTCACTTTGTAGACCAGGCTGGCCTCAAACTAAAAAATCCGCCTGCCTCTGCCTCCTGAGTGCTGGGATTAAAGGCGTGCACCACCACGCCTGGCTTCTTGTTCTTGTTCCATTGTGCTTTTAGGGATGGAGTGGGTTGAGACAAGGTCTCTCTATAGCCCTAGCTGTCCTAAAACTATATAGACCAGACAGGCCTCAGACAAACCTAAATCCTCCTGCCTCTGTAAGCTACTATGCCCAGTTTTTATGATACTCTTTTATTGATGAAAATGAAATAAGAGTTTAATAGTAGAATAAATTTTACATTGCCAAGTTTAAAAAACTGATTATAGTGAGGAAAAATGTTTCAGAGAAATGAAAAGAAAAAACGGACACATAAGGAGAATGGGTTATCTAAGGAAAACACTGCTGTTCAAAGGGAGAGCTGGGCTTCCCAGTGCTGTCTTAGCAGGAACATGTTAAGAAGGTGGCACTGTGTCACTGTAACACACTATGGGACATCTCCTTTCCAGTGTTCTTGTTTGGGAAACTCTGATAAAGTAGTCTATATTCAATTCCTTTAAAATAAACACACAACTTATTTGCATCCTTAGCCAGTGGCTCTGTCTCCAACATCCACCTGATTTAGTGGTCAGCAAGTATTGCCTTAAAGAGCCTAAGATGTCTCCCAATCCTGGACTTTTGTTTCTTCTCCTTAGAGTGTACCTCCCTCAGCTACTCATTGCTGCCCTTCATGCTTCAAAGAGTCTGTCTCCTATTTACCCTTTCATGAGCCAATTATTCTTGTCATTGAACTTATCGCAACCCATAATTGTGTTTAAAAATACATGTTTGTCGGTAATATATGTATTTATATTACATGGACTAATGAGCCATTTAATTTTTATTTTATGTACATGAGTATTTTACCTGTATATATGTTTGTGTGTCATGTGACTACAGTGCCCTGGGAGACTAAAACAGGGCTTCAGAACCCTTGTTTTGATGTTTACAGATAGTTGTGAGTGTTCATGTGGGTTCTGGGACTCAAACTTGGGTCCTCTGTAAAAGCAGCGATTGCTCTTAATCACTCCTCCCTAGCCTGCCTCCCACCCCACCTTCATCCACCCCACCCCCTTTTGGTTTTGTTACATGTTCACCAATGTGCCTTTAACCTAGAGCTTAGCACAGTGCCTGCTGTGCAATCGGTACTTTATGGATATTTGTTGAATGAACCACACACAACTACACCTAGATTATAACCTATATCTGATGTATATTTTAGTACTCAGAATGCTACCTCAATACTGATACCTAAGTCCTCCTTTCACTCTGTCCACATAGAATCTATACTCTGTTGTGTGCCTATGGATATTACTCAGTTCATTACCAATATAAACACTGTACATACCTGTATTACAACATAACTGTATTACAGTAGGGACTTCAACATAAATCATGCCTACTTTTAAGGTGAACGAAAGGACAGGCAAATACACAGTTAACTATAGGTCAACTGTTCTCTAACAGAAAGTATGATCAATGCATTAAAAATCAGACATATGCTGGCTATGGTGGTGCAAACCTTTGATCCTAGCACTCTGGAGGCAGAGACATGTGAATCTCTGAGTTAGAAACCAGCCTTGTCTACAGAGCTAGTTCCAGGACAGTCAAACAGAAACTTTGTCTCAAAAAAAAAAAAAAAATCAGACATATAAGAGCTGGAACATAGCTCAGGAGTAGAGTGCTTGCCCACTATATGCAAATTCCTGGGTTCTATCCTCATCCCCCACCCCCAAGAAAAAACAAACTAAAGACATATCAGTAGAAGTTACTAATACTGAGACACAACCCCTCCCAGGGCAGGGCTTGGTGCTAAGTTAATGGTTCTGTCTCCTTTTTTTCTAGCTGGTATTCTTTAACATCCCCTTGATGGCTTACATATGCTGGAGTTTGCTACAGCGCTGCTTTGGTCACAAGTTCAGGTCTCATCTCTACCAGGGAAAATACTGGAAGATTATAGCTGTTTACCTACTTATGCTTCTACTGTACATATGGCAGGTTTATTCTTGCTACTTTCTTCATGTGACATATGGCTCCCTAGCCTTTACCTTCTCTCCATTGAGGACCTGGTTGACATTGCTGACACCTGTGCTCGTTTACCGTGTGTGGACATTGAACTCCACTGAATTTGGAATATTCATGGTGCAGTTAAAAAGTCATCTGAGATCCTGAAGTCCATGGCTTACAGCTAGCAGCCTGGAAGAAGTCCAGCCTCCACATTTGTGACCCAGATCTCTGCCCTGAGGCAGACGGGAAAGCCAGTATTAGTGGGTGAGCTTCAGGAAGCAGTCACTCCTTGGACGTCTGAATGTTGGAAATGTTTACTACTGATTCCTGCTGTGTGGACTGCAGAAAAGTCTAACACTTGGTTCTTCCTCAGGAGGCAAAGAGCCCTAATCAAGAAGATTGCCACGGTGGGGTCTCTGTGTCACTGAGTCCCTTGGTTCTACTGTGTTTATTAGGGTCATCCTGTGAAAAGCATGGAGCCGGAACTTGCGGAGTTTAGGATGCCATTTTCTGCCTAGGGAGCCTGTAGAAACTTGTCCAGGACCTTTACTGCTCCTGAGACTTGACTTCCCAGCCTGTTTCCCCAAGGATCATGGGTTTTCTGCTTCCTTAGCCAAGGATGTTTTCAACTAATCAAATAAATGAATGAATGGTAGCCATAAACAATGGGTTGGAGAGATCAGTGTTTAAGAGCATGTACTTTACCTCCAGAAGACCTGAGTTCAATCCCTAGCAACCATATCAGATGCTCACAACTGCCTGTAACTCTAGCTCCAGGCCACAGCCACTGTGGGCACCTACATTCATATGTGCACAGACTTACATGTGATTAAAAATAATAAAAGATAAGTATTAACAAAGAAATATCACAAACGGATCTGCAATGTTGATAAACATATGGGAACCGGAAAGTGGGCCTGGTTTGGGGGCTTGGAGAAAGAGTCACCACGGAGCTGGAGTCAGCAGTTAAGAGTGCTGGCTGCTCTTCCAAAGGTCACAGGTTCGATTCCCTTCACTCACACGGTGTAACTCTGGGTCCTGGGGATCTGATTCCTTCTCTGGCCTCTGCAGGCACTGCCACGGACAAATTTACAAGGAAAAAAGCTCAGTTATGTAAAAGAGTGGCCAGGTCTCTAGTAGGTCAGAAGATGCCTGGCTGGATCTTTTGATGGGTAATGAGTGGCCTAGTGTCATGGAGGGAGGGGTAGTGGGGGTAGCCAGGGACTGGAACAAATGGGAGGGCAGATGAAGGAGGCATGGCTGGGTTTCTAGGCCAGGCCAGCGGGGCGTGGGCAGGTTTCCAGGGCGCGGAGAGGCGTGGTCTTGCTCCTGAGTGGGCTGGATTCGGGTAGGCGGGTCTCTAGGGGTGGAGGCGTGGACGGATGGCCAGGCTGTCTGGGAAGGAAGGGGCGGGACGCACTGTGTGTTGCCGGAAACGAGATGAGTTTTTCTGCACCGGAAGTACTGCGGCGAGGCCAAATGGCTTAAGCATCTTAGCAGGTTCCCGGAGAGAACCTGCGATGGCGAGCTCGACAGCCGCAGCCCCCTGCCTTGCTCCGCCTCTGGAGCAGCTTCGGCACTTAGCAGAGGAGCTACGGTCACTTCTGCCTCGAGTACGGGGTGAGTTATGGGAGTCTGCACCCCGGGCTCCGGGCAGGGAGGTCGGGCTTCAGGTCAGGGCTCCTCTCACCTGTCTTTTGCTTTCGGGGTGATCCGGCCTTCCTCAAGTTGGTGAAGCCCAGGAGACGGCGGAGGAATTTAATCGAGAGATGTTTTGGAGAAGACTCAGTGAGTGTCTGCCGTTGCGGACTCTTCCCTAATCTCCCTACATCCTAACCTTCCCTCTGCTGTCCCCTGAGATGACAATGTCTCCCGTCCTCATCCCTTCTGCTACCCATTCTCCGCACTTGAAGCAGAAGTATAAAACGATTTCTGAAGTTGTTTTGGAGATGTTGATTAGGGTGGAGAAGGGACGCGTTATCTAAACAGTCCAAGTAGCAACTTTAACCTTTTAACACTAACTTTGGTCCCCGCCGCCTCTGACACCCCCAGATGAGGCAGCAGTGAAAGTGAACGGGGAAGCCACTGTTCTGACCACGCACTTCTCTAAACTTCCATTGCCATCTCCACAGGTGAGCTTTGCTTCCGGAGGGTTTTTTTTTCCTCCTTAAGAATCCTACCGTTTTCTTACCCTCTTCACTCAAGTCACACTTATTTCCCCCACTTTTCAAGCGAGATTACAGTTCTTACCGCATGGGATTGTTGTAAAGACCAAATAGCCAAGTGCATAGGGTAGAAAGGTCTTCTAAATTTAGTCTGAAACTCAGCCAAGTTAGTTCCCCTTAATTTTCAAAGCCCTTGTTGATTTATAGCTGTTTCACATACATATTCCCCGTCTGACGGATGAGTAAGCAGCTTTAGAGGCTCTGGTCAATAAATAGCAGCGGAGGAGTTAAATGTCTTCCCAGTATCTAAGCAACACCTGTTATACGAAACCCTTTAGTGTTAAGATGTTCTTGTTGCTGTTGCTGGTGCACACCTTTAATCCTAGCACTTAGGAGGCTCTCTTGAGTTCAAGTCCAGCCTGGTCTACAGAGCAAGTTCCAGGACAGCCAGGGCTGTCCTCCTTTTTGTAATGCTTTTTATAATTGTCAAGTGTCTACCTAATTTCTTTCTAGTGTAGGATGAGTACATTATAAGGCCTGACTCATGACAAGTTTTCATAAAAGATTTAACCATGCTCTATAGATGTTTGATCTCTTCCTTAGTAAATGGGTTGACAGCATTGATGTTGAACATTCTTTCTGAACTTGGTCCATCACCTCATAGGAAACCGAGAGGATCTGTGAGCAAGTCCGTACTGCCATCGAGGAAATAATTGTAGTGTATTATTCACTTCCTAAGGACCAGGGTAAGTGACCGTACACCGTAGTGTTGTATTCATGGGTTAGGGCTTTGCTAAGGTAGTAGACTATATCCTGACATGTAAACATTATATGTTTATCTTCAGGGTAATATTATATATTTATATGTAAACATTATCCATCTCTATTTTTCTTCATTTTGAGCATGTGACTTTCCCATGAAATAAAAGTCAAAGATAATTTTATATGTGAGTGACCTTTGTAGCACTCCCTTATGTGAAGGTTCAGATGCTATGTAACTGTGACTTTCTGTCATTACTGCTTTGTGTGTGTGTGTGTGTGCTGTGTGCTGTGTGTGTGCTGTGTGTGTGTGTGTGCTGTGTGTGTGTGTCTGTGTGTGTGTACACATGGGCTCTCTCCTTCCACTGTGGATTCCTGGGATTCAGCTCAGATCATCAGGCGTGTGCAGCAAGTGCTTTTACCTGCTGAGCCATCTCAACTGGCTATTACATTTTTAATTTTATTTTATGGGTATGGGTGCTTTGTCTGCATGTGTTGTCTGTGTACCACATGTATGCTGAGGTCAGAAGAGGGAGTTGGGTCCCCTGGAACTGAAGTTACAGACAGTGTGTGTGACCTGCCATGTGGGTTGTGGGACTTGGCCCTGGGTCCTCTGGAAGAGCACTAAGTGATCGTTCGTCAGTGCTGAGCCATGTCTTTAGCTCCTCAACTGACCCTTTATAAAAAATCATCTATTATTTGTGTCTGTGTATGTATGAAGGTGCACGTGTTTATTCAGGTACTTATGCATGTGTATATGAGTACACATGGTGGCCAGTGTCTTGTGGTTTTGAGAGAGTCATCATTGGAGTTCACTGATTCCCCAGGGAGCCTCCTAGCTCTGCTCCCCCTGCACTGGCATCATGGGAACACTCGAGTGTGTTGCCCTTTCTCATGTAGGATCTGGGACCTCAACTCAAGACATCATGTTTATGTAACTGGCACTTTCCCAAATATGCTGTCTTCTCAGCTCCTACTAATTCCTCTTCTTTTCAGTGCATTCTAATTCCTACAAATGCTTGCTGGGTCTCAGCTCCATACCCATGCCCAGGCCATCCCGACCCTCCTCCACCTAGCATTACATCATAACCTATTGCAAACCCCTACACAAGTTAAAGTACCCTGGCCCATAGATTTATGGCGTCATTGAAGCTCTACAGAGAAAACGAATGAAAGCATACCATAGTTCATCAGGGTTACTTACACATGCTTTAAATGTCCAGTGTTTTGCTCACAATTATTAAAGGGCCAGCATCCTTAATGAATGAATACAATTGGAAAGACTTGCTTCCAAAATTGTTGGAGAACAGCGCTAGGGGGTGGCAAGCGGGTCAATAAAATGACCTGAGGATTTAAGGAAAGCTTGAGCCCTGCACTGATGTGTGATTTAAAGCATGTGGGTATCAGTTACCGCGTGGTTCTCGAACACTTCAGAAAGCAGGTGGTGACACTTGAAACGAGCAGGCAACTTTTAGTTTGGGTTTGGCCATAGGAATCACCCTGAGAAAGCTGGTACGGAATGCTGCCCTGGACATCGTGGACGGCATGGCTCAGCTCCTGGAAGTGCTTCTTACTGCTCCATCTCCGAGGTAGTGGGTGCTGCAGTGTGGGCTAACGGTTAGTGGGGTTCCTTTACTCAGGGAGGGAAAATTGACCCTCACAGCAAAGTCACTCATCTTGGACCTTATTGGGAGGCAGAAACCTAGGTTATTGATACATCCTTGTTAATTCCTTTTTCCAGCACTGAGAATGGTGACCTGATTTCCTGCAATAGTGTCTCAGTCGCATGCCAACAGGTGCCTGAGATCCCAAAAGGTGGGTAGGAGTAAACTATTACCTACTGGCTAGAGCAGAGAGGCCCCTCGGGTCTAGCTTCCAGCTGTGCCTTATAGATATATTTGAATATCTGTGAAAACTTTAGTGAAATAACATATAGTTTATTTTCATTAAAATTAACTGATTTAATACTTTTTGCCATTCCTCATGCTCATGTTTGGTTTGGTTTGGGTTGGTTTGGTTTGGCTTTGGCAGTGTTGGGGATTGAGCCCAAGCACTGTACCACTGAGCACAACTGTTCAATTCAGACTCCTCCTCTTGCTGTGGCTCTCTCTCTCTCTCTAGTTGAACAGATAGCTTGCTCTCCTATTACTGTCCCAGGAACAGCATGGGTGAGCACACCGAGAGAGCTATAAAACAGGCAGACTGAGAGTAGTTATCAAGAGGATGTGGTAATAAACACCACGAGACAGTTTTAGGTGAAATTAAAAAGCCTGTTTAACCCTCTTTCTAAGCAGAGGGTGTAATAAGAGAGTTTTACTTTAAAGCTGTGCTGGTTGTCCTTTGTGATCTTAAGAAAACGGCCAGGTTTCTCCTCTAATTCTAGTGCTTCTGGTTCTTCACTCATAGATAACAAAGCTGCAGCCCTTCTGATGCTGACCAAGAGTGTGGATTTTGTGAAAGATGCACATGAAGAAATGGAGCAGGTGAGGGCACTTATCCGTCTTCATGAGAACTGACCGTAAAGGCAGGAGTCCCCCGAAGCTTGACTGAATAGTCCCACGCTCGTCCCTGTCCTGCCCTCTGTCTCCCACTGTGTTTGGCTTGTGTCTCGTTGCCTCCTGTTCGTTGCCTCCTGTTCCTTGCCGGACAAGCAGAATGAGAATGTCAGTTTCTAAATCGATTCAGTTTTGTAGCCGGTATAGCAAAGCAGGTGGCTGTTGGTGGTGGTGTGTTTGTATTGGCAAATATGATGGTGTGCCTTAGGCTGTAGAAGAATGTGACCCTTACAGTGGCCTCCTGAATGATGCTGAAGACGACTCCGACAGCCACAGTGCTGAGGAGGGTGTGTTAGGGCTTCCCAGCAATCGGGACTCATACTGGTCAGAGGAAGATCAAGAGCTCATAACCCCATGTCTCGCGCTGGTGCGAGCATCCCGAGCTTCGCTCAAGAAAATCCGGATCTTGGTGGCTGAGAATGGGAAGAAGGATCAGGTGGCCCAGCTGGATGACATTGTGGATCTTGCTGATGAGATCAGCCCTAGGTAAGCGTGGGTTGCACTGGGGAAAACAGGAGCATTGAGATCTGAGCTGATGGTGCTGCTCTAGGGTTTCTTCCAGCTTTTTGTGTTTTGAAAAATTTCAAGCCTAAAGGAAAATTGAAAAAATACTTGAGTAAATAGCCGTACATCCTTTATTTGGATTCTGTTCACCTCTTTCCCCTGTGTATTCACTTTTTGATAAGTAAGTATGATATGCTTTTCCTAAATCATTTAAGGCATAAGTGACTTTTCACCCATGAATATTTTATCAGCCACCTCCTAAGAACAGACATAGAGTCATATTCAAGAAATTTCACATTCGATGTAATAATAATATCTAACGCTTAGATTTCTCTATTTGTCTCAAAATGTCTTAACTACATTCTGAGTTTCATTAAGATCTCTTTCTACATTTGCTTGGCATCTGTTTAATTTCTTACAATCTTAAATAGTCTCTGTCCCTTCTGGTCTGACTTGACATTGTCATTTCAGAATTACATACGGTAAATACACAACAATTTTGATTTATAAGAATATTTTCTCATAGTAGTAACAAAGTTAAACATTTTGGGTCAAAAAATTAGAGTGTTTTGTACTTTCCTTTATATCCTGCTGGGGAGGCACATGATGTTGATTTTTCTGCTTAGTAGTAATAAATTTAGTCACATGGTTAAAAGTAGTGGCCTCTTTCAAAGGGGTCCTTTTACCTAACATGTTTAGTTTCCATTGATTAACTCTGTCAGTATCACTGAACTGAGGGTTTTGAATCCTCATGTCTTTGACAGAACTAATTCCCCATCCTGTGAACCATGCACATTTCCCCCCCAGCTTCCTAAATAGTATATGTTTATCCCAGTAAACATTGGTTGAGTTGCTTCTGCATTGAATGCCTGCTTAAATTAAGGAACTGAGTTGGTCGTGTACTGGAAACAGCCAAGCTGAGCTCTGCCCCCTTTTTGTGGCTAATGGTTACATTTGTCTTGTTCTCTTAGTGTGGATGACTTGGTTCTGAGCATCTATCCACCTGTGTGTCACCTCACTGTGCGGATCAGTGTAAGTACCAGCTTTGGACTGGAAGAATTTCATTAGTATTTATAGAGCATTTATATCATTGCCAAACTTGTGTGCAGATAAAATATCTTCATAGTTCTTGTGTGTACTTGTGCTTGATAAATATTAGCTGGACTCTAGTTTAAATAGCTTTGATACTTTAATTCTTTTTATTTTTAAAGATTTATTTATTTATTTTATGTATATGAGTACACTGTCCCTGTCTTTCGACACACCAGAAGAGGGTTACAGATTCCATTACAGATGGTTGTGAGCCACCATGTGGTTGCTGGGAATTGAACTCAGGACCTCTGGAAGAGCAATTAGTGCTCTTAATCACTGAGCCATCTCTCTAGCCTCTGATACTTTAATTCTTTTAGAACCACTTGAATAATTGTTTGAAAAAAAAGTCCAAACATCTTAGAAAACAGTGCATTAAGGAGCAATCTTTTAAATTTTTTTATTTATCTGGGGAGGGGTGTGTATGCACATGTTTGTGTGCAGGTGAATGTGTACATACTCAGAGGCTCTGTCACTCTTCCTGATTACCTTGAGAGAGTTCACTCTCTGAACCTGGAGCTGGTCTGGCAGCCAGCAAGCCCAGCAATCTCCTTGCCTCTGTGCCCACAGCTCTGGGGTAACAGGTACACACATGGTCATACGTAATTTTTTATTTGTGCTGGGGTTTGAACTCATGTCCTTATACTTGCAAACACTCTTAGCCAGGAAGGCATCATCCTATCCCGAGTCAGATTCTTTATAGAGATCTGATTACATTGAATCAGTACCACAATATATATTTTGTATGTATAATATACATATATATTTGTGATTTGATTGTATTCTTGAAATGCTATAGCTTTATAGTTCTGTTTTTTGTTTTTTTAAATGAACTCCAGTTCATCTCTCTAATGTAACTGGCAGGGAAGTGATCCTGCCAAGCTGTTTACATTTTACAAGATGTATTGGTTTCAATATTTGATAAGATAGATGGCAGAAGATTGATTAATGTGCAGAACTCTTCAGTATGGCAGATTCTTTGGAACATTAACTTTTTGGCATTAACTTTTTAAGAACTAAATTCCTGAGAAATAAAATTTTAACAAGATGTTCTATCAGTGATCCCAAACACAGTATCATATGAAGTAATTTATAAATTTGTATGTGCTTATGTGCTTTGCCATAATCCACTATCTTTTTGTTGTGGATGTGATGGCTGGGTTCAAAGTAGGGTCTGACGGGCACTAAGCATGGCTCTACCTTGGTCTGACGGGCGCTAAGCATGGCTCTACCTCAGGTCTGACGTGCACTAAGCATGGCTCTACCTCAGGTCTGACGTGCGCTAAGCATGGCTCTTCCTCAGGTCTGACGGGCGCTAAGCATGGCTCTACCTCAGGTCTGACGGGCGCTAAGCATGGCTCTACCTCAGGTCTGATGTGTGCTAAGCATGGCTCTACCTCAGGTCTGACGTGTGCTAAGCATGGCTCTACCTCAGGTCTGACGTGCGCTAAGCATGGCTCTTCCTCAGGTCTGACGTGCGCTAAGCATGGCTCTTCCTCAGGTCTGACGGGCGCTAAGCATGGCTCTACCTCAGGTCTTGAGATTTCCTGTCTTACTGTCTTGAGCTTCTTAAAGTTCTAAACAGGACCATATGCCATTTCTGCCTCCAAGCCTGAGCTATTACAACTGTTAGGGTCTCCTTTTAAAAAGAAATTCTTCCTGTGTGTAATTCAGGCTGCCTTAAAACTCACCATTCTTCTGCGAGGTTGAGATTATCCTTGTTCCAAATTAAAAATATTAAAAACGAGCTGGGTGTGGTAGCACACGCCTTTAATCTTAGCACTCCAGAGGCAGAGGTAGGTGGATCTCTTAGTTTAAGTCTAGCCTGATCTACAAAGTAAGTTCCAAGACAGCCAGGGCTACATAGAGAAACCTTGTCTCAAAAAAACAAACAAAATTAAAACTGTTGAAAACATATAAATGTTATGCCAGTGGTGTTCCTAAGATCTTGATAAACAGAAAAGAACCTAGTCAATGTTTTAAATTGTATTAATTAATTAACTCATCTTTGTATTGATTGATTGTGTGTGCATATGTAAGTCACAGTTATATATAGAGAGACCAGAGTTTAGCTTGTGGGAGTTCTTCCATCATGTGGGTCCCAAGAATCGTATTCAGGTTGTCATGACAGCAAGCGCGCTTACCCACTGAGCCATCTCATCAGCCCTTATCAGTCAGGCTTTTTTTTTTTTTTTTTTTTTTACATGAGTATTGGAAGTTCAAACTCAGGTAGGTCTTCAGGTCTTCATGGTTTCAGAGCACCAAGCCACTTCCTCCACCCCCTTTAAGGCTCTTTTAAAATGATTCTGTTATCATCATTAATTGTATCTTCAAGTTCTCCTTTCTTTTGGTGCCAGGGCTCAGAGTGAATGTTATTTCTGTTCCTTTTCTAGTCTGCGAAATTGGTGTCTGTTTTAATAAAGGCTCTTGAAATTACCAAGTAAGTATGAAGACTTCTCCTTGTGTGGCTTGAGAATAAAATCATCTGCCCAGCTATTCTGCCCCATTTCAGAATAGCACCCGCAGGTATGGGTAGGTGTGTGGAGCGGCCACTCTGTGAAGAGGAATCCCCTCTTACTGTAGTTTCCTCTGTGCACCTCCTGGGAATGCTTTCCCCTTCACACTGGGTTACCCTGATTTTTCTTTTTTTTTTTTTTTTCTGTTTTATTCCAGAGCAAGTCACGTGAGCCCCCTGCCAGGAGATAGCTGGATCCCTTTACTCATTAATGCCGTTGAGCATTGCATGAACAGAATTAAGGCGCTCACTCAGCGTGCAGCTGAACTGTGAGCCTCCAGTCCCTACTCTCCTCCCCCTCACTCTCGCACCCATGCTCCAGTGTCTGCTCTACCTATTTATTTTTTAAGTTTTTTCAATGTCTGCTTTTAGAAGTGGGGCTTTGACAGCGTGTTTGCTGGACAGAAAGGAAGCTTCTGTCTTTAAGAAGATTGTTATCAAGACTCTTGGCTAGGAGAGATTGCAGTGATCTATAAATCATATAATGTGATATGCTTCTGTGCTAGACACAAATTTCTATAAACTTGTGCTCTGAGCTGTTTTTTGGAAATCCTTAAAGAAGTTGGCTTGTTCTCTAGTTTACAGTAAAGCATATTGTTTTATTAAGATTTTAATGATCTCAATAAAATGCTAACCTACTATGATTAATGTGTCATTTAATGTGTCTTCTGAAGTGTCATTTAAAATCTTCTATTATAAGCCAGGCATGTTGTCGTATACCTTTAATCCTAGCACTAGGGAGGCAGAGACAGGTAGATTTCTGAGTTCGATGCCAGCTTGGTCTACATAGTATATTCCAGGACAGCCAGAGAGCTACACAGAAAGACCCTGACTCAAAAAGAATTAAAAAAAAAAAAAAAAAAAAAAAGGAGCAGTGGCTCAGTGGTTAGTACTGCATCTGCTAGTGTGTCATGTGATGAGTGGAAAAGAAAAGGCTAGGACTCAGGTTAGTATTGGGTTGATAGAAGAGGGAGCATAAGGCTGAGGTAGATTGGAAAGACTGAGGTAAAGATATACGATTATACAAGATAGAACAGTTTCCTCTCTCAGGAGACTAGGCAACAGGCCTGCAAATCAGTTCAGTCTGTTCTTTGGGAGAGGAAAATAAGGAAGGAGGAGGAGGGAAGTGTGACCCAGGGCAGTAACAACAGGAGCAAGGTGGTATGCTAACCTGACACTGGGTTTTGATAGATGAGGGAGGAGAGAGATCTGGCCTGTGAGAACCCAGCTTATGAAGACATTTTCTCAGTTGAGGTTTCTTCCTTTTAAATAACTGTAGTTTTTGTCAAGTTGACATAAAGCTAGCCAGCACAATTGACCTCTTGTCAACTTGATACACAAACACATCACTGTTAAGTCATAACCTTTCCTATTTTTGATTCATCCCCAAGATCTCAAATTAATAAATAGCATTGTGGTGGTTTGAATGAAAATGGCCCCCATGGGCCCATAGGCAGAGGCATTACTAGGAGGTGTGGTCTTGCTGGAGGAAATGTGTCACTGGGGGTGGGTTTTGATATTTCAGATACTCAAACCAGGCCAAGTATCACTTTCTCTTCTCTACATCTGCTGCCTACGGATCCAGATGTAGACCTCTCAGCTCCTTCTCCAGCACCATGTCTGCCTGAGTACTGTCGTGCCTCCCCTCCATGATGACAGTGGACTAACTTCTGAAACTGTAAGCCAACCCAAATTAAATGCTTTTCTTTATAAGAGTTGCCATGATCATGGTGTCTCTTCATGCAATTGAACACTGACTAAGACAATCACAAATAGATCAGACATTACAAATTTAGAACTCTTACAGTCTTTGCCAATTCAAACACTTTAAAAAGTTCAGTTCTTTGAAAATCAAAGTGTATTTTAAAACCTAAAATCTCTTTTTAAATTCAGTTTCTAAACTGTGGGCTCCTGTACAATCAAAAATAAGTTAAATACGTTCTTATTTCAAGATGGAAGAACCAGGGTACAGTCACAATCTGAACAAAGCAAAACCACACTCCATCAGTGCAAGTAACTCAATGTTCTATATCTGGGGTTTACTCCTAATTTGAGTTCAGGAACTCTAACCCTGCCACAAAGTGCCAATCCTCAGCTGCTCCCCATGACCCATTCACACCTTCAAAATCAGCACCACTTGGGTAACTTACATCACCAAGTCTGGCTGCCAGCACAAGGCATAACTATGGCTGCCTCTGGAACATAGCTTCTGTGTGTTGACTCTGAGGAAGCACTTCCCAGAAGACTTCACGCCGATGATGCTGGTCTCTTCTTAATCACAGCTGATTCTTCAGCCCCAGCTGACCAGCATCTCTTATCCCAGCAAAGCAAAGGTTTTACTTTAATGGTTCTGTTCTTTTGTTAATCAGAGCCAATTCTTCAGCTCCAGCTGAACAGGGACCACAGACTTCTTCACAATATGACCCCATGGAGTCTTTACTTCCCTTTGAATGGTCATAAACTTCCCACTGTCTTCATTGCTTTCAATAATCTTACTTCCAAGCTCCTACAGAACATCCCACTGAGCTCTCAGAACTCAATGACTCCAAATCAACATGGTCTGGTCTGTCACAGCAATAACCCACTCTCCTGGTACTAATTTCTGTCTTAGTCAGTATTCTATTGATGTGAAGAAACACCATGACCATACCAACTCTTATAAGAGAGAGCATTTAATTGGGGCTTGCTTACAGTTTCAGAGGTTTAGTCTATTAGTCATCATGACAAGAAGCATGGCAGCATTCAGGCAGACACAGGGCTAGGGAAGTAGCTGAGAGTTCTACATCTCAGTCTACAGGCTGCAGGAAGAGAGACACTGGGTCTGGCTTGGGCTTTTGAAACTTCAAAGCCCACCCACCAGCAACACACTTCCTCCAACAAGCCACACCTCCCAATCCTTCTCAAACAGTTCCACTAACTAGGGACCAAGAGTTTTCATTTATGAGCCTTGAGGGAACATTCTCAATCAAACCACCACAAGCTCATTTGTCCACTTTATTAAGAAGATTTGTTTCTTTATACATACCCATTTGTCATTGTTTAATATAACATGTATTCTCAAATGTAAACACACTTTTATAAAGCAAAAAAATGCATGAGTTTATAATTTAGACAGAAATTTTGATACATTGTTTCCAACTACATTGCTATAAAATTATATGTGGTGTACATCTAGAACAGCAGTTCTCAACCATGGATCTAGAACCCTTTTGATGGTCACATGTCATATATCCTGAATATCAGATATTTACATTATGATTCATAACAATAGCAAAATTATAATTATGAAGTAGCAACAAAATAATTTTATGGTTGGGGCTCACCACAACACGAGAAACTGAACTAATGGGTCTCAGCATTAGAAGGTGGAGAACCACTGCTCTAGAAGATTATGTGTTGGAAAGCAGGGCAAAGCTGCAATGGGGTGTGGTATATGACCTGAATAGGGTCCCCCACATACACCAGCACTCATGAAGATCTAGCTATAGATAACTTCAGTCTATTCTTTCAGATCCTATTATGTGTTATAATAGCTCTATCCAGTCATCTTTGGGTCTTTTACAATAACCACCAGGGAAAAAAAATTAATCAATGTAATTTTAGTATTATGTAAAAATTCTATTTTTAATCAATATTGTCCTGTGTCATCAGAAATAGATTTAAATATTAAGTTGTCTTTCATTCCTGTAGGTTAATGGATATGTTAAAGAGCAATAAAATCGTGTGAAGCATCTGAACACCCCAAATCTGAATGTGCTCTGAAAAGGTAGTCAGAACAGCTCATTGTGCTTTGAGAATTATCTGAGTGTCCTTTCAAAGGCTTGTTTTTATCACTTATGCAGAGCAATTTAGTTTAAGACAAATAGTGTTTCTGACTGCCTTAGGTTGGCTTGATACAAATGGATTTTGGAGCCAGGCAGTAGTGGCACACGTCTTTAATCCCAGTACTTGGGAGGCAGAGGCAGGTGGATCTCTGAGTTCAAGGCCAGCGTGATCTACTGAGTGAGTTCCTGGACCAACAGGACTACATAGATAAATCCTGTCTCAAAAATACCAACCAACCAACCAACCAAATAACCAAAAAACAAGAAAAAAAATGGATTTTGGTTTCTGTGAATCTAGCCTGATTTTTGGTTACTGGTCTGTTGTTTGATAGGCAGAATTTCCCTCTGGAGCATGTCTAGTTTTAGAAGTTTGAGGGTTGTTTGGGAGTTAAACAGAAACTTCAGGGGCCACCACAAGGACACTTCTGTAGCCGGTCAGGTTCTGGAACATGTCACAATCTACTTCCACAGTGAGCCTTTGGAGCCCCAGATGTGTTGGGGTAAACTGGAACTGAGTATGTAGGCTGCTTCCTGGCCACAGAGAACCCAATCTGAAATAAAGGTAGAAACAGGTGTTAATTCTCCTCTGGGTCATTGCTCTAGTGGTCTTCATGGGTTGTCCTTCCTGGCTGGAAGATATTGGGTACAAGGATATAGAAATCTAAGTACATTGCTGGGAAGCCAGAAGTGATCATAAGGGAGAGAAGACAGGAGCTTCTCTATACAGAGCAACTGCGTGACTCAAGACAGCACTGGGGTTTGGTTTGGCTCTGTTCTTGGTAATGGTACTTACCAGCAGTGTGTTTGGCAAAGGCTATAGTTTTACATGTCTTCCTGGTGAGCACAGTGGGTCCCGTAGGCATGATGAGGGAGTGATAGTGAGTCAGCAGCTTATGGCTGACCTTCCTGGACTAGGGTAGACCTTTCAGTAACTAAGGAAATGTTTGGAATTTTCTTCGAGGAACTTTGTTCCACAATTGGCCTGGAAGATCATAAAGTCTAGGTGAATGTTCATGGGTCCCCCTCTCATTTTATTGGTGAGAATGGCAAAATTTCATGATGCTGTACTGACTGGTACAATAAATTGGACCACCTTCTGGGAATCCCAGTGTTGCCTTGAAACTGGACGCAACCAGGACTGAAGTAGGCAAAATGAAAGAGAATGCTTGCAACATCTAATACCACTAAGGAGCCTAAAATACACAGGAGCTCCTAGAAGTCAACAAGAATGCCGGCAGCAAGGACAGAAGAAAAGCAGCCAAGGAAAGCCAGTCTAAAGAATGGCAAATTGGAGCAGTAAGTAAGTCATGGCTTTCTGTTAGACATTTTTTTTTCCCCGACTGGAAAGAAGAGATTAGTTGGATATTTGCCAGAGATCTGGGGAGAGAAACTGTGTCTCAGTGCAGAGGGACCCTGCTACTAAATCTGATAAGATCTGGACAAACCAGATCACAGCCTATGTCCCAGAAATCCCATTCCTGTGCAGGTATAATCCCTGGCATCACCAAAGTTTCAAACGAGCTTAGAAGGGGCAGCACAAGGCTGTTGGCTGTAAAACTTTGCGGCATCAGAGTGAGAGGTACTTGTTGCCCATCATTACGGAATAATAGAAGGCACACAATGGAGTATTATGGGGCCCAAGGAATGGACTTCACATATACATGAAAAGAAAAAAAAACAAAAAAACCAAAGCAGCTGTTTAAGTTAACGAAGCAACAATACACATGGTACGTTGCTAAAGAGCTACACATGGACATGGAGGGTGGTGAAGAGATTAGAAAGGAAAGGAATTTAACTAGAATTGTATTTTGTGGTCGTGAATAGGAGAGCTTCCTTATTAGACTGAGAGCCAGCATGGCCTATCTGTGCGTTCTCTGGTATCAGATCTAACCTCCTTTCTTCACTGAAATACCTAGGCTCTTCTTGGATGATCAGGACAGGTGCGGTGGGTGTTATGTGGGGTCCTCATAGTCTCCCTTATCTTCCTGTTGACTTGGTGGTTCCAGAACGAGATAGGCCATTTGGTAGCTTTAATTCAACTTCTGAAGATATCTGCTCTATCTCCAGTGATATGGCCAAAAGATAGATTACTGCTTTTAAGTCAGTGAGTCCAAACCAGTTGAGATCTTTCAGTGGGATAAGAAGTTTACAGTCTTAGCCTGGTGGTGATGGTGGTGGTGGTGGTGGTGGTGGTGGTGCATACCTTTAATCTCAGCACTCAGGAGGCAGAGGTAGGCAGATCTCTGTGAGTTCGAGGTTAGCCTGGTCTACAGAGTGAATTCCAGGATAGCCAGGGCTACACAGAGAAACCCTGTCTCAAAAATCAAAAACAGAAGAAGAGGAAGAAGCTTCGTACAATCTCTTACCCATATCTCTTACCCATATCTCTTACCCACATCTCTTACCCATATCTCTTCTCTCTGTGAATGAGTCCCCTTCCAAAGATGGAGATGATGCAGTTCTGCATGGGGGCCTCTAAGGAGTTGTGCATCCTAACTGAGACAGTGAGGGGCTGATACTGCACTGCTCTCTGTGGCATCTGTAGGGAGAGGCAACACATAGAGAACTACTGATAGACTCTGGGGAAGGGACAGTCATCAATTTCAAGTGTCCACTCACCCGAAGGGACACACGTTCTCTAACAAGGCCACACCTCCTAATCTTTCCTCAAACTCTTCCACAGTGACAGCCCTGTACCATAGCAGCTAAGAGTAACGGAATGAAGCATGAGTACCCACCTCGATGATAAGATCCGGTTTACCAATGGCTATATCTTCCTGGGCAAAGCAGCTGAGGCTGGAGCGGGAGTACCTTGCCATTGCGGTGACTCGGAGAAAGCTGTTCTCAGGTGGGCTTTGCTCAAAACAGGAGGAGGACAGGATGGTGGATATTCTCAGAACTGCAACATTCAATAGGCAAGTCAATACAAAGCACGGAAGTGTATGCATGCTGGAATCAAAACATAGCTCCACCTACCACAAAGGACACAGGGTCTCACAGAAGACAGACAGATGCTGCATTCCCTACGGCTACTTTGTGCTTTTCCAGGACCTCTGCCCCATTACTACCTCTACCAACACTCTTAGCAGACTGTCTCACTGGGGATGTAGAAAAGTGCCTGTGAGCTAGATCAGGCCATAAAAATGGTAGGATGACTTGTGTTACACGACCCTCTTCAAAGTAGTGCTTATCTCAAAACTTGCCACATAGCAGTTGCTGAACACATGCTTACACAGTCCTGCCCCTTCTCCTCTTCTTCCTTTGTCACAAGTGTTAGCTATCAACTGGGACTCTCTCAAGCTCTGGTGCCCATTCTCAACCTGCAGACATAGACATTTCCCCTGCTGTTACCTTTCCCCAGGGGATGTGCTGTCTGTCCCCTTGTCCTCATAGTCCTATGCTTTTTAAAATATGTGCCCCATTCTCACCCACTGCTGTGTAGCCTCAGGCAACTTGTTTAATTTCTCTGTGTCTTGGTTTCCTCTGATGGCAAATGGGACTAAGAACGGTACTCACCTCATCAAGTTGTGAGAAAAATGAGATAAAGCATATACTGCACTCACCACCATTTCTAGCAGATACTAAGTACTCAGTAAGTGTGAGTTATATCATTCCAGTCAGTTATTTGCCTAGAGACTATGCTGTCATTTATAACCCACCTCTCCCAAAGCTTCAGTTTTTATGTTGATTATTTACAGCATATAAATAGAGTCACCTTCAAAATAAACCCAAGAATCATACCACCCGGTCTCTAGCAGCTGTCCTCTGACTATCCACCTAGCCTCTTCTTTTTCCCATCATGCTTTAGGAAAAACTCCACTTCCTGAATTGAATTTGTTTTAAACCCCAGGGATCCAGCCTGTGCTCCTTGGCACTCTCTGCCAACCTTGCTGTGTGTCCCTGTCCCCTTAGGCTCCTTTGTCTCCCTCATGTTTGTTCTTCCCCTAAATCCACAAAGCTGGGGTCGCTAAGGCTCTCTCCTTGCATCTGGTCCTCCAGCACTGTCAGTGCTCTGTGCCCGGCCTGACTCTGAGTCATTCCCTCTGTGCTGCAATTTCTATGCCTGCTCTCCCACACCGACTGGATCTTGAACTCTGTGTTTACGTTCTCATCTGCCTGCTGACTGTCAGAATACTCAGCTATCTCATGGGCTTTTAACAAACCGTGCTATAACTAAGTTCTCCTTCCTCCCAAAACTTGCATCCCCCTCTTCCAGTGGCTCAAGCAAACCATAGACAGACATCCACATTCACAGATCCAAATTCTCTCACCTTTGGGTTGTGTCTTATTTTTAAGTGCTATCAGGCTAGACTGGCTTTTGTTTTTGGATTTCAACTGTTACTAGTTTGAACCTACTGGTTCTCTATGGCTGCATATAAGAATCCTTTATAATGCAGTCCCAACCTCACCCCAAGCCAGTTAGGTCAGATACTGGCAATGAGGCTCAGTGTTAGGACTGCAAAGTCTCCCGGGTGCTTCTGTGCACAGCCAAGGTTAAGAACGACTGCTCTGACATGACCTTCTCCATTCCACTTTGTCAAAAGGTCTTTCTTTTAAACACTTCTGATAACATTGACACCCTAATGGAAACTTTTTACTAGCCCACTGTTACCCAGACAACGAAGCTCAGCCTCCTGAGCATGACATACAAGACTGTCTGGCTCTCATGCTAATTCATGCTGTGCTTGGGAAAGGCCCAGTGAAGGGAAGAACAGAGACCCCAGCTGCTGCAGTCCTGTGGACGAGCTCTATCCTTGTTCCTGAAGCTCACCCATGCTGTGAGACTTCATCAGGAGTTCTGCAAATTCTGATGTTTGTGTCTACTATGGAGTTTTGGACACTGGAGTATAGCCCAGGCATAGAGTTTCCCCAGGTGACTCCAGTGTATGACCACGTTTAAGCAGGATTGATGGACTTCAGGGAAACTTAACCCTAAAATACGTAGAGTTTCTGAAGAGTACCCATGTATGACCTCATCTATGACTAATTAAACAAGCATCTAAAAGAGAGAAGGGACCCTTGTGCATCTTCCCTCTGTCTGGAATGCTTGGTGCATTTTTCTAGCTGGCCCTTCTTCATTCTTCAAAACAGCCTTTTGTGGACCATCTGGGTGCAGACTGCCCAGCCTGGGGAGGGGCTTCCTGTCCTGCACTCTGTCGTTCTCCCCAAATGCTTCCCACTACAGGGTGGGCTGTGTACTTATCTGATTGCAGTTGGTATTGTGGTCCTCTCAGCGTGTCAGAATGAATGTATAGGTATTGAGTGACTGTATATGTGAATGTATAGGTGTTGAATAGGAATGAGCACCAAGGGGCTAAACGCTATCTCTGGGGACCCATAGGTGGAGCCCAAGAAAGGACCATGTGTGTACAGAGTGTCTGCTGGGGCCAGAGAGAGTTACCCTGGTTGGGTCTGAGCATGAAGAACTGCTTCTTCCTCCAGAGACCAGCAGCGAGGACTCCATTGTAGTACAAAGCCTGGGCCCCAATCACCAGGTGCACCTTCTTCTCCTCATCTGTGGGGTTAATCAAGGTCACTGAGAGCTGACCAGCTCCTCTCGGAGGGATGGAACTAGATGCTTCAAAGAACATGTGCAGAGGATCCCGGGGCTCACAACTGGGAGGACACATGCCCTTGTCTTTCCCAAGCTTCAGTCTTTCTTTTTGGACTCTCTCCAGTACCTCCTTTTCTTGAAGGGACCCTGCAGAATAAAAGAGCATAGAGAGCACCCAGTAGGTACAGATTCTTCGGATAAAAGGGCAGGGTTAAAATGTATTTACCACTTTTGCTTAGATACCAGAATCCTAAAAAGCTTTGCAAATGCCTCAGGCTTTGAATTTGCCTTTTGCACAAGGAAAACACATTTTGTGACTGGTCAATGCTGTCACTGAAGATATTTTTGCAAGAAATCGACTCTCCGTGTGTGAAGGAACTTGGGAGCCATGGAGTATTCTTGAGTGGGGAGATAACAAGGACATTCATTCCTGTCTTAGAACGTTCATCCTTGAAAGTGGGATGGGAAAGGGAACTGTGATAGAAAGACCAGAGCCAGGGAGCAGCCATCTTATGGGCAAGAGGTAAGGGAGCTGCAGGATTATCTAGGTTGTGAGAATGAATACAGAAGACAGAGGTGAGTAGGGACAAGGTACAGTGAAGGGGAAGACTCAGGTTACAAGCATCCCGATTTGAAGTGATAGATAAAAATGCTAATAGAGAGAAACAGTTGGTGATCTTGGAAGAGAGAGAGAGAGAGAGAGAGAGAGAGAGAGAGAGAGAGAGGTATCTTCCTCTCCCTCAGTCCTGAAAGTCTTCTTGAACAAGGCTTGGTATTTAGTGATTTATTTCATAATAACAGTTTTCTACTGGAGGCAATTTTGGCCCCCTAGAGGACATTTGGAAATACATGAAGACATTTTTGGTCATCAGGACTGGCAGGAGTTGGGGACTGACATCACATGAACAGAAGCCAAGAGAGCCCCGCAGTGCACCCTGCAGCTCAGCCTCCCACAGTACAGAAGAGTCTGATACGAACCAGCAGTCATGTCAGCCAGGCTTGAGAAACCTACTGTTATTTGACGGGGAAAAGACTGGGGATCTCCTGGCCTTCATATGCATCCCCCATTCCCTTCCTCCCATTTGCTATCTCAGGTGGACAGGCCAGTTCCCATGGCTGCTCAGTACCTGCAGGGTACTTGTAGTTCTGAGTGATGTCTTCGCAGCGGTCACTGCCCACCACCTTGGTGCTGATGCAGTTGCCCACGTCTTTTCTGTTAGAGTCAGTCAACTCCAACTTCCCATCCTCACAGCACTTCCAGACCACACGTGAGGCATTTACTGCAGCAAAGAGCTCTGGTACTGCGGGGTCCAGCTGCAGCTCCCCCTCCTTGACTGCTCTGACTGGGACCAGACTGCAGGATCCCAGGACTGAGGGGGAGAAAGGGCAGATGAGCAAAGGAGTCCCTCTTAGACCTCTGCTCTGGCTAGGGCTTATAGCCTCAGTCCTCAGCCTGTACATCATTTTTTGCTTCTCTGGGATCAAGGTCAGAGGTAGGAAAAAAGACAGGATTTCTGAGAAAGTTATCAGAGATAAAACTCACAATTATGCAGAGAAAACACTTTTAGGTCCTGGCCTATACCAGAAACTGGACAGGAAGGACCTCAGAGGAACACAATTAGCACCCAGTTTTAATACTAATACGCTAGGGACAGTCCATTTTAATTGCTTCTGGTGTACCAGCCCCTGACAGTTCTGTTCCAGGACACGGAGCCACCATTCTTCGGCTGCTTAAAGCTTCCCTCTGTAGGTTTAAGCTTACTTACTATCAAGGCTCCTTTCACCCACACACAGATAAGTCCCTTCCCCACCCCTCCAGCCACATTAAGATGCTTTAGCCTTCATTGAGATGGTATTTCCTTGCCCATGGCTTTAAGTGGGTCTAGTGTGCATGCAGTCTCACGTGATAGCTGACATCTCTGCCCCTTGAGCCTGCTGGCACCATCTGGCCACTGTTACTTCTGCTTCTCCTGTTTTAGAGGGTAAAGACCCTCTCTGGACCACACACTGCTCCTAGATCCTTTGCAAGGGACCCCTTCAGCTCTTGCAGCCCTGGTTGGTCCTGGGCCCACCCTTAGGCTTTACCTCCAACTCCATTAGGAGCCCTTGGGTGCAGAATCTGCCATCCACCATAACCCTGGGACAAATCAGGTCTGCTCATCCAGCATTCTACAGAAGTTTGGAAGACCCTAGAAGTAGCAAAGGCAAAACTCCAAGTGGGGGAAAAAAGAATATAGAAGAAAAAGAGTCTAGGTATGTGACTTTGGGGAGCTGTTGCCATGGGGATGGAGGATACTGTGTAAAAGGAACAGTGACACTACTGGAGTGTAAACACCCCACTGCTGACCACTGCCACCTCCTATAAGAGTCCTGAAAGCCTGCTCTTAGCACAGGGCTCTCCAAGTGTGGGGGTTCACATGGAACTTGGCGCTTTCTGGATTAGAACCCTAATTCCTTTAGGCTTCTCACCAGATACGGCCCCTCTGTCCTTTTCCATTCTGGAGTCCCTCCTCATTGTAGTACTCATCCACCAGCAGGCTCCCATCGGTACCCTGGGCTGAATCAAATGTGGTAACGACTCGAGCTGGGATGCCCAGGCACCGTAGCACTATGAGGAAGAGGCATAGGATATCAGAGGGGGCAGAAAAGCCCCAGGAGGAATAGGGTGTGTCTTAAATGACAGGTGACATTGTAGAAAGAGGAGGATTCCGCACTGACTAGACTGGTAAATGATACACAAATCACACATCACAGGAATATAGATCAAGAGGGGAGGTTTAGAAGCACGAGGGGGGGGGGACAAGTTTGAGAGCAGAGTTTGTAAATGAGCTCAGATTTGCAGAAGGGGGAGAAAAGCAGCAGCTGGTGGGGAAATTGGTGGTGGTAGGGGGAAGGCTCTGGAGAGGAGGCAGTGCCAGCTTTAAGAGATGCCCCTTCCACATGGGAGGCCAAGGGACAACTTAAGGCTAGACACTACAGTAGTCCAGAGAGTGACCTGTGTGTTGCCTGCCCTGTACCTGTGCAAGCAACAGCAGCAAACACCCACGCCTGGGTCTCATGCACAGCTCGTCCTTGGCCAGTGAGCCACTGCCTCAGGATGGGCACGCTGCCCCGTCGTTTGTACAAGGCACCTTCCTGGGCAGCCTGGGTCTGCGAAATAGGCAGGACACTCTTCTTCTTGAGGGCATGCAACTGTTGGGGCAGATATGGTTGTCAGCGAGAGTCCTGTGGCTGGACAGCTTGCAGGGGCCGGCAAGGACTGCTTATTGCAGCTAGACAAGCATGTGACTCAATCCCCAGAGCTTGTTCAACCAGCATGCTCCAGGCTCCAGCTTCTATTCTAACTGATTTATAACCTCAGCGTCAGACCCAGGGCTCCTTACCTAAAGCATCTTCCAGCCCCAGCCATAGCGAGAAGAAAGTGAGTTGATTCTACTGTTCTCAGCTTTTCCAGCCCTGACTCCTTCAGTGTGGTTTGCCCTGGGTCCTAGAGGCCACTTATCTCAAACCTCTTCCTTCTTACAAAATAGCCTTGATCCCACACCCTGCCATTCAGAGAGGGACGGAGTGCTATGAAAGGAAATAGGGCCTGTATTACTTCTCTGAGAGGGTTTTGTGGACATGGTATGCTGGCTAGTTTTATGTTAACTTGACATAAGCTAGAGCCACCTGAGAGAAGGGAACCCCAATTGTGAAAATGACTCCTGTAGGGCATGTTCTTTTTTTTTGTTGTTTGTTTGTTTGTTTGTTTTTGTTTTTCGAGACAGGGTTTCTCTATGTAGCCTTGGCTGTCCTGGAACTCACTTTGTAGACCAGGTTGGCCTCCAACTCAGAAATCCACCTGTCTGCCTCCCGAGTGCTGGGATTAAAGGTATGCGCCACCACGCCCGGGCATGTTCTAAATCACTACTGATTGGTAGGGGAGGGCCAGCCCTTTGTGGGTGGAGCCATTTTTGGGTTGTTGGTTCTGGGTTCTTTGAGAAAGCAGACCAACCAAGCCAAGAGGAGCAAGCCACTAAGTAGTACCCTTCCATGGCCTCTGCATCTGCCCCTGCCTCCAGGTTTCTTCCCTCTTGAGTTTCTGCCTAAGTTGCCTTCAATGGACGGTGACTCTTTCCAGGCCAGGCAGCATCTCACAGGATTTGTTATCCTGTCCCTCTCTCAAGCTTGGGTCTCATATCTTCCTCACTTGCCTCATTACCCACCGTGGGTGTTCTCTCTTCTTACCACACCACCTGGCCGTGTACCCAATGTCCACTGCTTTGTTCTGTAAGTTAAATAAACTGTTTCCTCCCCAACTTGCTTTTGGTCATAATAATTTCATAACAGTACTATTAACCCAAACTAAGACATATGGAAAAACCAAGCTATCTTCAAGGTTTACATATTCTTAGGAACATTTAGAAATAAAACAAGACCGTTGGATTACCATAGCAAGCACTGAGAAGGAGAGGGTACATCTCCCCTCCTAGGGATTTAAGCCTCCAGGTCAGGGCTGGGAGGACGAGAGCGCTGAGGAAAACCAGGTCAGATTCTTCCCTCCCTGCCTTTTGTCTGAGATGAATCCCTCTCCCTTTTTCTTTCCTTTCCCTTCTCTCCCATCAGGCTGTGCTCTGGAGACCGTCTCCCGCACCCCAGGAAAGGGGACCTATTTGTGCTCTGAGGGCTTCCAGAGCCGAGTAGGTGGACCTCTCAAGATGAGTGCTCATGCCCCATCTCCTCTCCCTCTGCTTCCCCAGTCTGGTGCTCACCACGGCGCCCACCACGCGGGCTACGTGTACAGGCTGGTTCCAGTCTTTCACTTGCTTGTCCACACTCAGTAAGTTCAGGCTGAGGTTCATGACGTCTTTCTCAAACTGTAAGGACAACACAGGATAAGATGAAGAAGGGTTTCCAGGCCAGGCAGCATCTCACAGGATTTGTTATCCTGTCCCCCTCTCAAGCTTGGGTCTTATATCTTCCTCACCTGCCTCAATACCCACCATGGGTGTTCTCTCTTCTTACCACATCACCTGGCCATGTACCCAATGTCCACTGCTTTGTTCTGTGGGCTGATTTTTCTGATAGGCGGTAATCTCATGGAGATTGGTATTGGGCTATTTATTTAGACAGGGTCTTACTGTGTAGACCAGGATGGCTTTGAACTTGTAGAGATCTGCCTGCCTTTGCCTCCCAAGTGGCATTTAAGGCATGTCACTATCAGTGCCGTGTCATTTCAATTCATTTATTTTCATTCATTCCTACTTAGTGACTATCTAATGCTCCTACAGGCACTGAGCCAGGTATGGAAGGCTGCAGGTAGCTCCCACTCTGCAGGAGTTCCCACTCTGTAACATCCTAGTTGGGATGTGCATGGCCCTTCTGGTAACACATCATAGCAACATAGTTCAGACTCTATGCATTTATCCTAGATAGCACAATGGAACAACTCCTCTATCTTTAGGTATTGGGAAAATTTTCCAGAAGGTCGTAAGACTGGAAAGGTAGTTTTCCAAGGGGAAAAAGAAGGAAGCTAGTCCAAGCAGCAGCTGTGGAGAGTATAGTAATGTGGTCCAAAAGGAACAGAGGCACCTCAGGTTGACAAGGGCTCTTGAATCTGCTAGCTTTGGCCTGAGTGTTGCAGGTTGTGTGTGCCTCTTCTTCTCTAGAGTCCCCTGTTACCTGACCAAAGTCCCAGGGCTCTTCCTGAATGCAATCAGCTGTGCCCAGGTAGAAAGAGCCATTCTGGTTCAACACATATTCAGTGCGTTCAGCCTCATTCTGCAGAAATACAGCATCATCTGTCAAGAAGCAGGAGAGGTTGAGGGCCTGAGGGTGCTGGGTCTGCCCTCCATTCCGCAGGCTTCTGCCCTGCTAGCCCAGGTTGGGTTTGGTTTCAGCCCTCTCTTGCAACCCTGGACCTAATTCAAACTCAGGAGGGTCCTTCTCACTCTTCACTCAGGACCTGGACCACACACCCTCTGTCAGTCAGGGTGGGGCTAGGAGCAAGCCACTCTTAAAAAAAACCTTGTGTTTTCCAGAAGAGGTTTGCAAAGGAGAGCCCTACTGGCTCCACTGGAAGCCCTAGGGAGTTTCCCAGTAGCCTGTTAAGTCTTACCTAGAAGACCAATTTGTAAAAACACAAAAGTGTCTCAGGGGAAAAGTGAAATGAACACAGCTTTTAAACACAGGTCAAACGGAGTAAACAGAGGGGCCACTGCAGGAAGGAGCAGGAATTCTGAGTGTTGGGCTTCTGTGCTGGGAGGTTCTCTGCGTCTGGGTGACCACAGTCCTTTCCTACTGCCTCAGTTGGTTCCCTTATCCAAGTGTTAGGCAGAGCATCACGAAGAGACTGCAGGCCAGAGAACAACTTTGGCTCATCTGAGACCAGGTCTCTGCAGCACTGTGTAAGGTAGGCCAGCTGACCTACAAGCTTCTAGGGAGACTCCTGTCTCTGCTTCCCATCTTCCTATAAGCACGTTGTGTCCAGTTTTCCCTTGAATTCTAGGGATCCTACCTCAAGTCACCAGGCTTGCACAGCAATTACTTTTACCCACTGAGCCTTCTCCTCACTCCTCGATATTTTTTAATGAAACCATTGTTTACTGAGGAAGCTGGAAACAGCGTGGGGTTCAGCTTTTCTTGTCTTGAGATTTTCTCTCTCAGCCTTGGTGGCCAGGCAGTGTGTGTGTGTGTGTGTGTGTGTGTGTGTGTGTGTGTGTGTGTTCATGTGTACTATGGGGTGGCTGGACTAGTTTCTAGGAACATTTAAGGAACGTCCAGAAGAGTTTCTAGGCTACAGAAACACTAAGCACCTGAGAGCTGCCCAGATATCCAGTATTGACTCTGTATCCTGCATGCTGGGATTAAAGTCATATGCTACTATGCTTAGCCCATTGGAACCTCTCTCAGTCATCCCTCACAGGAGCAGAGGCAATGGCTCCCACTGTCCAATCCCTCCATAGCACACTTCCCTAGTTGGGGTCCTATAATTGGAGCAAGAAGGCAGGAATCCTAGCAGTTCCTTCAGAACCCAGTGCTGTTCTTGCACTGACTCGTTGGGACTATATTTGGGCTGCCAGGGGCTAGCTTTGAATGTAGACTCTGGGCCAGTCCTCTGGGATACACTAAAGCCTCAGCTTTGGAAAGGTGCCCCCAAGATCTTCCTGTCAGTATGTGGCAAAATGTGGGACCTCTCTCAGCAGAAGGATCCTGAATCTACAAATGAATAACATGGGGGCAAAAGACACCAGAATAGAGGAGTACCCATCTATTGTTTCACTTGCTGAGACACAAAGGAAGGCCCTGGGCTGAGAACAGGCAGGACTTACCTTAGGAAATTCTCGACCCTTTAGACAGTTTATCATGTTATGGTGACCCCCAACTATAAAATTATTTTTGTCGCTACTTCATAACTGTAATGTTGCTACTGTTAGGAACTGTAATGTAAATGTCTGTGGTTTTCAGCGGTCTTAGATAAACCTTGTGAAAGGGTCGTTTGACCCCTTAAGGGGTTGTGAGCCACACACATGCTGGGAACTAAATAAAGTAAGGAGTGGAGACTGGAGGTCTCAACCTGGACAACTGAAGTTGGCTTCGGACATCATGGTGGAAAGTGCCCGGGGCTTGGCTCTAAGCATGGATCTGTAGGAACCTGGGGAAATTATTTTCTTTCCCCATATTTCCTCTGATGTCCCAGCCCTGTCTTATAAAGGGCGCCCTTCAGGCTGACAGATTATTGAAAGGAAAAGGAAGTGTGTGTCTCGTGTCTTGAAGCTAGGAAAGCCAGGAGAAAGTTTTCCATCCTCCCAGTCAACCCCTAAGAATCTGGAGCATTAAGATGGGTGTGACAGATTTTAAAGAAAAAGAGACTCAAATCTCAAAATAAGAAGGAAGGGACAGTGAGTGTCCCATGTTAGCCTCATTTGGACAAACCACCTAGGTTCACTCAATGAAGCTCAGCTTCGACCAGAGCTGTACTTCATAGGAGGTCATCTGACCCCAGGGGAGCCACTTATAGGCCATCTCAATTATAGGACCTTAGACAGGTCAGTGTGGAGAGGACCCCACAGCCTGCCTTAATAACAGAATAAACAAGTGGAGAGAAACAAAACCACAAGATAGGACTCCTTTACCATGAAGCTGATGAAGATAAGGACCCTTGTAGCATAGATTTCTTTCACATTCTAGAGGGATTGGGCAATTCAAAATTTTGTTTTCTTTTTCTTTAAAAAATGTTTCCTTTCATTAGATAATCTATTGATGCCTCAAAACCCAACTACATCCCAGAGAGGAACTGGGAGAGATAGGAAAGAGATAGAGAAACTCCATCCCCTAGACCACCTCATTCTTGTATCTCTTCCTAGTACTCCTCCTCACTGTGTATGTCTCTGTGTGTGTATGTGTATGTGTCTGACTGTTTCTGTGTATCTGTGTGTCTATCTCAATTTATGTACTCATGGGTGCTCTGGTGTATACCTGAGCATTCAGAGGCCAGAAGAGCAGATCGGATCTCTTGGACCTGGCTTTAAAGGCATTTGTTGGAGACCTGGCTTGTTATTTATGATCAGGGATCCAAGCCTTTGTCTTCACTCTTGACTGCTGAGCTATCTATCTTTCCAGCTCCTCTTTTCTCTATCATTACAGTAAAGGGTAGATTTTGTTTTTTAGTTCATCTCAAAGCGTCCAAAATAGTCTGAAGCAGCACCAGAGTTTGTCAGTAAGATAAGTATATACTTGTAACATGAAGTCCCAGGGACACCAAGATGGAACCCTGATCCTGAGAAGATGCTTGCTGGAGTTTAATGCTGGTGTTACCCACAGGGCTGCCTATTGGAGCTGTATCCCAGCTCTGATTCCCTGCATCTCAGACCAGCTTAGGTCCAAACTTACCTCTATTCCATGGATTAAAGAGCAGTGTGAACTGGCCCAAGGGGTATTGTTTCTTTCCTGAAACCTGAAGCAGGAGTGAGTAGCAGCCAATGACAGCATCCACGGGTGTGGTCACAGAGATGGTCCAGTGTTGGGCATCTCTTTCCTCCACTACTGCACTCCACCCTGTTTGGTCCCCAAGAGAGGAAATCCGGAAGATGGCTTGGGTCTTATTGATCTTGGAAGGTTGTTCTCCTGAAATGCACAGTAATAAATTGGTCATTTGGACTTCCAGGTCACGGGTCAGAGGTATAAATCAAGGTCTTACAAAAATGGAGGAGGTGCCAACTAGTTTTGGAGGAGAAGAAAAGACAGCCTCCTATACAGAGAAACATTAGAGGATAATGGGTGAACACAGGCTCTGGGTGCTTATGCATCCATGTCTATGAAAGGGTCACAGCATTTTCAACAAATGGTGCTGGCACAACTGGTGGTTATCACATAGAATAATGCAAATTGATCCATTCTTATCTCCTTGAACAAAGCTAAGATCAAAGACCTCCACATAAAACCAGAAACACTGAAATTAATAGAGGAGAAAGTGGGGAAAAGCCTTGAAGATATGGGCACAGGGGAAAAATTCCTAAACAGAACAGCAATGGCTTGTGCTGTAAGATCAAGAATTGACAAATAGGACCTCATAAAATTGCAAAGCTTCTGTAAGGCAAAGACACTGTCAATAAGACAAAAAGGCCACCAACAGATTGGGAAATTTTTTTTACCAATCCTAAATCTGAGAGGGGACTAATATCCAATATATACAAAGAGCTCAAGAAGCTGGACTCTAGAAATTCAAATAACCCCATTAAAAATGGGCTACAGAGCTAAACAAAGAATTCTCAACTGAGGAATACCGAATGGCTGAGAAGCACCTGAAAAAATGTTCAACATCCTTAATCATCAGGGAAATGCAAATCAAAACAACCCTGAGATTTCACCTCACATCAGTCAGAATGGCTAAGATCAAAATCTCAGATGACAGCATATGCTGGCGAGGATATGGAGAAAGAGGAACACTCCTCCATTGCTGGTGGGATTGCAAGCTTGTACAACCACTCTGGAAGTCAGTCTGGTGGTTTCTCAGAAAATTGGACATAGTACTATGGGAAGATCCAGCAATACCTCTCCTGGGCATATATCCAGAAGATGTTCCAACCGGTAATAAGAACACATGCTCCACTATGTTCATAGCAGCCTTATTTATAATAGCCAAAAGCTGGAAAGAACCCAGATGTCCCTCAACAGAGGAATGGATACAGAAAATGTGGTACATTTACATAATGGAGTTCTACTCAGCTCTTAAAAACAATGAATTTATGAAAGTCTTGGGCAAATGGATGTATCTGGAGGATATCATCCTTAGTGAGGTAACCCAATCACAAAATAAGTCATTAGATATGCACTCACTGCTAAGTGGATATTAGCCCAGAAACTTAGAATAGCCAAGATACAATTTGCAAAACTCAAGAAAATCAAGAGGGAAGACCAACATGTGGATACTTCATTCCTCCTTAGAATAGGGAACAAAATACCCATGAAAGGAGTTATAAAGTTTGGAGCTAAGACAAAAGGATAGACTATCCAGAGACTCCCCCCCCCCAGGGGATCCATCCCATAATCAACCACCAAACATAGACACTAGTGCATATGCCAGCAAGATTTTGCTGAAGGGACCCTGATATAGCTATCTCGTATGAGGCTATGCCAGTGCCTGGCAAATACAGAAGTGGATGCCCACAGTCATCTATAGGATGGAACACAGGGTCCCCAATGGGGAAGCTAGAGAAAGCACCCAAGGAGTTGAAGAGGTCTGCAACCCTATAGGTGGAACAACAATATGAACTAACCAGTACCCCCCCCCCAGAGCTCGTGTCTCTAGCTGCATATGTAGCAGAAGATGGCCTAGTCTATCTTATCTGGCAGTCAAATCGAAGCTCTTAATGGCGATGCTGCCGGCCACTTCAGAATCATAATGAACAGCATTTCTTATGCACATTATCTCCTTATTATTATTAAGGCCCAGCTACTGCTTGGACCATTTGTCCCTTGGTCTTCTGAGAGGATGCTTGGAAGAAATTCCCCCTCCAGATCCCCGAGTCCCCACAGTGGCCTAGGCCTGTCACACATACCCGTTTGTGCAATGAGAACCACTTGCTTCAGGGCAGACAGAAATGTGTGGGTTGGGGCACGGAAGTTCAGGGTGACAGTGAAGGACTGTCCCCTCCTCAAAGTAAGGTGCCGGGAGCTGATGGCATTGGTGTGGTGATGCTTGTTGTTTTCTGCTGCATGGAAGTCACAGCTCTTGATTCTCAGAGCTGCTGTGGGAAAAAAGCAAAGTCACAGATATGAGGAAAGTGAATACAGGAGTGGGGTTCCAGTTTCCTTGTCAGCCGTGCAGCTTATTCGAACTTCAGCTTTCCGCTCTTTAGACTAACTATCCCTCTTTGAAGAGTTATACGAAATGAGGTTATACACACAGATACTTCCTCTGTGCTAGCATTTACTTTGCGTTAGCATAATGTCAAACATGTATTAAGATCCATTAAACATCAACATTTATGTCTGGCTCTAAATCCAAACAATGAATAAATCCCGAATCTTGCCCACTTCTCATATCCCTCTTTTTTTGAGACAGGGCCTCATGTACCCTGGGCTGGTCTCCAACTTTCTGTGTACCTGATGTTGATGTTGGACTTCTGATCTTCCCGAATCCCCCTTCCCAGTGCCTGGGATTGGACACAGGGCTTGTGCCTACCAGGTGAGCCCTCCACCGCAGAGCTACAGGCTTAGTGCCACATTCAGGGTTTTTGAGAGCACAATCAGATAATATTAGAACTGGTTTGAGGCCACTGAGTCAAATCCTCTTGTCTTAAAGATGAGATGGGCGAGGCTGAGAATAGAACCAACTCACCTGAGATCATGTGTGAGTTTCGATCTATAGACTCACCATCTCATGACACTTGAAAGGAGATGGCTGAGTTGTGAGCCCACCTTCTCTGATGGTTGAGTTGGACTGGGTGGTGGAGGGGTGCGCTGTCACATGATGTGAATCAGGTACGCTGGGCCCATACAATAACCACAGCATCGTGTTGTGGTTTGGACTCTTGTTCTCTTTTACCTGAAAGGTGCCTGGTCACCTTCCAATACCTAGAGGCATTGTCTCTAAAGTCCCTGCTGACTTCTCCAGGTGGACTTGGTTCCGTTTTACAGGCATCACCCACTGCTCCCTGACCCTCCCCCCGCACCCCCCCCCCGCCCCGTGAGCTCGTTGGGAGGCTGCGGTTACTTCATGTCTGCTTTTTCTGCCCAGCACTATGCTGAACACAGTTGATTTCCCAGTCGACCTTTGCTTCCTCAATGACAGACCATGAACGTGGAAGCAGCTCTAAGAAGAGTTTCTCAGACGCGCTCGCTCGGGGCTCAGCTGCTCTGTGCTGGCCCTCACAGCGGAGGCGCCCAGAGTTTGTATGTCCTCTTACTTACTGTTTGTCTTACTGCTTTGCCTGTCTCTGTCCACTGTGCTGGTGTTAACCGGCTCCCACCATCCATCCCTTCCCTCTTACTCAACTTTGAGGGTGTGAGCCTCACGATTTCCCAGGCATCTTTAGTTTCTTTCTACTGCTGTGCTAAATCACCATGTCCAAAAGCAACTTGGGGAAGAAAAGGGTTTATTTCATCTTATGTAGTCCATCATCCAGGGAAATGGGGGCAGGAACGGAGGATCTCTACTTACTGACTTACTCAGCCCACCTTCTTATATTCTACCCAGGAACTCCTGCCTAGGAGGGCACAACCCACAGGCCCTCACACATCAATCAACAATAGAGAAAGTGAGCCACATCCTGGCCCACTGGCCAAGCCACAGGGGATTTTTTTTTTTTCTCAATCGAGATTTTTCTCTTCCAAAATGATTCTGGCCTGTGTTGAGTTGACATAAAAATGAGGCAGCACACCAGGTGTAACTCATTTGTATCATAGCCTAGAGAGCTGTAGCCATTTACATTAGGTTGATTCTGGGCTATGGATACAAATGCATGATAATCATTCATAATTGCAATTAAAATTACCATACAACCGCCTACCCCACACTCACACCACCACCATTTCCCTACCCACCCCTCACATCTTACATACCCTACCGTCAGCTCCATTACCAACCTATTTTCTTGAATAAAAACATGTCCCGATGACAGCCCCAGCAGCCAAGAACTGGGTTAGCTTACCTTGCCCCATGGCTGCAGGCTACTCAAATCCACAGCCCAGGAAGTGCTGACCTCACACTGTTGTCTCTGGGTTCGCTCTCCAAATCTATCTCCACACTGGCGAAGATGGTGGACTTCTGTTGGTTTAAAGCCTCTGAAAAGCCAGTTCCCCTCACTCCTCCTGTGAGCCTGCTGACAGGTTTCTTGACTCCTGCTCCCTCCCTGCTGCTATCTCCTAGGCCAGCTGCTGGGAGTGACCCTTTCCTCTTTCATGATGTCGCTTAGGCAGGAGGTATAGGCAGGCCTCTGTCTGTCAGGCTAGTGCAGAAACTCCAGAGAAGACCTGCTGGCTGGAAAAAGTCCCTCAAAGCCTGATTCTTCAGTGACCTCAAGAACCCCTCACAGATGTTTTCTGGACAACTCTAGATGCTGCTGCATAAACAGTGGGTCTGAACCCAACTCTGAACCTCCTGCTTCAAGTAAATCATGAGCAGCTGCTTACCATGTGTTATGTCAGGAATCCAACTGTTTGAACGAGATAAGGAAATAGAGGCTGTTGAAAAAGAAAATGCGGAGGCCAGGGCCCAGGCTCTTTCGAGATGACCTGCTCTGGGACAGCCAACCCGAGACAGTTTAGAATTGTTTGGGACTCAGCTCTAGTCCTGCTTCCTTCTTGGTTCTTAAGGATGAAGGCACAGGAGAGGGTCTCTTGTCTGACCCTCCTGGACTTTCTGGCTCTTTGCCTGGGCTTGCCAGTGTGTGTCCAAGGGAACACTCGGGGCAGCTGGTATGTGAGGTGCCCGTGGAAGGACACAGAACAGGCCATACAGGCAGTGTTTCCTGTGGACAGGGACGCTCGTGTGGCTTGCTCTGTTGTTCACCCTTTTAAAACTTTTAACTATCTGCCGGGCGTGGTGGCGCATGCCTTTAATCCCAGCACTCGGGAGGCAGAGGCAGGCGGATTTCTGAGTTCGAGGCCAGCCTGGTCTACAAAGTGAGTTCCAGGACAGCCAGGGCTATACAGAGAGAAACGCTGTCTCGAAAAACCAAAAAAAAAAAAAAAAACTTTTAACTATAACCTCCTTGAAGAATAATGACAAAAAAAGAAGGAAGGAAGGAAGGAAGGAAGGAAGGAAGGAAGGAAGGAAGGAAAGAAGAAAGAGAAAGAAAGAGTGTGTGAGAGAGAAAGAAGCCCTACTGCCTCCTAACCCCCAAATAAGACATTTTCTCTAAGAGATGAGAGAAAAGGTGACTAGGACCTGGCCAGCACCAGCAACTTGAAGCCAGTATAGTAGTTTTCACACCTGTAATTACTGACTGTTGTAAATGTAATTAAAGCCTTAACTTACAGTACTTAACAATGAGAGGTGGAATATCAGAAATAAACCCGAGGAATGTGGAAGGGCTGTGAGGAAAATGACCCATCAAAACGATTGTCCTTTGAAACCAGGTAGACTGATTTTAAGTTTCAAAAGGAAACATAAAAAGCAGAAATGACATGTGATCAGGGTTCCTAGATAATAAAATGAGGTGTAGGATCAGATGGAGATGTATAGAGGGTCAGGAAACTGAACAGAGGTGTGTAGCAATAAGGGATGGAGAACTGGGGTAGCCACCAGAAAGTCCCAGATGCCAGTAAAGCAAGAGCCTCCCAAGACCCCATGGGGATGACATTAGCTGAAATATCCCACAAGGGGGAGGGAGAACCTGTTGAGACCATATCCAGAGGTTAGGAATGGTTGAGGGATGGGGCCACCCAACTATCTCCAAAATTTTAACCCAGAATTGCTCCTGTCTAAAGGAATACAGGAACAAAGAGTGGAGCAGAGACTGAAGGAAAGATCATCCAGAGACTGCCCCACCTGGGATCCATCCCACATGCAGACACCAAAACCAGACACTATTGTGGATGCCAAGAAGTGCTTACTGACAGGAGTCTGATATACCTGTCTCTTGAGAGGCTCTGCCGGATCCTGACCAATACAGATGTGGATGCTTATAGCCAACCACCAGACTGAACACAGGAACCCCACTGGAGGAGTTAGGAGAAGGACTAAAGGAGCTGAATGGGGTCTTATCTGGCCTCAATGGGAGGGGAGGCCCTTGGTCCTGTAAAGGCTTGATGCCCCAGTGTAGAGGAAAGCTAGGGCGGTGAGGTGGGAGTGGGAGGGTGGGTGGGGGAGCACCCATATAGAAGTAGAGTAAGGGGGCATAGGATAAGGGGCTTGTAGAGGGGAAACTGGGAAAGGGGATAACATTTGAAATGTAAATAAATATAATATCCAATTTATAAATAAATAAATAACACATGATGATCCTGATAACTTAGAAACATCTGTATTAAATGTACTAAATATTGTATTTTGAATCAGTGAAGGAAGAAAAGATTCATTAGTAAGTGGTTTGGAGACATTAGCTTGTCATGAAATTAACTTCCTATTAGACCACATACAATCCAGATGAATCCAAACTGTAAGGGTAGAGGCTGGAGAGATGACTCTGTCATTTAGAGTCATTTAGCTGCTCTTCTGGAGAACTCAGGTTCAACTCCCAACACTCAGGTAGTTTACAATTGGCTATAATTCCAGTCCCAGGGGATTCTATGCTCTTTACTGGCCTCTGAAGGCACCAGACACACATAGCACACACACACACACACACACACACACACACAGGCAAAATACCCATATACATAAAATAAAAATTAAAAACTTATTCTTTTAAAATTATCCTTTGTGTATGTCTCTGTGTCTGTTTTCTTGAGTGTATGTATGCATGTATAACACATGCATGTAAGAGCTTGAGATGGTCAGAAGAGGGCTTTGGATGCCCCAAAATTGGTTATAAGTTATAAGCCACCACGAGGGGTACTGGGAACTGAACCTAGGTCTTCTGTAAGAGTAGTAAGTATACTTAATCTCTGAGCCATCTCTCTGACGCAATTAGAGTTAATTCTTTTGATTCAGCTGCTCTAACTAGGCAAAATGATGTTTATACAAGTATACTCAATACATTGATACTTAAAAAGCAAACAATGGAATATAACCTAAACATCCACAAATAAGATATTGTCAGGTAAACAGTGATGCATGAATTTAGTAGAACAACGAAAAAACAGAAGGGAACCACTGTCTGTAAACAGATATGGAACAATTTTCAAGCAATATTATTAATTTAAAAAAGGGAGACGTGGGACAATGAGCAGTGTAAGCTGCTTCTGTAAAAAGGATGGATATATGTGGGGAGGATATGTGTGTGTTCTGAATAAAGGAATATATGTGGGGAGGATATGTGTGAATTCTACATAAGGATATATGTGGGGAGGTTATGTGTGAGTTCTGTATAAGGATCTATGTGGGGAAGATATGTGTGAGTTCTGTACTGGGATATATGTGGGGAAGATAAGTGTGTTCTATATAAGGATATATGTGCAGAGGATATGTGTGAGTTTGCTTGTATTTACCCAGAGCATTTCTGGAAAGTTCCTGCATTTGGACAAGGGCATTCAGTGCCCAGCAGCAGGCTTTCTTCATCTGTATCCTTGTACCATGAGCATGTATTTATATATTAATTTTAAATAATCAAAACTTGCAAGGAAAAGAAAGGTCTTACTAGACAGCCACATTCACCATAGAGACCTCCTTCCTGAGCAAGCAGTGAGCAGAGTTGTGGGTTTCTTTTATGTTTCAAACCATTTAGCAAAGACAGTCTGCTGTAGTGGAATTCCCAGGAGACCCTCACAGAATCTAGTCTCTGGAAGTTTCCACAGGGGGCACTTTTAGAAGAGCCTGGAATAAGGCAGATGCCACTGTGGCTTGGTGTAGCCAGGGAAGGTGGACTATGTGAAGAGGAAGGAGAGGTGACCCCAAATGTCCATCCTGCTTCCTGTGACACCCACACCTTCCCACTCCCCAGCCCTCTGCAGGAAATCAGTCCCCCAGCTGGTATGTCCCAAAAGACGGGTTTGCTGATTCAACCATGAGGGGGCAATGTTTTGACCACTCTTATGCACCAGAAACTATATTAGATTCTCATAAATTACATCAGTGTTTTTCTGTGTTCCAGCAGGGGGAGACAAGACACTTCTAGGTGCCTGAAAGGGCTTGTCAGTCAGTCTGCCCTTGAGATAGGTGTGGAGTGGACATCAAGATGGACTTCCTCATGAGTAGTGCTGAAGCTAAAGAGCTGGGAGGATAAATAGGCCCTGGCTAGCTGGGCGTGGTGGGAGGAGGTGGGACAGCTCAGGCAGAGTCGCTAACGCAGAAAGCAGGTGGAAGTCCAGGATGCACTGCGGGTTTGGTATTTATCCTCAGAGCAGTGGGAGACCATCAAACCATACTCAAAGCAAGCATTGCCAAGTCATATTTGCATTTTTTTTTTGAGACAGGCAGGGTTTCTCTGTGTAGCCCTGGCTGTCCTGGAACTCACGTTGTAGACCAGGCTGGCCTAGAACTCAGAAATCCGCCTGCCTCTGCCTCCCAAGTGCTGGGATTAAAGGCGTGTGCCACCACCGCCCGGCCATATTTGCTTATTTGCATTTTAAAATGCTATATGCTGGCTAAAATAAATAGTCTAGAGGGTTGAGAGAGAGAGGAAGTTGACCAATAAAAGACATCTAGTAATGGTTCCGGTGAACGATAACAAGAAATTCGTTAGGGAATGTTGAAGGGAGATGTGAACAGATTTGAAAAGAAAGGTAACTGACAAGTTGTATTAATGGGAATAGAAAGGGCAAAGAATTCTTTCAGCATGACTCCCCCCAGGCTCATGTAGCTATGGCGGCACTTGCTTTACAAAGCACTTAAGCTTCAACATCTCCTATGATCTCAACCTCAGTTTGTAAGCCAAATAAGGGACGGGTATCTCAATGTTGTCCGTATAGGGAATACATACTTATGAATGAATGAATTTACAAAGACGTCAATTAATACACTACCTAGTTTCAGATTTTCTTTTTATTTTTATGTTTTTGATTTTTTAAAGACAGAGTTTCTCTGTATAGCCCTGGCTGTCCTGGAACTCACTCTGTAGACCAGGCTGGCCTCGAACTCAGAAATCCACCTGCCTCTGCCTCCAGAGTTCTGGGATTAAAGGCGTGAGCCTCCACGCCTGGCCTAGTTTCAGAATTTAAGACAGCTGATGATAAAGCATGACCTGACAGAAGAACATGCAGAGTAATGCCAACAGTGAAGGAGTGGAAGTGCCCCAAGACAAAGGCATGGCTGAGGTTAAGTGAGGTACAGCATAACCTGCTGTCCACACACTGTCCACATGTCTCTGCATGTCACCCACATACTGTCCACATGCAATCCACAGGCCATCCATATGCCACCTACATGCTGTCCATATTCTACCCACATACAGTTCACATGCCATCCATATGCCACCCACATGTTGTCCCTATGCTACCCACATGCTGTCCACATGCCATCCACATGCCACCCACATGCTATCCATATGCTGTCCACATGCCACACATATGCTGTTCACATGCTGTCCTTGTGGTGTCCACGTGTCACTCACATGCTGTCCACATGCCATCCACATGCTGTCCACATGCCACCCACATGCTGTTCACATGCTGTCCTTGTGGTATTCACATGCCATCCACATGCTGTCCACATGACATCCATATGCTATTCACATGCCACCCACATGCTGTCCACATAACATCCATATGCTATTCACATGCCACCCACATGCCATCTACATGTCATCCACATGTTATCCATATGCTGTCCACATGCCACCCATATGCTGTTCACATGCTTCAGGAAGCTCCTTTCTCTCTTATGGATAAAGCTATGCCTCATCCTAGAGGAAGCAGAGGAACTCTGTGTTTCTGATAACAACAGCTTGAAATCAGGTTATTCTTGTCTATGCTTAGGGAAAAGCAGCCAGTCCCAAGCTAGATACTAGAAAGTGAAGCCTCAGGTAGGTACCGAGGTGTTACATATTGCATGTGAGTGCTTGCCTGTTGAAGAAAGGCTGGGAGATGCTTTAATTAAGCCAAAGATCAGAGAGCAGCAGAGCCTAGGCAACAAGGTCTAGCTGTTGCCACTGCCTGCCCTTCCCACACAGCCAGTCTCAGACTCTCTTGCTATAAATATGGTGAGGAAAAACAAGGGCTTCTACTACTTCCTTGGACTCTTTGTTAAAAATCTCCTTGGTAGGTGTGCTGGCTGGTTTTTCATGTCAACTTGACACAGCTGGAGTAATCACAGAGAAAGGAGCTTCAGGTGAGGAAATGCCTCCATGAGATCCAGCTGTAAGGCATTTTCTCAATTAGTGATTAACGGGGGAGGGCCCATTGTGGGTGGGGCCATCCCTGGGCTGGTAGTCTTGGGTTCTATAAGAAAGCAAACTGAGCAAGCCAGGGGAAGCAAGCCAGTAAGCAGCATTTCTCCATGGCCTCTGTATCAGCTCCTGCTTCATGCCCTGTGTATGTTCCAGGCCTGACTTCCTTTGGCGATGAACAGCAATGTGAATGTGTAAGCCGAGTAAACCCTTTCCTCCCCAACTTGTGCCTTGATCATGATGTTTGTGCAGGAAAAGAAACCCTGACTAAGACAGCAGGTGAGAGGGCTTAGTGGGTAAAGGCACTTGCTGCCAAGCCCGATGACCTGAGTCATGTGGTAGAATCTGTCAAGTTGTCCTTTGCCTGCCATATACGTGCTATGACATTCATGTGGCCACACATGCATGCTCACATGTGCACACACATGCACGTGTGTGCACATACACACTCACTAAAAATAAATGTAAAAACATTAAAATAAAAAAAATTAAAAGTCTTTGAAAAATCTCCCACATATTCAACATTCTTCAAATGCCTGTGCTTGAGCCCCTGTGTGCCTGTGTATCTGGTCCTTCGTGTATATATACTCAGTGCCAGCTGCCTCAGGGCCTTGCACCTGGAAGAAGAAACTCAGCCACTATTTGTTGAGGGAGCTGATGAATGTGGTGTTGACAACAGGACTCATGGACAAGTTTGAGATTGTGGCAGCTGAAAACTCCCAAGTACTTCAGAGTTCACCAACTCTCAGGTGTGCCTCTTCACTTCACGGTGTTTTCCTTAAATGCTTTCTTATTCATGCCATGTGGTAATTATAGGGTAAAGTAATTGTAGGTTACTTCCAGCTGTGCAGCCAGCTCCAGGTTCTCAGATGATTCTCCTACAGGACAATCGGCTTACGAGGTAATTCCCACCACACCCCTTCTCTGCTTATGATTAATGACATTGACCCTTTTGTTTAAGTGTAATGGAAGTCGTTAACTTCTATTTAATGACTGAACACTTACTAGGACCTCTGTCTCAGTCACAGTAGCCAGTGCCTGGAGGGCAGTATCTAACCTGTCTTTCATTGGCAGTGGCCTGGGCAAGCAGTGCAAAGTTGCTCTGTGGGTAGCACCCTGAGAGGGCAGGGTTTGAGTGACCCTCAGCGTAAGCTGCAACCAGGAGACTATTTCATACCCACCAAATATCTATCTCATTACATCATTCAGTTAGCTTTTACCTCCCGACTGCCAGCCAACGGCAGACCTGTAAGGACACGGTGCACTGGATGGAGACCCTGCACTGGATGGAGACCCTGGGACTCAGAGGACTGCCAGCCAACGGCAGACCTGTAAGGACACAGTGCACTGGATGGAGACTCTGCACTGGATGGAGACTCTGCACTGGATGGAGACCCTGGGACTCAGAGGACTGAGGAATGACGTCAATGCTATACGGGAAGTATAGTAAAGGGAAGGCCTGAGGGAGAGATCTCCCGGGATTTTATTTTTCTTTCTTTTTGCCAAGAATTTGAGGCAGAATGAGTATAAGAAACCTTGGGGATCTTTGCCCTTTGCCTGCGTTGTGATGGGCACCTGCCTGGATGTTCACTGTCTGTCTATTTTCCCTGTTCCCTCTAGAATGTGGGCTCAGCGAGCCAGGGCTTTTGCTTGTCTCTTATACTCAGTGTGGTATTGCTGTATTCTGGACACTCAGTGAATACTTCTTGAATGAGTGAATGGGCTCAGAGTTTGAAACAACAGGGAACTCATTAGCAACTGAAGGGCCATTGGGAGCTAGGAAGGGAAAGTAATGGATGAGGGCTAGGAAGGGAATGGGGTTTGCCTATGCTGTGACAATGGCACAGATACAAAGAGAAAGAGCTGCTAAGCCTGTCTTCCCTTGACCTCTGTGCCAAATCACACTTCTGTAAGGTAGAATCCCTGGGTAGAGTCCCAACAAGTTGTGTAAACAGACCAGGTAACTAGCTATCTCTGGCATCTTCCTTGATGTTGATGACAGAGTCTGGTTAGGCCTTCATTTTAAAATCCATACTGCTGTCATATCTCAGAGTTTATTTTAAATGGAGTTAAATGAATTTTTTAAAAACTTTAGATTTATTTATTTTCACTTTATGTGTATGAAAGTCGTGTTTTGTTTTGTTTTGTTTTTTCTGCATGCATGTATGTGTACCATGTATGCTGGTTGGTTACAGAGGATTGTGAGCCACCACGTGGGTTCTGGGAAATTGAACCCAAGTCCTTTGCAAAAGCAACACATACTGTCAACCGCTGAGCCAACTCTCCAGCCTCTGTCTCGGAGTTTATAACCCAATGTCTACGTACACGTTCTTGTAGCCTTTGATATCTTTAAACCTATTGCTCCTCAGATTAGCTTGGATCTGCCTTTGGCCACTCTTGAAAGGGACAGTCTTCAGAGTGATGCTGGCTTTGTGATGGGGTTTGAGGACTCCAATGCTGCAAAGAGAGAGAAGAATGTCAGAAAACCCCTGTCCTTGTCACTTCCTGGACTCTGTTTTCCAGCGTCCTGTGTCTGGCCTAGGGGCCTGATAATATGAAAGGGAGGAAACATTGAGAGGGAAGGCAGAGTGCTCCCAGCACTTACAGAACTCTCTGCTGCTTCCTAAAGAGACCACTTCCTTCCAAGGTCAGCACACAGTCTTCCACCGGCTCTGAGAGCGGGTTTGAGAAGACCACCTGGACCGTGAGCGGCTGATTCACAAAGGCAGCTCCTAGAACCTAAGCAGAGACCCAGAGATTAGTCACCATCCCAAGGTCACCGAACGCTATGCACTTCGCTGTTTTGTAGTGTCAGAATCAACCATCCCAAACATGCCACTTTGGCCTAAGGATTATTTTGAGTTGAAGCAGTAAGAAGAAACAGACACAAGAAATGTTCTCAGGCTCTCATACCTAATGGCCTACATTGATAAAGGTGTCTCCCTATCCCTTTCTTCTACCAAGAAGGTCAAAGTTCATCACTGAGACATTCATCCCTGGACTGGTTGGTGTTTGTCAACTGGATAAAAGTTAGCATTGTCTAGAAAAAAGGGGAACATCAATTGAGGAGTTGCCTTCATCATATTGGCCTGTGGGCACGTCTGTGGTGGCATTTTTCTTGGTTGATGTGGGAGGGCTTAGTTCACTGTGAGAGGTACCACCCCTAGGAGGGCATTCCTGATTGTAGAAGAAAGGAAGATGAGCAAGCCACGGGGAGCAAACCAGTAAGCAGCGCTCCTTCTGGTTCTGATTCTATGTGAGTCCCTTGCCCGAATTCCCTCAATGATCAGTACACCTCTCTCCCCAGTGTGGCCTTGGTCTGTGTTTTGTTACAGCGTCAGAGAAGCACACCAGAAGAGTCTCTTATCAGTCTGGAGAGGGCACTGGGGAGTCTACATGACATTTTTCACTTAGCCCTTACTGACCTTGGGTTTCTCTAATATTTGCCTTCTCACACTTTGCTGCCCCTAGAAACACAAGGCCTTTCCCATCTCTTCTCGCTTCTCTCAACGTGTATTTGCCCCTTTGCTAAGATGCTGTTTAAGCCTACTCAAGATGCTTGCCATCAAGGGGGAGGGATCATGGCCTCACTTTGTGGGAATCCAGGAGATGGGTTAGACCCTGGACACAGCACTGCAGAGAAAGAGCCCAAAGCATTCCCACTCAGGTCACAGAGGCCCTGACATCTATTCTACTTGACACAACAAGAAGCAGAAGCCTAGGGGGTTTGCCCAACTACACATGATCGGAAAATGGCAAATCAAATCTGACCTGACTTGGAGGTGGATTCTTCCCTCCAGTGAGCTACTGTCATCTGGACTCTTTCTGTGTTTGCCCCTGGAAGGCCAACTCAGAAGATAGCTATGGCTTGAGCTCATGGACCCACACCAAAGGCCTCTAATAGTACGAGGAGATGAAGACCTCTCAATAGGCTGTCCCCTCCTGGGGGAACCAGAAGAAGCAAAGAAGGGATGTCCTCTTGAGCATGCCCAGCTGCCTCCCATCCCAGGACCTTTTTTGTAAGAGACCACCCTTTGCCTACATTAATCATGATGCCGGGGAAAGTCAGGGTGATGATCTTGTTCACCAGGATTTTCTCAGGACTGTTCTTCTCTTCACCCAAGGCACTGATGCGGATTAGCTTGTCCATCGACAGATACTGGCTGTACTGTGAGTAGAGAATTTTGCAAGGGTAGCTCTTTTCTAGGGAGTGAAGACAAGGAGGAGAAATGAGAATGGCTGAGAGAGTTGGTTCCAACGGTCAGTCTATGGAGAAGAGGGAGCCTACGGACACTAAGTTTTGCTGAACTAACCTTTTAAAGAGGAAAATGGCAGTTAATAAAGGCAATATAGATTACCCAGTCATTCTGAGGTCCCAGACAAAGTCCAATAAGTGGGCTACTTTCCTTAGGCATAGAAAAGCAGGTCAGCAGGAGGAAGGAAGGAAGGAGAAAGAAGTAGGAAAGGAAGAAGGAAGGGCTACGGGAGAATTATGCATGTACCTTCTTCAGGGAACAGTGTAATGAATGCTGTGTCCTGCCAGAATGGAACCAGGGGGCTGCCGTCATGCAACAGAGACTGGGCACTCAAGTTGAGTTTGAGATCCTTGAACTGAGGTGACATGTTGACAGCCAACAGGACAAAGTTTATGTCTTGGCCCATTTGGGGTGAGTCCAGCAGCTCAAACTTCAGAGAGACCTGGAGGACATCACTGGGTTGAAGGGAAGGTGTATCAGGACTCCTGGCACTGCCCTGCCTTGGTGGCATGGAGCCGAAGGGATTCGAGTTTGCTTGGTGAGGCCCTTGAGACCTTGTAGCCTGTAGCTTCTGCAGAGCCTTTAGGAACACCTCTCTCTCTTGAAGGGAACCTAGAAGGATAGGATAAAGTATTAGTATGGGTCAGGCTGACCCAGGAGGTAAGCCTTACCTGAATGTACTATCCTCAGCACCTCCATCAACAAAATTACACGATGCAAAGTCAACTTGCAAAAATCACGTTCAGGGGCATTGGAAAGATGGCTTAGAAGTTAAGAACACTTGCTGCTCTAAACAGAGGACCAGAGTTCAGTTCTCAATAGCACATCAGGGTGATCACAACCACCTGTAACTCTAGCTCTAAGGGATTGAACACTTTCTTTTTGCCTCTAAGGGAACCCCCCCATACACGTGCATACACATATGTACATACATACACATAAATAAAAATAAAATAAATCTTTAAAAAAAGTCACTTGCCTTGCTAAGTGCTAATAGTGAATTATCAGAATAGAAATTAAGAAAGCACCCTAATTTTTATTAAGAAAAAAAATACTTAAGAATGAATTTAATCAAAGAAGTAAATGACCTCTATGAATGGAAATCATAAAATACTGATGAAAGAAACTTAAGAGAATATAAAAGGTGAGAAGGTATTGCATATACATGGGCTGGAAGAATCAGTATTGCTAACACCCACAGTAAGACCCTAGTCAGAGACAATGGTGTTCAACAAGAATCACTCAGAGGCTGTGGGAGTGACCCTAAGGAGCACTAAGAGGACCCTAATGTCCTGTGTTCATGTGGCTTTTACATTTAATGACATGAAGAATGTGTAAACATCCTTCAAAGGGACCAAGAGAGGCACCATCTACCTTATATCTATCTATCTTATCCCTTAATGGGCTGTCTTTCTGTCTGATGGGAAGAATAAAATCCTTCATGATGCTGCTTTATCTGATGAAGGACCATGAGATCAGGCAGCCAGTGTTCCATGAGAACTTCATTAAGAGAATAGTTGATGACCCAGGATAGGGCTGGGAAGGCTCCCCTACTTGTAAGTTGACCTCCACAGCGTGGGGGTGCTATTGAGTTTGGAAGGCAGATGCCCCAGGTGGCATCTCAAGCCTCCAGAGGTGAAGACCCTAAATGTAGCCTATGGGTACTCTAGCATGCCCAGCAGAGCCTATGCCTTTCCCCCACCAGTAGCCAATGGATGTGCCCCTGAATACCCACAGCTTCCTTCAACCTGAGTTATATCTAGCCCATTCCCCCATGACAGATTGAATCATAGGATTTGTAGACCCCCTGCCTATCCAGAGCCAGTGGAACCTCTGTGTCAGAGGCCCCAACATCCTCTCCATTCCTGCTGCTGGGGCCAAAGCCACAAAAAATAGCTTCTAGTGTCTATTACAACCCAGGCAATCAACATTATGTCTCCATGTACATGAGCAGCCTCCACCACCATCTTACCACCCACAGAAGATGAGAAGACCCAGTAGACCTTGTCCACTTCTCGGCCTCTTACTCCCATTATCCTTTTGTGGGCCTCCCGTAGGACTTGTACCTAGGACCCAAAGAGGCCATGGAGGGCCCTTAAGGGCTGTCTCTGGGCTCCTGGACTCTGAGAGGCACTTCCCAGCTTCCCAGGCTAGCTCAGCCCATGGTGCTGAGTCCTTCTGACAGAGGCCACTCCTCCCAGTCTCTCAGTCTGGTGTATTTGTTCTCCACCTCATGGACTCATCAAACCAGTCATGTGTCTCTCCCAGGGGCCCCACCAGACCATACCCTTTTCCTTCCCCTGCTATGTGGCCTTGGAAAGCCACTATCTCAGTCAGGCTCTGGCCTCAGTTGTACTTCCCCAGCTACCCTTGTCCTTTCTTGTTCCTTCCTGGGCCTCCAGCCTTGGGAGTTGTACTCTGAGACTCCAGGGGTTGGTGGTATCAGAAGCAGAGCCACTGTGGCAGGGAGCACCACTAATTTCTGGAAATTAGTTTCCCTTTTCCTCTCCTCTACCATTTACAAGGAGCTTCTCCTGGGGATCAATAGAATGCATATCTGTCCCATCAGGCCCTATGGTCTGAGAACGAGGCCCCAATGGTATGTGTGTGATCTGTAACCTGCCACCTGGCTCACCTCTTATGCTTCACAGCCCCTAGATGATGCATCAAGATTCACTGTGGGGCTGGAGAGATGGCTCAGTGGTTAGGAGCACTGATTGCTCTTCCAGAGGTTCTGAGTTCAATCCCCAGCAACCACATGGTGGCTCACAACCATCCGTAATGGGATCTGATGCCCTCTTCTGGTGTGTCTGAAGACAGCTACAGTGTATTCATATAAAACATAAATAATTCACTAAAAAATATACTCACTGTGGTTTGTTTCTGTGGTTTGTAAGTTCAAAAAGAGGAGATGGTTATTTCAATAGAATTCCCTATTCATTTGATAAAAATCCAGTTAATATATTCATGTAAAATGAGCCCTGTTTATACTTTGTTTGCAACTGTGAAATAGTAAAAATGAAGTAAGTGGCCAACGATGTCCATGTAACCCAAAGTGATCTATATAGTCAACATATTACCTATCAAAATAAAATGGAAGTTTTAACTACAGAAAAAAAATTGACATGAACCATATGGTACCAGGAATAGGTAAAGCTATCTTGAATAAAGATATAAAATAGTAGGTATTACACTACCTGGCTTGAAAATACATACAAGGGGCTGTAACGACAGCTCAACAGTTAAGACCCTGATTCTGATCCTCATGGCTGGATATCTTTGCTTGACTTCCTACATGTTAGTCTAGCAGGTAGCTGTCCCTGGGGTGCATTTACACCTGACCAACATGGTCTCTCCTTTGGCCTTGTTGGCTTGGATAAGAACCCCTGACAGGATTGTCACCTCAGCATCACCCACTGGCCCTGCTGGCCCCACGAGTGTGAACACCGATTGACCCAACATAAGTGTGAGTGCTGGCTGGAGATCTGGCCTGACTCCTGAGCACTTAAGCAAATACAATGAATTAGATGATAGGTTAAATAACAGAAATAAACCAATAGAAGGAAGTTTACTAAGTTGACTGCCATCTTCAGTTGGAGGCTGAATTTTGAGGGAACTCATATTTGCTATGTTGGCAGGATATCTCTCCAGTAGGTATGAACACATTGGAGGGATGTCTCTGGCCTGTAGAACATGAGGTAATGGTGCACTGGAGAAGTGAGATCGAAGACCTGTCTATGCCCTCTGACTCCCCAGACAATGGTGGGGATGGTATCCTAGAACTTGGGCTCTCAGGAAGGCTGCTTGGCTGTACCTTCTTCATACTTGTAGCTCTCAGTGATGTCATCACGCTCATCACTCTGGATGCTCTTGGTGCTGATAAAACTCCCAACAGTAGCTGTGTCCTGATGAAGTTTCTGCTCCTTCCCTCCATAGACAAGCCAGGACATGCAGTCAGCATTCACCATAGAAAATGCAAAGCGCGTGTCATAGTTTAGATCAATTTCTCCCTCTTTGATGGCTTTGACAGAAGCAGGGCCACAGCAGTAGAGACCTGAAGGAGAACAGGGAGGAACGCTTTGGTGGGTAGTATGTGGTGTGCCACGCAGGGGCTGGGGCAGGTCTGTGGAAGCCTCACCATTGCTGGTTTCCTGGGGTGTAGCATCGAGCACTTGCCAGCCTCCGTATCCAGGAGGGAGGTCTTTGCGTGCCATCCAACACTCATTCCACACATGGAAATTCCTAGGAAGAAGCCAGGGGAGTCGGTGTTAACACAGAGAAGGCACAGGCTACCCTGCTTGTTTCCTTTCTAGATCAAGGATAAGCAAGCAAACTGGCCACAGAAAGACAGACTCACGTTGCTTCAGCATCTTTTGGGAGGAGTGACAGACCTTACTCCTGTGAGCCTCTAGATGCCTGCAGAAAAGAGCATTTTTCCTGACTGTGAACTAAGTATAAGCTTCCAGTTAACTAACAACTCCTTTAGGCTCGCTCAAAGGAGGCCTCATGGCCCCTTTCCTCACTCTCTGTCTCTCTGTCTCTCTGTCTCTATATGTATATGCCTGTGAACATGTGTGTGTGTGTGTGTGTGTGTGTGTGTGTGTGTGTGTGTGTCCCATAGAAGTAGTCCTAGTCTTTGCCATGTCTACAAGTGAGACATCAGGCTTCTGTAGTCAGGCTATTATAAGGAGGAGATAAAGAGGGACCTCAACCCCAGTCCAACAGCTTTGATGATGTGAGGATTCTAAAACCATATCTGTTTTCTGTTTTGTTCTCAGCTCCGGGATAAGAAGCAAGAGGATGGGGAGAGGGGCATAGGCTATGAGCACAGTCCTGTCCTACTTCCTGCTTGTGGTGGTTTTGGCTCAGATCTGTGGTCCAATAAATAGACTGAGAGGTTGGCTCTCACCAGACGGTGTCCTTCTTCATATTCTCCAGAATCCTGCCTGTGTTGTCGTAATACTCATCAATGATCAGGTTCCCATCCGTGTCATGGCCAGAATCAAAGTTGGTGATCACGCGGGTAGGGATCCCCAGGCACCTCATCACTGTGGAAAGACAGAGAGACCACTGTTGTGGGTTGCCATGGTGCTGTTTGTATCCTAATGTTAATTCTGCTTCCTTAAGAGGGCCTGCCCTGAAGAGGAGAGGATCATGTACTCAAGTGATTTCATGTGAACCTCCAGCTCCACCTTTCCCTTCCATTGCCCAATCACAAGCTCTACGGAAAGGTAGGGGATGAAGGAGGAAGAAGAATGGAGAAAGAGGAGGTGGAAGAAAGATGGAAAAGAACCACATGACCTGGAGAAGCTGTAAGTAGCAAGCAATCTCATAGCTGGAGAATAGGTTAGTGTAGTAATAGATCTGCCCAATCTAGGCATATAGCTTGTAAATATAATAATTGGGTTGTGTGTTTTTTCCCCATGGGCTATTGGTGTTGGAGAATTACTGCAACAGGCCACCAGTGTTCTGTCAGTCCTGAAACCATACAGTGGGCTTCCTGTATCCAGTGAAAGCATCCTTTTGGTATCTGCAGGACCACACAGGAAGTGTTTGGGCTGATGGCAATTCCGTATCTCTTCCTATTTCCCGAGTTCAAGGGATATCTATGGTAAAGGTTAGGTTACTGGCTGATCTGACAAGCTTTACAGGAGCCAAGAGCAGTCTCTGGCAAGTTGTCATATCTGCTGTCTATGCCAGCAGGGTGGGGCAGGCACATCTCTCTGTCGGCAAGACTCGGAGACCTGACTCCACCTCACTTCTGTCCTGTCCTCAAGTCTCTGATTTTCCAACAAAAAGCTGGGATTCTGCTTCTTCTTGTCATTAGAATTATTGCTGAGACCAAAGCATTGTCAGGCAAGGGTTCCTGTGGAGTTCCCTTCTACTCTTGGCAGTATTATGTCAGAAACCTCTCCAAAAAAGCATCCCATATCAAGCAGGAAAAAATAAAAAGGATGTCTATGTAATACAGATTTAGAAAAGTGAGTGTACCTGATACAAAACGTTCCTGGAAAGAGGTAGAATGTTGTCCTCATTCCCGAGGGGTGCCTGTTTCCTCTGCTAGCTAACTTCTTTTTCTGCTTTCTGCTGCAACTCCATTCTGTGCTTTTTCAATGAGCCCTTGTCCCTGCTCAGCACTAATTACTCTAAGGATGCCTGTCCCCTGATGCCTGGCAGTGATGACCTGCCCAGCTCAGGATTGACAATACTTGCTTGTATCCAGCAGTGAGGCTACATGCTGCCTGCTTCACCTTTACTACCTTCAAGAGAACTCTGAGTAGTATCTGCTATAATTATTTCCATCCTGGTGACAGAGGCTAAGAACGGTGAGCTACCTTGAACTGAGTCACACAACGAGCCAGACATGGGGATCTTATTCAAGCTGTGGTTTCATCTCTAAGCCCACCCATCAGCAGCATACTCATGGTTCAAGCAATCAAGGGTCCTACACATCCCACACATCTTCTCAGGTTATTTTATATTTGCTGTATTTCTATATTATGGGTTTTTTTTTTTTTTTTTTTTTTTTTGGTTTTTCGAGACAGGGTTTCTCTGTGTAGCCCTGGCTGTCCTGGAACTCACTTTGTAGACCAGGCTGGCCTCAAACTCAGAAATCCGCCTGCCTCTGCCTCCTGAGTGCTGGGATTAAAGGCATGTGCCACCACGCCCGGCTTTCTATATTATGTTTTTAGTGCAGCTTATTGTTTGAAACTTAGTGGGCTTCCAGTATTTTTTCTATGGTAAGTAAAGGTAATGGATATCTTCGCATATCAATTCATTCCTATTCCTTGAGACAGATTCTAAGAGGCAAAAATGACTAAGTAAAAAAACAGGTATTCATAAAGTGTGGATATTTTGTTTTTAAATAGATTTTAGTTTAGGTCATTTTTTCCTTTTAGAAAGTGCCTTATTATATACCTAGGCTGGCCTTGAGTTTACAGCTAGCTATATTCCACTAAGCCCATCACAACCTTCCTCATTATTTTTTTTGTGGTGCTGGCAATTGAACTCAGGGTCCTGTATATGGTAGGCAACTACTTTACCACTGAGTTCAGGCTGCTTCTTCTCTTCCCAATACTGAGACAGTGTCATGTTAAGTTACTCAAGTTGACCTCAAACTCACTCTGTAGCCCTGGCAAGCCTTGAATTTGTGATCATCTTTCTTCAGCCTCTGAAGTAGCTGAGATGACAGATCTGAGCCAGCTATCTTGGCCAGACCCCTTCTTAGCAGTGATATAGGTCTCTCTAGGTTAGGAAAGAGAGTCACACCTGGATGAGACTTGGTTTGGGGAGGAGAGAAACCCAAAAGGAAAATTGAATTCTCCCTTGAGTGGCAGATCTGAGCATAGCCCCTCCCCCCAAAAAAACCAAAATAAAACAAACAAACAAACAAACAAACAAACTAGGGCAAACAGTGGGCAGTTCTGATAGGTGGGTAGAAGGTTAGGGTTACACAGGACACCCTCAGAGAAAAGGTGGTGGAAGAAATGATGCCAACGAAGAAACTCGAGATTGAAGTGTGACAAGACTAGAGCACTGTGTGGGCACACATATGCTAAAAGTGTGGTCAGGAAGGCAGATGCCATTCAAGGCAGCAAGAGAGCACGCCAAGGCAGGGCAGCTGGCAGAGAGCAGAAAGCAGCCTCCTCCCTTTTCTGTTCTGACTGATAAATCCAGCCATGGCTACTCTAAGTGTCAGTGCTGACATCAACTCTTGGTAGCTGTGGCCTGATGGACCTGTTCCTACCCTAACACATGGTTGGTAATGATTTGTTTAGGAGTCTTCCTTCCTAAGGGTAAGGATTATATTACTCATCTTTACCATTTCGAAGCCAGCAATAATACAGGGCAAAGCCTATTGTGCAAGTACTTACTGTATGGATGGATGGGTGGATGGATGGGTGGATGGATGGGTGGATGGGTGGATGGAGGGTGGATGGGTGGGTAAGTGGGTGGGTGAGTGGATGAATGAATAAATGGATGATGCCTAATGATTTCTGATGTGAACACACACTGCCATAGTGGCCATGTGCTATACCTGGGCACAGTGAAGGATTTACACTGATACATTCTTGCTTGAACTTATCATGGCCTTTGAAAGGATAGGACTGGAAAGGGGGAGGTGGGTTATTACAGAGAGACAGAATGAAGCCACAGAGGGGCAATAATAGTTTTTTTTCTTCTTTTCCTCTGACTGAGTAGAATACCACATGTTTGTAGAAGCTTACCACACATTCTGTTATCAATTTAGAAAGTGATTCACACTTTCAGAATGGATATTTTATTGCCTATAGAATTTAGTTTAGACTCTTTAGGGTTGCCTTGAGTTTACAGGTATGTGTCATCAAATCCAATCTTTACTCTTTGTGGTGCTGGAGACAAACCCAGGACTGTTCTCTTTCTCTTCCTCCTCCTCTTCCTCCTCCTCTTCCTGTTGTCATGCTGGGATTGCGCTCAGGGCTTCATACACATTAGACAAGTGCCCTGTCACAGAGCTTCAGCCCTGGGCCTTCATTTATGGGTCCAAGTCCTGGCCTTTCCTTCTTCTCCTTGCCATGTGACAAGCTTAAGGTATGTGACAAGCTTGAGGTATGCCATCTTTAAAGCTGAGGAAAACATAGGCTCCTAGAGAAGATACCGTGAGAAAATGCTTATTCTGTGCTTGCCCTCATGGCCAACACCTACAGGAATGATGTCCTTGGTTAGAAAGGCATGTCGAGAAGGCTAAAAGACAGTTCAACTATAGATGTTCCCCCAATAATGAGGTCTCCAAAGAGGCACGAGATTTAAATCAGGAATCCTGGGCAAGGACTTTTCTTCCCGTGGAACTAGGGATCAAATCCAGGGTTGCACCTGTGCTGGGAAGTGTTCTACCACTAAGCTACAGCCCCACCTCTTTATTTTATTTTGGTTGGGGTAGAGAAGTTGGTTTTGAATCAGAATCTCACTCTATATCCCAGGCTGACCTTACTCGTCTAGCTATCCTTCTGCCTCAGCCTCCTGAGTGCTGGGAGTATAGACGTGAACCACTACATCAGCAAGAAGAGTTGCTGATATAGACTATGAAGCACAAGACGACAAAGCTGAAGCTTAGAGAGGTGAAATCACAAGGAGAGGAGCGTCAGGCTGGGACGTGGGCTCTGTTTTCTTAATCCCTTCCTTGCTCTAACTACAAGCTCCACCCTTGCCATGTCTCTGGGCACCCCAGCCACCTGTGATCTCAGTCCGCCTTTCTCTTTGAAGTTTCTCTGACTGCTCTGGGTCACATTAGCCTCCTACGTTCACTGTCAACAGAATTCCAATTGCCTACACGTTTTAGCAACAGATTAAGCTCTCTGTAATTTACCACCTCTATCTTATCTCCTTGGCCAGATTACAAATAACCTCAAAGCAAGGCTTCGATCTGATTCTTCACTTGTGTTTCTTCATTCCTAGCACAATGCCGGGAACAAAGCCCATTCTCATTCGCTGTCTGTTAAATTAATTACTTTCAGCTGGTTAACAAGGTTGTCTACAGACTATTAGTTCTGGCGACTCAGGATCTGACGTGACATTCCGGAGTCTCTTTCAGTGACAAAGTTGTGGGACCTGAATCTCTTATGAAAGGGAAACCACATGGGCATTTATTCATGTGTGTAGACACACACATGTCTGTATGCTCAGCAATGGTAACTGGGCAAAAATGGATAGGGTTTCATTAGGAAGGGGCTTCGGAATTCCTGAAGTGTATTCCAGCACACTTATGAGAGCATCACGTAAAGCTTCTATGTAGTGGTGAAGTGATTACACTTTCATGTGAAGACCTCCGTCACCTTTTGTCACCTTTTCTTTTCTGTCTGCATGCGCTTACTTTTCCAAAGGTAAAAATATTACTTCCAACCCCTCCCTCACATAGTCAACTCTCTTTTATAACCACAGTGATTGTACAGCTTTGGCCTTGCAGATAACACTGTCACGAGGTCTTCATCTAACTAGTCTCATTCGCTGACAATGGGAATGGAAGGAATTCATATTTGTTTCCTTACTTATTGTGGATTTTTGAGTAGCTTTTTTTGCTACTTTTTTTTATATCGTCTGTCCCATTGCTTGCTTTATTACCATGGAGTCCGTTACCTAACTGCCTTCTAAATATTGAGCGTAAGAGATCCTCCCATGTTCACCTCTTAAGTAACTGAAACTGTAGCATGCTTAGCTCTTCATGGCATCTATTAAATGTAAAGGCATGTAATCCAGTTTTTGTTACTACTTCAGCCTTCTATCCTTGCATTAGGGCCACACCCTACCAGATGACTATTTTTATTTTTTTGTTTACTTATTTGTGTGTGTGTGTGTGTTATGTGTCTATATGCATGTAGGTCTGAGTGTACATATGCATGCCTGGACACATGGGTAGAGTCTAGAAAGGGTGTTGGGTGTCCACCATCACTCTCTGCTTATTTTCCAAGGCAGGGTCTCTCCCTGAGCCTGGGGATCACATTTCTCAGTCAGGCTGGAAGCTAGCAAGCCCCCGTGACCCTCCTTTCTTAATTTTTGCTCAGATCATGGGTTATAGGCCTGTATGGGACACATCCAGCTTCTAATGTGGGCACTGGGAGCCATGCTCTGACCCTCGGGGCTACACAGCAAGTACTGTTAACTGCTGCACCATTTCTCCAACTTCTCAAATTATTTTTTTCAAATTTAGTAATTTAATTTAAAAAGAATTTAATTTATTTTTTATGTGTTTCATTGTTTACCTACATGTATGTATGTGCACAGATGTACCACATCTGTGTCTGGTCCCTAAGGAGGCCAGAAGAATCCTTTGGATTCCTTGGAACTGGAGTTAAAGATGATTATGATTTAACATATGGGGCTGAGAATCAAACTCTGTAAGAGCATCAAATGCTCTTAAGCCCTGAGCTATCTCTCCAGCCCCCAAATTATTTTTTGATAGGAAGAAGATGGACTATTTCAGACTAAACCATGGCCATTGAGTTCCTTCTGCTATTCAAGAAATACAGGTGAACACTATTTATGGGGAAAGCAAACATGAATCTAAGGGCATCACCTTCTAAGAGGCTGAAAACAAAGTATGGGACCCACATAACATGGATTATTGGCAGCCCATGTCAAAGAATAATGTTGAGCAATAAGAGAGACACCTTTATGGTGAGCACACTCATGTCTGTTCTCTCTGTCCACACAGAAGTCAGCCATCTAGATCAGTACAAAACAGACAGAAACTCCGGCTCCTGTGCAAGTGGAAAATCAGAAGTCTGCTTGAGAAGTAGCTGCCTCTTCTCAACACAGCTGTCGCTCAGGTAGAGCTTAGCATGCACATAGCTCTAGATTTGATGACCAGCACCAGAAAAGGAACAGCCCTGGGCTCAAGATGTTTAATTTGACACTTAACTTCTGATGACAAAGCAAGGTACAAAGTCACAAGGTGACCAACAGTACAGTGAAGCCCTCAGGTGAATACAAAAGTTGGATATTACAGGAGAATGTCTTAGGGCTTTCAACATATTCAGGAACAAATCTATTCTAGATTAAATAAGACATACAAGACATAATAACCAGGCCTAATGTGTAGTTCCATATTATATGCTGGTTTGTGCAAACAAATTTTATAGAAAAAGTTGTAATCTTTCTTCTGCCACCTTGTACTGACAAAAGGCAAATCACCATGGCCAGGTATCAAGGTCAGCATCAGAACTGGTAAACAGCACTGTTGAGTGACATGGTCTCTTGGTGAATGGCATGACAACGGTGCTCTATCTTTTTGGTCTTTCTTCCCTGAAGATAATCATTTAACTCAATCATAAGAAAACATCAAACATCCTGCAAGCAGCCGCCGGCGTTCGAGGGATGAGCTCACAGTTCCGGGAAGCAAAGGTGCCTAAAGCTTGTGGGGTAGCATAGGACAGAAGAGGGATAGATCTGAAGGGAGTTCTCCCAAGCTCTGCAGTGGAGGGCCTTCAGTTCCAGAAGCTCAGGTGAAGTGACAGAATGGAGGCTTCGAGCTACATGGATCCTTTAGGGTCATGAAGAGTCATGACCTATTAGCACAAACTAGAATAGACATAAAGACTGTTCTAGAACCATAAAAATGAAACTAAAAGGAAGTCTCCAAAGGCTCAAATTGATATGCAAAATCCTTATGGTCTACCATAGCAAAAGCCTTTAATGGATTAAAAAAAAAATTCAGTTCAACAATTGTCAGACGCTATCTAGGAAAGTCTATAGCACACAAGTGAGTTTTCTGGAGGTGGCTCACCATTTACATGGCTGCCATGGGTGTGCTCTGAGATGCAGGATCCTCAGAGGCTTTTTTCCAGGATGGCTGCTTGCTGCTGATGTGCCTTTCCTGTTACTATTACATAGCCTAATGATTCCTGGGCATTAGTCCACGCTATTGGGCATGTTTCCTGCAGAATCAATATGAAGATGTTCTTTCGTGTAGTAGTGCTGTGTGGATGAATTGATGATTTTTGTAATTCCTGGTAATGATCTTATAGAATTCCTAAATTGATACAAGTAATCTCAAGCCTACTATAGAATAAAAGCTGCAAATAGAGCTCTGCAAACCTTTATGTGTTATGGGCTAATTGCACTTGGAACAAGTTTATGATCGAGGAAAACAATCCTTCTAGGTTAGGAATGAGGTCACTATCTGGTAACTAAAGGTCATAAACTGGGAGTGGGCAATTTATCATAGGTTCAAGGACAGAAAATAAACGATGGACTAGTTTATCTATACAAGGCTTCAAAATAATGAGACACAAGGCAGGTGATTTGTCTCTTGACAAAACTGTGCTAACTCATGACACAAGAATTATTGTTTTAAACTTATAATGAACTTATAGGGCTAAATGGTGGGCCATTTGCAGATAATGAATGTTTAGTCAGATACTAGTCCTATTTTTAAAGACATGTAAACAATTCTGCTCCTTAAACCATGTATGACATGAATTGCTGCCTTAAACTTACTATGAACTTATGGAATATAAAACTGCTTTTAAAATCATGGGATCAAATGTCCTGAGAAGGTATAGCAACTAAGAACTGTAATAAAGAAGGTGGTGGAGCCCCTTCAGCTCCATCCATCATGTCTAAGAACTGTAATAAAGAAGGTGGTGGAGCCCCTTCAGCTCCATCCATCATGTGTGTTGTCTGTGTGCCAGGTTTTATGTCTCTTTCCTTTTCTCTTCTTTTCTTTTCTTTTCTTTCCTCTTTCTCTTTCTCTTTCTCTTTCTCTTTCTCTTTCTCTTTCTCTTTCTCTTTCTCTCTCTCTCTCTCTCTCTCTCTCTCTCTCTTTCTCTTTCTCTTTCTCTTTCTCTTTCTCTTTCTCTTTCTCTCTGGCTCATAAAGAGTTAATGAACTCTGAGCTTCTTGCCTGGCCAGCATGGGGTTCCCCGAGTCAAAGAGAAAAAACCCAAGTAACTAACACCCGCCCCATCCCAAATCAGTAAGAGTTAATTGCCAGAGGCCAACATCTTTTGGTCCCAAATAGCAAGAAGTAGTTAAATTGCCAGAAGTCAGCAGTTTTTGGCCCCTGAATTACAAGAGAGAGTTAAATTTCCAAAAGTCATCAGCTTTTGACACTGATCTCTGACACCACCCTCCCTGCCTTTCCCAGGCACCCCAATGCCAAGCAGGACCTTGTCAAACAACATAAGCCAATGACCAGTGTCTGTTCAAAATTACAAAGCAAATAGAAAGATACAGTCTATAACTAGGAAGAGTGTGGATCAATAGAGACAAATCCAGAAATAATAAATGATGGGATTAGCAGCTGAAGGTCTAAAAAAGCTATTAAATTGGTATGAATATGCTTAAGAGAAGACAGAGAAAACATGGACACAATGAAGGGAACCAGAAGTAGAAGAAAAGGTCATTTCTAAAGATGAAACATACATGTGGCACAAAAACCATATTGAATAAAAGCTGTACATGGATGGGGGCTGGGGACACAGCTCAATAAAAGCTGTACATGGATGGGGGCTGGAGACAAAGCTCAATAAAAACTGTACATGGATGGGGGCTGGGGACACAGCTCAATAAAAACTGTACATTGATGGGGGCTGGGGCACAGCTCAATAAAAACTGTACATGGATGGGGACTGGGGCACAGCTCAATAAAAACTGTACATGGATGGGGACTGGGGCACAGCTCAATAAAAACTGTACATGGATGGGGGCTGGGGACACAGCTCAGGGGTGAAGAACACCCACTGCTCTTGAAGAGGATCTAGGTTCAGTTTCCAGCACCCACATGGAGGCTTATCACCATTGTAATTCAGTTCTAAGGAATCTGATACCTTTTTTTTTTAACTTCTGCAGGAACCAGGCATATACATGGCACACAAACATACCTACTGGCAAAACACTCATACATATAAAATAAAATAAAATCTAAAAGAAAAAAGAAAAAAATTCAGATTGATAATAATACACTTTTGTATCTTACTTTTTCGAGAACACTTTCCACTACAGTGGTACATATCAAACATATTAAAATGTTTTGTGGGTAGGAACTCGGTGAGCGTGAGTTATTGGATAAAAGGAAAAAGGTTTTTAAAAGAGAGGCTGGAAGCAGACCAACTATGACAATACTGTGAAGTAAGGAATGTGACCAATTGCAACCCTAAATACTGAAGAAATAGAAGAAGAAAACAAGTAGGGGGAAGAGTGATAGGAAGTATATGGAACTGAAGTTTGGGAGGATATGGAACTGAAGTTTGGGAGATGGATGGAGAGATCTTTAAACAAGACCCAGTCAAATCAGTGGAGCCCAAGATGCAAAGGTTAGAAGAGTATCCCAGTTATGACAGCTAATGCTTGTGTAAAGCTATGTGTCAGACAGCTTTCCAAATCAGTGTCATGTGTTAACCAACACGCTATGAAGGCACATTCTACACAATTTCCATGCTCATAAATCAATGGAAAATAACGGTAGGTAAGTGTTCTAGCCAGGGTATTGTGCAAGTCTAGTCTACAATCAAAGAAAGGTTGGGAAGAAATAAAGCACTGAGCCTATGGATAAGGTTCCCTCTTAGAGAGTCAGAACCCCATAAAAAGAGTGAGAACAAGGGTTGTTTTGAAATTGGCTCCTGACATAAACTTTCATGAATAAATGCTGTTTAGATGAATTAATGATTTTATAGAATTCCTGATTTGATTCAAATAATTTTAGGAAGAAAGTTTAAAGAGATGGTCTTAGTTGTTTGGCCAGAAAGATATAATAAAGTTAGAAAAAAAAGAACAACAACAACAAAAAGAACAGATTGGCTTTGGTTTAAATGTCACAAGGCTTCATTGTATTAACAAAAGAAAAAGAACAGGATTTTAGTGCATGGTTGTATAAAAATAGAAAAGATTATGTGCTCATTTTACCTTCTTATTTAAAAAAAAACTTGAAAGTTTCTAGACCTTAGAATCACTTTTTTTCTATGAGGAATTAAAGTTTTTAGCTTTTTTACTGTATGGATGCTCCTTTAAATACAACAATTATTTAATACCAGAAGGAAATTTAAATTGTGAGGACCTTTCCAGGGCTTAGAGCAACTGTGGCAAGAAAAATAAATAAACAAGGAAAGAAATAAAAAGAATAGAATGTTCCCACTCCTCCTCATAGAATAGTACGTATAGGCTGCATAATAAGGAATACAGTGGGGTTTTATAAATTGCACTAAGGAGAGAATGAGGCTTGGGACAAATCTGTGATCAAGTTAAAACATTCATTCTAGGTCAGGTCAGAGGATGAAGCCACAGGTGTGCACTATGATAAAGCAAGGCCATGGGAAACTGTGGCTTTGAACTTACACTGAGCTTATAGAGTGAAACACTGCTTAGAAGTTACTACTGCCAACCTTCTGTAACTCCCCTTTTGTGTAACATTTTATTTATGAGATAATTTTCTAAGAACTTTTGTCTAAGAAGGTCTAAGAAGACCAGAGAAAAGGAAGAAAGTGTGGCATCTGGGGCTCTGCCCCACCCACCTACCAAATGTATATATGTCTGTTTGTCTATATGTGGTCTCCATTCCCCCATTTTGGCTCCAGGCTGGGAGTTCAGACTTGTTGTCTCTGAGGGTATGCCACAGGAAGCCACATACAGAGTGGTTCTCCAGCCAAGGTTGGTTTCCATTGTTGTGCTAATCTACACCTGCCTTCTCCAGAGGCTGCTGCCTGTCCCTGTGCTACATCAGGACCCTGCTTCCAGCTGGGACATTTCACAGTGCTTCGGACTTCACACCACATCCCAGGTGCCTGCTCAGAGCTGACTGTGGGCGGGGCCTCCTCTCCCAAAACCAAGAAAGAACTCTAATTAAGCCCAGATGTCCACGTGGCGGCTCCACGTGGTCTCCAAGATGGAGCCAGGGGCCCCCAAGAACGGGATGGCGGGGCCTTCCCTCTCAAGACTAAGAAAAATGTTTCAGTAAAAGGCAGACATGCTTTGACCAGACAACTGACTCAATGTTTTCTTTTCTCTCCCATCTAGTCCTTACAAGCCCCAGTCTGCCTTCTGGGGAACCCAGGTTTTGTGGTGGGCCGCGGGCGGCCCCCAACATCTATACATATGGGTGTAGGTATATGTGTATGTGTTTAAGTATGTGTGAACACTTGTAGATTTGATGACACAGGTGGTCAGGCCCACTCAGTGTGTGTGTGTGTGTGTGTGTGTGTGTGTGTGTGTGTGTGTGTGCGCGCGCGCGCGCGCGCGCGCGCGTGCATATGCCTGTGTAAAAGATTTTAATTATTTTCCTTTCTTTCTCTCTGGTTCACAAAGAGTTAATGAGTTCAAGCCTCTTGCTTGGCCAGTAAGAGGTCCTTGAGTGAAAGAGAAAGGAAACCAGCACTTATTAAAGCACAAATAGTAAGAGAGTTACAGAGTAAGAAGCCAGAGCTTATTAAAGCATAAATAATAATATTGTAAGGCCGGGGATCATCTGTCTTTAGCTTCCATAGATGCTGCATCTGCCCAGTGCCATTTCCTTAAAGGCGCAGGCAGGCTCCAGCATGAAATGATGATGAGGTACTGTGTGGAGACCACTACACACTTAAGTTAGAATGTGTCTTAAATAGCGTGGAGCTGGGAGGGGTTCAAACGCTGAAAATAGAAGACGCCACTGCAAGTATTTTCAAGGTGGAATCCAGTCAATGAAAACCACACAAGTGTAGTTGCTATGCTTAGAGAGGGGAGGACCCAGTCCTCAGCCCACATCTCTCACATTGGTTCCTGCCTGGTGTTCTCGCTGTGGCATCCGAGGCTGAGAGCTTCATTTTATACAGGAAAGGATAAACCCCTCAGACCAGTTACCTCTTAGTGTCTTTATGCCGGGGACCACAGCTTCCCCACTACCCCAAGCTCATATTGGTATGGGACAAAGCAGGCAAGCCTATTTCCAGGATGCCTGGATTCCCTCAAGCAACTTTCTTAATTCATATCCTACAGTACCTTTGTCAAATGCACAATCCATTAGTTTGTGCTATTTGGAAGAATTGTGCAACAATTCAAACTATTTAATGCTAGGACACTTTCATTATCACTTCAGAAAGAGAGCCTGCTGAAGCTAGGCTTAGTGGCATGGATGTAAGCCCAGCACTTGGGAGGCTGAGGAAGGAGGAGGAGGAGGAGTGTGAGGAATCCCCGAGCTACAGAGGGGGTCCCAAAAGCAACAATAACAGCATAAAACAAAGCATGTCTACTCACGAGCAGACATTCCTGGTTACTCTGTGGTCCTCAGTCTTAAGCAGCCATGGATGAATGTCCTTTGTCTACATTTGCCTGTTCAAGTATGTCCTGTGTATGCAACCATAGAACTATCTGGCTCCCCTGGGGGGCATTTTCAGACAGCAGAACTCCACTGTCTCTGGTCCCTCTGGTCCCCTACTACAGTGCAAGGCATCTCAGATCCCACTCAAGGGCTCCATTCTTTTCTAGAATCGAAGCCATAAAGGAAAGAGCCCAGTGCTCTAGAGCTCTCTGGAGGCTGGCCCTGAGCACAGAAGGGAGGGTCAGGAATTTCTCTCTAATTACCAAGCAACCACCTACAAATGGATGCCAAAGAAAACTTGCAGAAAAAAAAAAAAAACCATCAATACCTTTGTTATACACAAAGCCTCCTTTTGTGATTTTCCTACAGGCAATTAAAGTCATTATCTTTGGTAGTCAAAAAGACAACAGTGGGCACAGGGCGGGGGACCACTGTAGAGGGGAGAGTACACTCTTTGGTTGTACTGTCCATTAAGTTAGGGCTACAAGCATGCTAAACTAAGATTCTGTCAGGGAGCCACACTCCCAGGTTAAGAATGTATTTTTTTTTTTTTTAGACCTAGCATGATAGAACACACCTTTAATCCCAGTACTTGAGAGGCAGAGATAAGCATATCTCCTTGAGTTTGAGGCCAGCCTGGTGTACATAGCAAGTTCCAGGACAACCTGAGCTAGAGACACCTTGTCTCAAGCAAAACAAAAGAATGTATGCCTGGCAATTTAAAAGTCACGTGGTCTCAGTAAGCTTCATCTGTGAGACAGCTGTGATGCTATCTATGTCACAGGTGGTGGGGAGGATCAGAAACACTGAAAGGTGTCCTGTGTGAGTGGGAAACACAGCAGGCGCTAAGCAAATTACAGCTGCTGGGCAGTGCAGCTTGTGAGTTAGACTGTGGCCTACAGTGAAAGCAGACTGAAAGGGGAGACGAGTTTTCCCACTCCATTTGATCTGGTGCATGGAGAGGATGAAATAACCATAAAACAATCTAAAGATCAACCAAAGACACCCTTAGCTAATACTGAACACTCACTCTAGCAAGGCATTGTCCGTGTGCCAACTCACACAAGTCCTTTCAATAACTCTTAGCAGATAAAGAAAGTGTCACTTTTGGGCAAATGGACAGAGTTGAAAATAAAGTAGCCTCAGAAAGGCAAATATTGTATGGTTTCTCTTAGCTTTCTCTTCTTACACATAGAACTTAATACAGATGCCTGAATGTGCACACACACACACACACACACACACACACAAAACAGGAAAACAGAAGTGTGACCATTGCAGAAGAGGAAAGTGGTGGCAGGAAAACCAGGAGATGTGAGGAGAGCGAAAATGGTTAAGGACATGCCATATATTGTGCATCAAATATATACAAATAAAACTTAAAATGAATAAATAAATGAATGAATAAATAGCAGCAATCAGTGGAAAGATGAGATGCAATGGATGGAGCATTCTGGGCCTCTCACATGATAATTTGCATAATTTCTTAGAGAATGTTTTACTCATTTCTAAAATAGCATGAAACACCTTCTATGGAGAATAAGTCTAAGGCCTTGGGTACCACTCATTTCCTCACCAAATATCTTAGGAGGCTGAGGCACAGGTGACTTACCTGAAGTTACTCAGAGAGTTGATAGAAGTCTTAGTATTTATACTCGTGATTCATGTATATCAACTTCTGTGGTTTCAGTTACCCCCAGTCAGTCACAGGATGATAGTATTAAATGGAAATTGCAGAAATGAACATTTCTTGGCTTTTAAATCCAGCATTGTTTTGAGCAGCGTGATGACCTCCCAGCTGTTCTCCCAACAACACGAATCATTTCTCTGTCCAGAGAGTCCTTGCTGTGTACACCACCTGCCTGTTAGTCACCTGGGCTATCAGATCTCTGCCACGCTACTGCAGTTCTGGGCTCAAGTAGCCCTCATTTTATTTAATAATTGCCCAAAGTTCAAGAGTAATAACGCTGACAAATTTATTATAGGGTAATGTTATAACTATCCTGAGTTACTTCAATTATTGTTACTGATGTCTTGCTGTGCCTAATTAATAAACTAAACCTTATCATAGGTGTATACGTATGAGAAAAGACAGAGTATATATAAATAAGCTTTGGTACTAGCAGGGTTACAGGCTTGTTTGGAGGGTCTTGGAATGTGTTTTCTATGGATAAATGGACTGCAGAAAGCCCAAGGCGTCTTCTGCCTCCGAAGTACACATACTTTACTGTTACTCTCCTTTGCTAAGGTTTTAACACAGTGCTTGGCACTCTGTTAAAATGCCCATCATCACTACAGCAGTTATGGAACAAACAATAATTGCCTAAGACATGAGTTGGCAGCTACGTTGGCATAATTACTTTGACTAAACACTTATCTCTCACTTTGGTTAGAAACCACAGTGTCTTTTCCATCTTTGTGTCCAAGAAAAGCTGGAATACAGTATCTAGCACAGAAGGACTCTACCGTGTGTGGTTGGGTGAGTAGATTAGCTTTGGGGGCTAATATATTTACTGACATATGACAAGATGGCCCTGTAAGGGAAAGCTGGCCGGTCTATAGCTGGAGTGGCCACATTTGATCATTGCCCAACTCTTTGTTGGCAAGGTCACTGGAAGGCCAAGATCCTCATAGACACTTTAATTGCCCTGCTGTCATTGTGTAACCTCCATCCACTGTTTCCATCTCTTTCATCACTTATTCCAGACAGCCACTCCCAAACCCAGCTCTCTCCTCTACACACAAACTCAGTTTTTCCACACTGGAAGTTTTCCCTTTTATCTTACACAAGATCCATTCTGCTCTTCCATTGCATGTGTGATGTGTGTGTGGAGCTCATTCTGTCTGTAAGCCAGGCTGGCCTAGAACTCCTTATATAGCCCAGGCTGTACTTGAATGTGCAATGATCTCCTCCTGCTTCATCCTGAGTGCTGGGATTGGAGTTTTGAGTCACCCTGGCCAGTTTTCTGCCCAGGCAAACTTGCATCTTCCTTCTGGGTGATTCATATTCCCCACATCATCCTAAACTCCTCATCTTTTGGCACCAAAGCTGTTGGATTATCTATGTCTTATAACTGGGCCATCAGAGCACCCATCAGAAACTGCAGCAGCAGAACAGACAGACACTAGCTAAGAGCCGCAGCGGTGGCTTACTCTAATGAGGCTGTCACACTCTGTCAGTGTCAACAGAAATCTACTCCTGCCCTTGACTGAGGCCTGATGTGCTCATTCAGTAGCCTCTCTTTCCCAAGTCTGGTCTGGCATATATGGCTGTCATGGGGAATTTCTATGTAAAAGGCCTAAACCTTCAATAAACACCAAGTTACTGCAGTTCAGATTCCCTGCCTCCTACTGACATCCTGTGAGTGAAAACCTGACATGGTCCTTCTCCCTAGCTAGCAGGAATGATGACTGAGACCAACTCAGGGACATAGGCATGCATAACAAGACAATGAGAGTGAGCAGAGTGAGGATGGAGACCACAAGCAGGAGAGAGGCTCCTCTCACCACCTCCTGCATGGGACACATTTCCAGATGTCACTTCTTTTAATCTCCAGTAAGGCTATGCCAGTGCCTGGCAAATACAGAAGTGGATGTTCACAGTCATCTATAGGATGGAACACAGGGCCCCCAATGGAGGAGCTAGAGAAAGTACCCAAGGAGCTGAAGGGGTCTGCAACCCTATAGGTGGAACAACAATATGAACTAACCAGTACTCCCAGAGCTCGTGTCTCTAGCTGCATATGTAGCAGAAGATGGCCTAGTCGGCTATCATTGTGAAGAGAGGCCCTAGGTCTTGCAAACTTTATATGCCCCAGTACAGGGGAACACCAGGGCCAAGAAGTGGGAGTGAGTGGGTAGGGGAGCAGGTTGGGGGGGAGGGTATAGGGAACTTTCGGGATAGCATTTGAAATGTAAATAAAGAAAATATCTAATAAAAAGATAATAAAATAAAATAAAATTCCCTCCTCATCTATTTCTACGTTGCCATCTTGCCACACACAAATCAGCGCCCTTCTGTCTTCCTTCTGCACACTTATTCTTTTAGCTTCTCCTCTGTCGATATGATCTCCAGTTCCTATCTAAAAATTCATCTTCCATTTCCCCTCATCCTCACCCCCTAATTTCTTCCCTTTGAGCTTGTAGCAATTCCAGAGTCTCAGTCATTCTACTTGGGTGGCCTCTTTCCAGCCCTACGGTCAGATGCTCATCTCCCTTCTGTGTCCATGTCTTCATTTAAGCCAGCAACAGCATAATTTGGTCTTTGGGCTATGGAATCAATTAGCATTTCATCTCAAGTCTCTCTTGGACCTGAACCATTCCCATTCTTATGGGAACATTTTGTTGGGTTGCATGAGCTCAGAGGGGAGGGTGATGAGTCTTGATGTGTGTGATTTCTACTTCAGAACCACTGTCTGAAATAAGTCCAAACTGGTGAGCTCAGTGATGAGACATTTTTGCAGCAAACAGCTGCCTTCCAAATGTCTCCTGGCGGGAAACGTGAGTCTGAGACAAGAGTGGTCCGAGGGCTCTTACATAGCTAGCTGCTCTAGCTTCCCCTGGGGCCCCGTCTCACCTCCTACCTGTGCACATGACAGCAGCAAAAACCCAGCATTGCCCATAGCGCACTGGTTGGCAGCCTGTGGCGTGCCACTGCTTAAGGATGGCCACGCTGCCAGTCCATTCCGCGGGGTTGACGCCGTCCACATAATTCTCACTCCAGTTGCCATTGAGCACTCCGTTGTCATCATTGCTGTTTATCTAAGGAGAAGCCATGTGGAGAAGCATTAGAAACAACTAACCCCTCCACAGGATGTGATGCGGGCGTGTGGGGGGTGCTGATAGGAAGGACCGCTAGCCTGAGACACAGAAAAGACCTTTGAACTCACTTTACCGGGGACATTCCAGACCTGCTGGGGAGAGTCGAGATTGGGAGGCAAGCTATTCTGACTTAAACGTGTATGAATTCATTATCTTATTTCAATTTTCTATAAAGCTTGGCTTCGAGAAGTCTAAAAAAAACATTTGAACCAAGGAAATGTAGAAGCAATGAAATAATTCTCAAACTCAGTGACATTCAGCTTCTGTCCAAAAACACATAATTTGCCATTAGTAGAGACAACAGCCCATACCAGCTATCCCAGGGTTTAGGTGAGCTAACTCATTTCCAACAATCAGCTGTCAGTCCCATTCTCAGAGGGCCCCTGTCTTTTGACTCCTCATTCTCCTATTGCAGGTATAGCCATGAGGAGGCAGAGGTCCCTTTACACAGCTCCCTTCTTCCCTAGGCACAGCACATCAGGGGCCTCACCATGGCACACACAACTCTGCTGGTGTAGACGGGGCTTCCCCGCAGGGCACAGTCTGTGGATGGGTCAACCTGGAAGTTTAGGCTCTTCTCTAGCAGCTCCAAGCAGATGTCTATGATATTCTCTTCAAACTGCAGGGGGTGGGGAGAAAAGGGGCATCATATGCTTGCCATGTGGATAAATAAAGAAATAGACAACCTACACCGTTCAGATACCCAGGGCAGTGTAGAATAAAACCCAATTGCAAGGTAGTTGTCAAACAAACGGCTATGAACAGCCTCCCAGGAAAGTGCATGGTTTTAAAGCTATAGTAGCATAACCCACTTGGCATGTATGTCCTGAGAGCCAAATGTCTCACAACTCATTTGAAGTAACTGCTACTGAGTTCCCCCCCCCCCCCCCCCAATGCATTTGCCTCATTGGAAAGTCTATTTTGCCTCTTCCCTCTCCATCTCCATATTCCCGAGGGCCCTAAGGTGTTCTTACTAAAGCCGTCCCTTTTCTTCCACACATAACAACCCAGATTATCATTGGCAGTCTATTGAAGGGAAAGAAGCAAGCCTGCCTTGGCACTCACACCTCTCTGTTCTAAACTAACCAATCACAGGTGAGTTCTGGAACACTGTATCCCTACCATGGGCGTGTCCCCTCTGGTTGTCAAACTCGGTTATACAAGGTAGTTGAGGCCTATCTTTCCTGCCTTAGTGTTTGTTCTGTCAGTCCAAGATCTCTTTACAACACTCAGCTCCAGACCTGGCATGGAGCTTGGTACATAGTACCCCACATATTTTTGTCAAATGACTATAAACAACTGCACTGGGCAATAAGTATGAATAGGCTTCCATTGCTAACTTCTTTAGGGAAACTACTTCTCTAGGTTACAATGTTTAAAAGGTCCTATAACTTAAAGAATCAAGGTCAAAGCCTCCTTGAGGTGTCCTTCAAGTCCCTTAGATCTGGCTCTGTTGTGAAGCAGTTTCCTCTGAGATTAAAACCTTAAACCTTCCACTGTAGAGCAAAGTTTGTTGTGACACAGACTGTTAAAGGGGAGGTGAAACATTCCATCCTGCAGAGAAGCTCAGAAAGTTAATTCAAAGGCTTCAGGAAGTCCCTGAAACTGAAGAGATTCTCTAGGTCTCTCCCTCCCCAAGCCTGTAGAAGCAGTAAGGGCTGCTGATACACACTCTCAGATGAGCTGAGTTGCCTAGAAAGAGACAAATCGTTTCTGCCAAACTGCCTAGAAGAGGCTCAAACCAACAAACCTATCTGGAAAGACACTCTCCAACCTGTCCATCTGCCTGCAGGCCATGCGGTGTGTTCCAGGTTCCCACTCTTGTGAGCTGTCACCCATGCTGGTATGGGATTTTGGAGATACAACTGTATTTGAGTCATTTCTACTCCTCTAAGTAACTCATCACTCATAAGTGACCCCCAATAAAACGCTTTGATTTACTAAGTTAGACTTCGATGATATCTATATTTTGGTCTGCCATGGGTTCCCTACCTGGAGTGAGTAGATCTTTGTTCCTATCTCCCCAGCAGTCTTATTATACAACAGGCTCCCTTCTACTTCTCCAGCCTTTGACCTGGATAGACTCCCACCCCTGCCATTTTTGCTCCAGCTAGACCAAATCCCTTGCAATCTTTGCCAAGACGAAACCCTTCTGGCCTTTCCGTCCTCGCACATGCCTCTTCTTGTCCTTTGCTTGACTGACTGAACTCAAGCACAGCTTCTTCCCTCTCAGGAAGCTTCTTCAGAATCTCTTATCGAACAATGAGATTCCCCCTGAGTGTCCCTGGTCCCCAGAACCCTCTGGCCCTGTCTCTCAGTCTCACAATCACACTGTGTGATAAGTAACTGTTTACAAATCCTCCCCCCGTGCTGCCTTTATTTCCACTCTAACACTCATGGTCCACCCGGTACTGAGCAGATTACTCAGTATTTGCTTGATGAAGAAGAAAAACAGAAAGGGAGGGAGCTCCAAAACCTGCCTCTCCTCACTTCTGCCTCTCATTGATGACAACACACTTAGATGCCCACACTGAGTGAAGATTTGGGACCAATTGAGACTTCTACATCTTCCCTGGTCTGCAGCTACCTTGGCTGTGAATGAACCTAACAGTCATGTATTGAGAGTTCTATTTTGGGCAAGACCCGGTAAGGAGCCTTTATCCAAGAGATCCAGGGCTCTATGAAGACCTCCATATTGTCCCATCTGTCACCTCCTCTGAAAGGCCAAAGGCTCCCTCTGCTCCCTCCATACACCCAGAACTGGGGCTCAGCTTAGAGAAACTTCTTCCCTCCCTGACCTTGGTCTTCCTGGAGCACCTGCTGGGACTAAACGTCAAATAGGAGGTAAGTGTTCAGACAGACAAGAGTTGTCAAACACTTTGATGAGTTTAGCTGTTTTGCATACGAGGTCATGAGCCTACAGTCAGTTTGCCCTGTTCTGGATCCCTTTCCCTATGAGTTTGAGACTTATGTGGTCTGAGACTCACCTGCCCATAGTTCCAGGGGCATGGGCGGATCCAACTCTTGCTCCCTTGGTAGATGAAGCCATAATCGTTCACGACATATTCCTGCCTCTGGGGCTCACTCTCCAGGTACACTGCATCCGCTGCGAATCAAAGTGAGGAGACACAAAGTAGAAGCCACCTTGCGCATTCCTTTCCAAACAGTCCCATAGAATCTGCTCTCTGGAGAGGGCACCTGGGGCTGTTCTGAGAGAAACTGGTACAGGAAGGAGCCCATGCTGAGGTGGGCTCTATCCAAGCTTTGGACTAGTGTGGTGAACAGTCGTAGGTTCATGATTGAAGTCAGGAGTATCCCTGAACTGTAGAGTGGATCTTCCCAGCCAAGCATCCCTGTCCCAGTGATGTGGCAGCTGTTGATCCTGACTGTACCTGCTTCCTGCCTCTATCCCAAGGTTTGCTCTCTCTAGGGCATGGATACAAGCTCGGGAGAGAAGCCATGCATAAGGTCCTCCCGTCACTCAGACAGACCCTATGTTCCCGTGTTCACCTCTGAAGCCCAGTCTCAGAGGCCAAAAGTATGTGTGTGTGTGTTTGGTTTTGTTGCTGTTGCTGTTGCTGTTGTTTGACAGGGTCTCATTCTGTAGCCAAGTCTGGTATGAAACTCACTATGTGTTCCTGGCCTCAAGCTCACGATGATCCTCTTGCTTCAGCCTCCCAAGTTCTAGCACAGGTGATTATGTCAAAGAGAAACGCAAATTGGAGATTGGTGTGTATAATTATACTTGGGTATATGTTATAGAATCAACAACCTACAGATGTGTATAAACATGCACATACTTAAGTATAAGATAGTTCTATAAGGCTACACAGAGAACAGTAACAAGGCTTCCACTGAGAAAATGGAGCTAGGAGACTATCTTAGATTATGTAGAATTTCCTTTCTCCCCTCCCCCTATCTCTCTCTCCCCCCTCTCTCTCCATCTATCTCTATTTCTATCTCTATCTCTATATCTCCCTTTTATCTTTCTTCCTTCCCCTCTGTCCCCTTTCTTTTCTTTCTTTTTTCTCTTTTTTCTCTTTTATTTTTCTCACTTTCTCTCACTTTTATCACTTGATTCTGTCCTCAGATGTTCAAAATAGTGTGCATTTATTACCTTTAAAATGAAAAAGTCCAAATTAACTTAAAAATAGATAATGAAGATATGAAAGTAGATATTAATGGTAGTTAAATATAACAATAGATTTTTTTAAAGATCTTATTTATTTTGTGTATGAGTGCTGTATCTGCATGTATGCCTGCATGCCAGAAGAGGGCATTAGATGCCAGTACTGATGGTTGTGAGCCACCATGTGGTTGCTGGGAATTGAACTCAGGACCTCTGGAAGAGCAGACAGTGCTCTTAATGACTGAGCTATCTCCTCAGCACCCCCTAATAGTAGTTTTCTATTTAGTTCAAACATAATTTAAAATTCTAAATATGTAAATAAACATCAAGATCTCCCCAGCTTAGTTGTTGGAGGCCAGGTACTGAATCCAAGGGATTAAGGAGCTTATGGTGGCCAAGGATCGGGGGCTGGAAACCTGGTGGCACTGACAGAAAGACAGAGGTGAAGGAGCCTAAGCAGGTCCCTGCCTCACCTGGGCACCAGGGATTGAAGAGCAGGATGAACTCCCCCAGCTGGTAGGCAGTGACAAAACCCTGGTAGGAGTCGATCCGAATTTTCAGGAGGTATCGGCCCACGGCTGCCATGGGAGGAGCACAGAGGCTCACTTCCAGGGAGTTGGCCATGTTGGCTTCCAGGGATGCAATCCAGGGGCTTGGGCCACCACTGCCTGTGAAGCTGAATACTGCTCGAGTCCCTTTGGCCAGGTCTGGCAAGGGTCCTAGGAGGGAAGAATAGCTAAGACTCTTTATGGTGATCTTCCATTCCTCTAAGGGCCTACTCAATGAACATGCACTCACACCATACGTTCCACTTCATACATACATACATACATACATACATACATACAACATACAACACACACATGCTCTACTTCATACATACATATATACATACAACATACACACATATTCCACTCCACATTCACATATACCACATATACACTCTACACAGACATGTTCCACTTTATACATATCTCTCACATACACTCCAGTCCACTTCACACATACACATACACCACATGGTCCATTTCACACATACTCACACATATATGCCACACCACCCACCCACCCACACCCACACCCACACACACACACTCACACACACACCCCACATAAATACACAATAGATACCACACAATACACACCAAACACACATATACACACATACCACACACACACACACACACCATATAAATACACAATAGATACCACACACATATACCCCAAACACACATATACACACATACCACATATACACCACACATAAACACACACACCACACACACATACTATATATGCACACACATCCTATGGGCCAGTTCCTCACCAGTCTCAGCCACAAACATGATACTGTCCATGCCTGGCTGGAAGCCTCGGTTCTTAAAGTACAGGGTGATGGAGAAGGCCTGGCCCCGGCGGACAACAAGCCGGTCAACACTGATCTCTTCCGTGTGGTGCCGAACATTGTTCTGGGAGCTCTGGAGGTCTGTGAGGGCCACCTCTAGCCCTGTGATGGGGCAGCCTGGGACAGACAAAAACCAGGGTTGTGAAGACTAGCCCAGTTTTGTTCACACTTATCAGTTGTGCAAACTCCAGGAATTAATTTGGCAATTACACTTGAGTTTCCGTGTTGGTAGAATAGAGTCTATAACACTACCTTAATAGATCCAGGTTGGGGAATATATGAGATGCCATGCACACACACCCCTTTCTTTCCTCTTCCTTCTTCCTCCTCTACTTCCTTTACACCTATGAACCCCTTCTGGGCACACACCTGCAGGCACATGCACTTTCTGACTAATTTATTTTGTAGGCCTGCCCAGATTTGATGCTCCCTTCAGCCCAGCCTTCAGATGCAGCCTGATCCCCACTTCCTGGGATTCAAGTTACCAGTCTCACTTGTCCTTGAACCAACTTCCAAACCTGGGAGCAGGTTTCTTGGTCGCCTGCTACTAGAACAGCCGCCCCACTTTTAGCAACTTGCTGGTTCTTTACGACCACCAATACCATGTGTCCAGTGTCCTGGATGTCTGCATACTCAAAATCAGAAAGTCTCCAGGAGCTTCTGCCAAAACAGAGTAAACAAGGTGTCCTCTAGTGTGCCTCTCCCAGAGGGCTGTATCGAAGGGCTTCTTGTTTGACCATGGTCTTGCATGGTCCCCTGTCATCTGAGGATGGTTTATGACACTTGAGTTCCATCAGGCTCACCCATCTCTTCAGCCTATCACTTCCTATGTGACCAAGTGCCTGGGTCAGTTGTCCCTTTCCAAGGGCCCACTCTCCTCATCTCATCCTTAGTGATTTTAATAAGCTCTGAGCATTTTCCTGCCCCTGAGCATCTCTCCCCACCGCTTCTCTTACCATACCAGCCACCTTCTCTCATGGTTCATCATGCCATCTTTTTTGCTTTAAAACTTCTAAGGCACTCTCTCCAGTCCATTGTACATAGAACATTCACTAGCCCTTACATGTGAGATTTTATTCTCAATTCTCACCACTTCCAGAACTGGCCCTTTCCTCCAGGCAGCCTGTCTTCATACTCTATCCCTGCTATGGCCTCATTTCAGAACATCCTCTGTCATAGTTAATATGTCAACTTGACACAATCCTAGAAACATCTTGGAAGAGGGAATCTTAACTGAGGAACGGCCTCCATCATATTGGCCTGTGGATATGTCTATGGGGCGTTTTCTTGATTGATGATTGAGGTAAAAGGGTCCAGTCCACCAGTAGAGGTACCATCTCTGGGCAGATGGTTCTAGGTGGTATAGGAAAGGCAGCTGAGCAAGCCAGGGGAAGCAAGACAGTAAATAGACTCCTGTGTGGCCTCTGCTTCAGTTCCAGCCTCCAGGTTCCTACCTTGGCTTTCCTCAGTGATGGAGTATAATCTGTTAAGTCAAATAAACCCTTTCCTCCCCTAAGCTGTTTTTGGTCAGTGTTTTATCACAGCAACAGAAAGCAAAAGAGAGTATCCCTCCACAGCTTAGCCAAATCCTGCCTGTCCCCCAAGACCTCCGTCCCTCGTGAAACCTGCCCCAGTGGGTCTACCTGCCCCAGTGGGTCTACCTGCCCCAGTGGGTCTACCTGCCCCAATGGGTCTACCTGCCCCAATGGGTCTACCCTTCTTCCCATTTTGTACTCTCTACAGCATGGAACTGAATCACTCTTAATCTTAACTGCTTACGCTGACCAGTTAATGCCTGTGTCATGCTCATAAGCTCATATACGTCAATGCATTTGCTCTTCTCGAATGCCTGTTCTTCTCAGCCTCAGCATAAGGAACTCAGATATTCTTTTTTTTTTTAAGATTAATTTATTTGTCATTTATGTCCATTGGTGTTTTGCCTTCAAGTATGTCTGTGTGAGGGTACCAGATTCTCTGGAACTATAGTTACAGACAATTGTGAGATGTCACATGGGTGCTGAGAATTGAACTCAGGTCCTCTGGAAGAGAAGCCAGTGTTCTCAATTACCGAGCCATCTTTGTTATTTCTTCTTGTGTCTCCTTCTACAGCCGAGGCTGGTTGCAAACTCTTGATCTTCTTTGCTAAGTCCTTGGAGTTCTGGGATGGTGGGTATGTGACACCACACCCAGCTTTTAGCCACTTTTTGTCTGTTTTCCAACACTAGATGTAAGCTGAGGACAGAGCTGTTCCTGCTTTCTCTTGGCTGTGTGTCGATTAAAAAAACTAATGAACTAAATCATTTGGCAAAGTCTAGCACCCTTTCATGTTAAAAAAATATTCAACAAACTAAGGAGGGAGGGAGTCTCTTATTATAATAAATGGTATCTATAAAAGTCCACAGTTAGTCATATTTAATAGTGAAACACTAAACACTTTCCTGTTAAGATAAAGAACAATTTAAGGATTTGTGTGTTCTTGCCCGCTCTTGTCTTGTTAAAGACAAAGTATGCTGGAGGTTTCAGCCTGGATCATTGGGCAAGGATAAGAGATCAAAGACATTCAGATTAGAAATAAATAAAGTCATCTCCATTCACACATGATGCAAGAATAATAATACTCCAAAATTAGAATTCACAGCAACAAGAGACTTCAGGATGTATGCAATAACAATATGCAAATACAACTGTGTTTCCATATACTTACAATGAATAATCTGAGAAAATGTAAAAGTAATTCCATTTATAGTAGCAAAAGCAGTAACAAGTTCACAATAGAATGCAAACTTTTACCACAAATTATCATTTAAAGAAATTTATTTAAATAATGGAAAAATATTCCCATGTTCATGGGTTAGAAGATGGTATCACTCAAATGACAGTATTATGCGACTGATAGTTAACTCTGGACTCAACACAATACTTATCAAAAACTCAAAAACCCAACTGGCCACGCCATTGATAATACCTACAATGTCAGCCCCTGTACCTAAGTCTCAGGGAGACTCATAAAAGGGAGGAGAGATTGTAAGAGCCAGAGAACTAGGACACGTGCTGCTAAATGGTGTCTTGTAGACATGACAGAGAAGCTGAGAGAGAGAGAGAGAGAGAGAGAGAGAGAGAGAGAGAGAAGAGAGAATGAATATCAATTTTCTTCAGGGATGAGCTCTACAATTGCTTAGCCAAGCCAATTCCAAGTTGTCAACCCTAAGCACAAATATATACAAGCAACACTAAATGAATTCAGAAGGTTTTGTTCATATATTAATGTGTCCATGACAATAACAACCAAAGAAGAAGAGATCATGAGTTTCAGAGGGCTGGGAGCATGGGAGGAGCATGGGAGGGGATAAAAGTCTCAAAAATGTTTAATTAGATATTTTAAGCTCAGCTGCCATTTTGCAGGAATTGACAAGTGGATCATAAAATTATTTGAGAAGAAGAAAGGATCCATAATAGTGAACACAATCTTTTTCTTTCTCCTTTGAGGGGAAGGCTAGCACAGTATCTTGCTATGTAGCCTCATAACAGTCCTCCTGCCTCAGCCTCCAGTGTGTTGGGATTACAGTCATTCACTATGTCCAGCACTAAGGCAATCTTAAAACAAAGGGCTTGCACATCTATACTTTAAGTTTTACTATAAAGCTAGTAATCAAGGCAATTTGGGGGTAGCATTAGCATGGACACAGATAGATCAGTGTATATGGGACAATACCAAATTCACTCAGGTGGGTTTGTTTTTTTTTTTTTTAGTTTTTTTTATTTCTATGTAACTACACTGTAGCTGTCTTCAGACACACCAGGAGAGGGCGTCAGATGTCATTACGGATGGTTGTGAGCCACCATGTGGTTGCTGGGATTTGAACCTTCAGAAGAGCAGTCAGTGCTCTTAACCACTGAGCCACCTCTCCAGCCCCTCAGGTGGTTTTATATGTGTGTGTTAAACAATAATAGTATAAGAAGAGGCCATGAATGTGAAGGGGATGTATCAACACAAGATGGAAGTGAAGAAGGACAGAAACCTACCTACTCCATCCTGGCCTTGATTTAAATTTTTTAAAAAGGAATGGACCAGATTAGTTGGCGCAATCCAACACCCTTGAATATATATAAACTCTCTTCAAAAAATGGTGCTGGAATACATGAATATTCACATGTAAAAAGTGAAGTGTCAGGGCTGGAGCAATGGCTCAGTAGATAAGAGCACAAGCCGTTCTTGCAGAGAACCCAGGTTCAGTTCTCGACACCCACATGGCAGCTCACAACTCCCTGTAACTCCAGGTCCAGGGGATCTAATGCCTTCTTCTGACTCATGTAGGTACCAAGCATGCACATGGTGCACATACAAATATCCAGGGAAACACTAATACATATAAAGTAAAGAAATAAATACTAAAAATGTTAATAAAAAGAATGAAGTTCACTGCCTGCTTTGTTGATATAAAAAATTAACTCAATGGATCAAAGATCTGAATGTGAGAGCTAAAACCCACAGAAGAACAGATATATTCTCCTCATCTTGAATTAGGCCATGGTCTCTTAGTCAGGAGAAGCAGAATCAGTGGGGAAACTTGAGTAAGTTGGACTTCATAGAAATTAACATTTCTGCCTTAATGTTATAATAATGTGAAAATATAATCCACAGAATGTGAGGATGTATTTGTAAATCATATAGCTAATAAGGTATTTGTAATCGGATGGATGGATGGATGGATGGATGGATGGATGGATGGATGGATCAACCTGACAAAACAAAAACAAGGAGCCCAAATTGACAACCGGGTACCTGGATCTAGTGATACAGCTCACTAGTGAGTTGTGAAGCATTTACTGCATAAGGCTAACAACCTAATTTTATCTTTGGGACCCATGTGGTAAAAGTCCAGAACCAACTCCTGAAGATTGTCCCATGGCCGAACCAGTGTGAATAGATCTTTCTTTAAGCAAGATAGGAAAAAGACAGTAAGCACGTGGAAGGATACTCAGGTTGTTAGGCAAATACACATGGACTGTTACTTCATACCCGTAAGGATGCTATGGGAAGAAAACAGACACTTGCGAGTGCTGGCAGGATGCAGGACTTTGAGACGCTCATACTTTGCTGGTTGTTTTATAAAATGACACAGCACTTTGGAGAGCACTAGCAGTTCCTCAGAATGTTGACCACAGTTACCATGTGATCCAACTTCTTACAGTACACCACCATACAGTGAACACACACACTCACACCAAGCCCACATGCAGATGTTGATAGCAACATTATACAAGGATACCTGAAAAGTTCAAACAACACAAATATCTACCAGCTGATGAATAGAGAATATGGACTTGTGTAAGCTAAGCACATTACAACATGAATGGACCTTAAAAACATTGTGGTGTTGAAAGGAATCAGACCGAAGGGGGCACATTTTGTATGATGCCTTTTCTATGAAATGGCTGCAGAGATTGAAAGTAGATTAAGGACCTGAATGCCTCTCTTCTCTTTCACCTCCTCCTCTCCCTCCTCCTCTCCCTCCTTTTCCTCCTCCTCCTCCTCCTCCTCCTCCTCCTCCTCCTCCTCTTCCTTCTAAGACAGGTCCTTTCTACATAGCTACACAGCCTTGGCTGTCTTGGAACACATCTGTAGACCAGGCTGGCTTCAAACTCTCAGAGATCCTTCTGCCTTTGCCTCCCAAGTGCTGGGATTAAAGGTGTGCACCACCACACCTGGCTCTGGACTGCTTCTTTCTGAGATGATGAGAATGTTTTGAGACTATGTAGTCAAGACACTTTCAGAACTGCATAAGCACACTTAATATTGACATATATAGGCGCATATAGGTACATGGACATGTTTGCTAGTTGAATAATTCTCTATCTCATGTAAAACCAGTTGCATTTATTTCATGTTTTAGATTCTCTCAGTAATTTATCTAGGTCCTGTCTACTATTGAACCTTTACCACACCTTGTATAGATGAATATAAAGTCATCAACACTTGGGGGAGATGGTAACAAACAGGCTTCCAAAAGATGAAGGGTGTTATTTTATGTTAAACCCAGCTTTGTGTCTCAAGGCAGGATTTCTTTCATTGTCCAACAGCTGCTGTCCATTGCTGACTTTCACTCATGATCAGTAAGAACATCCTAACCAGGCCACTTGGAAAATAACTTGACTTTTTCCGATAATAATGAAGAAGAGGAATAGGAAAAGAAGGAAAAGAGGAGGAAGAGGAAGAGGAAGGAGAAGAAAAGAAAAAGGAAGAGAAGAAGAAGGAGAAGGAGAAGGGGAAGGGAAGGAGGAGAAGGAGGAGAAGGAGAAGGAGGGGAAGGAGGGGAAGGAGGGGAAGGAGGGGAAGGAGGGGAAGGAGGAGGAGAAGAAAAGAAAGAGAAGAAGAGGGAGAAAGAAGAGGAGAAGGAGAAGAAGAAGAAGAAGAAGAAGAAGAAGAAGAAGAAGAAGAAGAAGAAGAAGAAGAAGAAGAAGAAGAAGAAGAAGAAGAAGAAGAGAAGAAGAAGCAGCTCATCCCTTAGGAAACCAGTTGACTGAGCAAAGAGTACTACCTGGCTCAGGTCTGTGCATAACTAAGGCTACCCAACAGGTGGGGCAACACCTGCCTAACAGGAAGTGCTTCAAGCACATCCTATTCTCCAGAGACACTACAGGCCAAGTCAAACTCCAACTATGACACGTGGATGCTCTGCACCCAAACATTGTGCTTAGCTTTCATTTTCATGACCAAACAATATTCCATCATTTTGAAATACCATATTTTGCTTATCTATGTTCACATGGGATGTTCATTTTTTATTAGAGTACTTCTTCTTGAAGTGGGGAGAGGAAGAGGGAAATAACAAGGAAGTAACAGGAGGTTAGGAAGAACTTACAAAGTTGGTGATCATAATAACTATCTAGAGAGACATTTCCTCACCAGTACCCAGAAGCACGTGTAAGAACACTGACTGTAAAACTGCTTGTCTATCTAAAAAATGGAAATAATCTAAGCATCCATTAAAAGAAGACAAGATGAATAGATCATACACTGTAGAATACCATGCAAAGCGGAAACTGCTAAGAGGTAGATCTAATGCTACAAGACATGCTGTTAGTGAAAAAAATAAGTTTATATTTATAGTATGATAATACCTGATTTTATAACATGTGTTGATCCAATTGATTACATTCAGCACTTATACAAATGCTAATGTCTCTACCAAAGACTGGAGACAATGGTTATTCAAGATGAGGTTGAGGTACTTAGAACTTTACCTGCAATTATTACTTTATTTTACTCCAATTCAGTTCTCATATATTTCCTTTGTAATTGAATTTTTACATTTTACATAGAATTAATGAAATAGTAAAATATTTATCATATTGCTTATAGTAAATAGAAGTGATCTTGTATACTATTGGTGGCACACGCCTTTAATCCCAGTACTTGGGAGGCAGAGGCAGGCAGATGTCTGAGTTCAAGGCCAGCCTGGTCTACAAAGTGAGTTCCAGGACAGCCAGGGCTACACAGAGAAACCCTATCTCAAAAAGAAAAAGAAGAAGAAGAAGAAGAAGAAGAAGAAGAAGAAGAAGAAGAAGGAGGAGGAGGAGGAGGAGGAGGAGGAGGAGGANAGAAGAAGAAGAAGAAGAAGAAGAAGAAGAAGAAGAAGAAGAAGAAGAAGAAGAAGAAGAAGAAGAAGAAGAAGAAGAAGAAGAAGAAGAAGTGGTGACTTTGTCACTCTTGTAGAGTAAGTTAAAATGCAAAATGCATCCCTTATAGTTGGCTTCATGTAATCATTTCATCTTCAGAGTGTTCTTCATATAGACAAGAGAGGATGATGTAAACAGAAGAGGATGATGGGGAAAGAAGACAGGAGGATTCAGAGAATTCAGGCTGGCCTCGAACTCAGAAATCCACCTGCCTCTGCCTCCCGAGTGCTGGGATTAAAGGCGTGTGCCACCATGCCTGGCACAGGATTCAGAGAACTTAAACATGGTCTGAACCCTGACATGGAGGCAGGAAGCACAGAAGAGACTTGGCCAATGTGAAGAAGTCACACTGCTAGTGTCACAGGACAGGAATCCTAATGCCCTAATCCCTTGCCTTGCACATCCACCCTATTGTGGAGGAGGCATGGTAGCATGCAGCCGTGTTTGCCTTCACCCTGCCTCCTGGTTCTCAGGGGACCAATGAATCCTGAGGGCTCTTGGCTTCCTGCCTAGATCAGCTCTGTTCTTATTGTTTATCCAATCTCCTGCCCTTGATGTCTCTGGATCGTCACTGTCCCCATTTTCTACCCACCGCCTGTGGCTTCCCTACCTTGGGCCATAGTGGCTCCTTCTGGCTCCTGGGCTGCTCCCCCACAGCCCGCTGGATGGATTGGAGCTTCAGGAAACTGATCCTGGAGTGGCTGCTTCCCCTTCCATGCCAAGGTTCCGAGAGACACTGGAGGTGGGGCTAGCTGCTGCACTGCCACTTCTGACAGGGCAGAGCACAACTGGTTTTCTCACTTGCCCTCTGGTTTTTCTTGGCAGTGTTGCACAGCTGAGAGGAGGTGTGGAGGCTGTGGTTCCATTAGGGCCTTTGTTCTATTGGACTTTCTTTCAATAGCTCTTGGGCAGTGGTGCTATAGTCAGGGAGCCAAGAGGAACTGGTGAACAGATGGAGCCTCCATGGGGATGGAGGGAACTGTTTCTGCAGGAAAGAGTGTCGGGGTCCTACTTGTGACTATTGCTCCCAACCAAGAGAGCCTTGGCCAGCCCTTGCACTTGAGCCCTCTGCTTCTGGAGTTTAAGCACAAACAGAACCCAGTCTGGACTGTCCTTGGTATGACTTTTTTTTTCAGGCAGTGGCACTATTTCAGGTGAGACCCTCCAGGCCCACAATGACTCTCAAATAAAATTAGCAGAGGTGGGGCTGGAGAGGTAGTCCAGAGCTTAAGAGTGTGGGCTATTTTCCCCAAGCATCTGAGCATGAGTCCCAGGATTTACATGGTGGCAGGAGAGGCTCACACTGTATTAAATGCCAGTTCCAGGTTATCTGGTGTCCCCCTCTTGCCTCGTGCAGGCACCAGGTATGCATGTGGCAGATACATACATACATACATACATACACATAAAATTAAAACAGTTTTTAAATGGATGAAAAAGACAAGATAAGAGCCGGGTGTGGTGGCGCACGCCTTTAATCCCAGCACTTGGGAGGCAGAGGCAGGTGGATTTCTGAGTTCGAGGCCAGCCTGGTCTACAGAGTGAGTTCCAGGACAGCCAGGGCTGTACAGAGAAACCCTGTCTCGAAAAACCAAAAAAAAAAAAAAAAAAAAAAAAAAAAAAAAAAAAAAAAAAAAAAAAAAAAAAAAAAAAAAAAAAAAAAAGACAAGATAAGAATGCAGCTTCCTGGTAAAGTAATAGTCCATCAGTACCCAAGGTACTCGGGAGGGGGAGGGGGAGGGGGGGCTATGGTGTATTAAGGAGCAAGTCAGAAAGGGCAAAGATAAAGCAGGATCCTGTGTGAGGAGTGGGGGCATGGATACTCACCCACTCTGTCTTTCCTGCCCTGACTTACTTCTCCCCTGCTCAGGATCCAACAGTGAATGAGGTCTAAACTTCTCAGCATCCCTATGAGCCACTGAGGATCATCTTTCTCTCCTGGGTCTCAGGTAGGCCAACACCCCCTCAGTTCTCTAATGGAGACCTGTCTTCTCTCTCTCTCTCTCTCTCTCTCTCTCTCTCTCACACACACACACACACACACACACACACACACACACACACACACACGTTCTCTGTCTATGCCTCAGACTAGAGCATCATCCTAGGAAGCCTTCCAAACATTCTCTACCAAACTGGAGTTTGAACTACTAGGCTAGTCTTTGAGTGCAGCAGAACTCCATTGAAAAAAAAAAAAAAACTGGTTAATTTTGTATCTAAAATATAGCCATTTTCCCAGTTCATATTAGTTGCCTGATGGCGTGGATAAATTAAAAGATGGTCCAGGCATGAACAAAGGATCAGTCCCTGAACCACTGCCACATGCAGAGATAAGAACGGGCAGAGGCAGGAAGATGAGCGCAGCCAAGGTGAGCAGGTCTTGAGAGTTGTAGTGGCTGAGCACAGTGAGTGGCCTGCCCCTGCTTCCGGCCCTCCCCATACAGTTACCAGAGTGGGTAGGGCCAGAAGCTGGGTCCTGGCATCTCTAACAAGCCAGGCTTGGCTTCCTGTCCTCAGCGGGCCAATGAAACAGATAATAGTAAAAGGAGTCGGGGAAGGCGTTAATTCAGTGTGGCCACCCTGGGAAAACAAATAAAGATATCCAGGGACACAAACCTTTCACGTTCGTATTTGAAAACCTGATATGAAGTTCAAGAAGTTTCTATAGGGAGGGATGGCTCAGTGGTTAAGAGTACCTGCTGCTCTTGCAAAACACTAGAATTTGGGTCCCAGCATCCACATGGAAGCTCACAACTCCAGTAACTCCACTTTCAGGGGATACAGTGCCCTCTTCTGACCTGCATGGGCACTGCACCCAAGTGTACAAACCCACACTCAGACACACATATGCAAATAACAAATTAAACGGAAAATATTTTTATAGTTTTTTAACACAGGGTCTATAAAGCAATTTTAATTCTGGGTAAATCATTGTTGTTACGTGTCAAAGAAACCTGGGACAAGTCTCATTCAGTACCTGTGGCTCCTCCCAGCTCTCCTGACCCCTGCCTCCTACCCTAAACCTCTCCCTCTCAAAGGCTTCTCTTCCCCAGCCTAATCACAAATATAGGGCTAAGCAGTCCCCTTTTGGCCACTTGGCTAGGGCACATCTCTCAGTTGGCTGCTCTGCACTTGTGCACTCTCTCTTTCTTTCTCTCTTCCTCTCTCTCTCATCCTCTCTCTCTCTCTCTCTCTCTCTCTCTCTCTTCCTGTCTCTCCCTCTCTCTGCTTTCATGGTCCACTTTAGTCTGCCTGCCATGTTCAGCCTAGTCTCTTCCCTTTGCCTGCTCTCTCCCTCATCTCTACAATAAGAATGCTCTCCACACTTGGGGAGTACTCATGTCTGTCTCCTCTCATTTCACCCCATTACTTCTTTAGGTAAAGACTGTATAGTGAATATCAGAATATTTGTAGGTTTTATTATTTAAAACTACATGGAAATATTTAAGGAGCATAAAACAGAAACCATGCTGCTGTCGGTACCCTGAGCACCACCACCCAGTGAGCTTCTGGCTTTCTCCTACCTCCAACATTCATTTTATTTTCTTTATTTTTGAGATTATCATACACTTACTCCATCCCCACCCCACCCCCAAACTCTTGCAGATATTCCTCTTTGCTCTTTCAAATTCATGGCCTCTTTTTTTCCCCCATTAACTGCCGTTAATGTGCATATATGATTTACATACACTCCTAAATACAGCCTGCTCAGTCTGTCTAATGTTACTTGCATGCATGTTTTCAAGGCTCATCCCTGGGGCAGACTATCTCTCCCACTCCCAGCATTCCTCAGTTGCCTGTTGTCATTGTGTAGGATTGGGGCCTGTCCTGTGGCCCCTCAGTGTGCCATGGCCCACCTCCATTTTGTCTACCTATTGTTGTAGCCCTCATTCAGCAGATATTTTGAAATAAATATGCATAGCTAAGCAGTCCCAGCCAAGGTGTGGTCTATTGTCTACTCTCCAAGTCTCTCCAGCAGGTCCGTCAGAACTGTGTGAAATCTCTTTTCTCACTGGCTGGCGCCAGAACTCAAGACTTCTCTTTCTTCCAGCATAAGATTCCTGGAGATATTCCAATTCCTTGGAATTCATTGTTTCAAAATCTGATAGTCAAAGGGAGAGGTACAGGTGTCTTTTAGAATATCTTCACTCCTGGGGCAGTTGTAATACCTGGAGCAGAGGTCAGGGCATTCATATTCATCCTGCCCAGAGGATTTATGGTCAGGAGGCACTCTAACACCTGTGTATGGGCACCACTGGACCAGAAAGGGGAGAAGAAAATACCACAGCAGAACAACTCTTTTTCAAAACTGTTCCCTAGCCGGGCATGGTGGCGCATGCCTTTAATCCCAGCACTTGGGAGGGGCAGAGGCAGGCAGATTTCTGAGTTTGAGGCCAGCCTGGTCTACAAAGTGAGTTCCAGGACAGCCAGGGCTATACAGAGAAACCCTGTCTCGAAAAACAAAAACAAAACAAAACAAAACAAAACAAACAAACCTGCTCCCTGCTGCAGAGAGCTGTTCTTTGGCTTTCCAATAAATTGTGTGTGCCCTTCTAAAAAAGAAAGAAATCAACAAAAGATTAAGGGGGGGGGGTGGAGAGATGGCTCAGCAGTTAAAGAGCACTGGCTGCTCTTGCAGAGGACCCAGGTTTGGTTCCCAGAACCCACACGGAGGCTCACAGCCATCTATAATTCTAGTCCCAGGAGATCTAATGTCCCCTCCTGGCCTCTACAGGCACTAGGCATGCACACAGTGAACAGGCATACATGTAGGCAACAACCACACACACAATTTTAAAAAATAAAAATGAAAAAGAAGGAAAGAAAGAACCCCACCCCAGTGCACCAAAACAAACAAACAAACAAACAAACAAAGAAAAACAGAGCCACAGAGGCACAGAGCCCATCAGGGACCAGGAGAGCAATAATGACTCTTTTACCTGGACCTTATATCTGAATAAGACCTGGGCTCTGTGCCCAAGGAGGCAATTTACAGGTTTAGCCTTCCATTAGGTTCCTGTAGACCATTAGTCACGGGGTGTGGGGGAAGTATGGGGAGACAGGGAGGTAGCTCTGATCACAGCAGCACATCAGAGTAGCTGGGCTAAATCCATGAGCAGCTGACTTTCCTCTCTGGACTGAAACAGGGCTGTATCCTCAGGACTGGGATACCTGAGTAGATCATTTACCTGTCATCCCCAGGGAACAGGCCAGCTCAACCAGGGGTATGAGGAGGAAGTGCCAGACCTTTCTAAGACCCAGAGAGACCTGGGAGCTGATTCCAGCCTTGCCAGGAATTTCTGGTATGCCCCTGAGAATGTTCTGGTCTCCTGGTCTGTAGCTCCTGGTTTAGGTCTAGGGAGATGGTGCTAAGGTTCTTACAAAGAACCACAAGGGTCGCCAGAATCAGAAGGCTCGAGTGAACTTTCTGACCGCTCCCTGCCAACCCTCAGAATTGGAAGCACCAAAAAAAAAAAAACAAAAGGGATTAGGGTACCTCACACTTTACTGTTGAATCCACTTTCTCATCTGACCTTCACAGCCACCTGTAACTGTCATTGTCGCTTCATATCTGGGGCATTTAAGGTCTCTCCATGGAATCCAGAGAACTTCGGTTTGTTTGACACATTGCTACTAGGTGTCATGGACCCTAAAACTCTCAGCATAAATGTCTCACATACCCCAAAATTTTTAGCCCAAATGTTTTGAGCACCATAGACTCTATCCACCCTGTATAGACAGAGTCTGGAGCTGTGCTGCTGGCCTGACTTGTGCCAACTCCTTGCTCCAGTGCCTGGGCATTTCTTTTGCCACCTTTGCCCACAGGAGTCCCTACCTGACTTCATTGATTTGCTCCCCTGGGTTGCTGTGAGGTAAGGAGATGGACTCTTTGGACTAGAATCTCTGGGTATACCATGCAATAGGATGAACATCATACTCTGGGCCTGTGGGATGGCCCACTGGAAAGGAACTTTGAGATAACCTAGCTCATGTAACCAAGGAAAGGAAACAAAACCAGAGGGTTTGCGTAGAAAGGAAGGAAGGAAGGAAGGAAGGAAGGAAGGAAGGAAGGAAGGAAGAAAGAAAGAAAGAAAGAAAGAAAGAAAGAAAGGAAGGAAGGAGAGAGAAAGAGAGAGAGAGGGAAGGAGGGAGGGAGGGAGGAAGGAAGGAAGGAAGGAAGGAAAAGAAATAAAAGAAAGAAAGAAAGAAAGAAAGAAAGAAAGAAAGGGAGGAAGGAATAGAAAGAAATGAAAGAGAGAAAGAAAGAAAGAAAGAAAGAAAGAAAGAAAGAAAGAAAGAGAGAAAGAGAAAGAAAGAAAGAAAGGAAGAAAGAAAGAAAGAAAGAAAGAAAGAGAAAGAAAGAAAGAAAGAAAGAAAGAAAGAAAGAAAGAAAGAAACAGAGGAAGGGAGGAAGAAAGGAAAGAAAGGGTAAAAAGAAATTAAGAAAGGGTAGAAATAAATTAAGAAAGAGTAGAAAGAAAAACATACCACTGAGTGTGACTTTTAAAGCCACTCTCTAGGTAAGAAGGAAGTCACCTGAGAGGTGACCGGTGAAAGCAGAAATGTCTAGGACACACACACACACCCTTGGAGGCATAGCTTAAAGGAAACCTGTCCATACCAGTGCCTCAGCCAGGAGAAGACTGACCAAACAGAGAAGGACATTTGTAAGCAAGGTATTACATTTCTGAACAAACCAGAAGGTAGGAGCCTCCCAGAAGTCAATCGTCACGAAGTATGACATAAATGCCTGGGGATGTTCATGGGGACAGGTACAGCTGGCACACTGGGTGGAGCAGGATGTGCAGGCTCCTACTCTTGCACCAAGCAGCTGGGTATGGGAAGGGCTGGGGAGGAACAGGCTGGGGACCAGCCTGAGATAGAAAACATGACAATGACTAAGGTAAGCAAATAAGCAAAAGAACTGGGCGGGGAGGTTGGCAGCTAATGAGGGCAGGGCCCAGATTCCTGGATTAAAAAATGCCTGTTGGGAAGATAATAACATGTAAAGGGAAATAGGGAAGGAGAGAGAGAGAGAGAGAGAGAGAGAGAGAGAGAGAGAGAGAGAGAGAGGAAAGAGAGAGAGAGGAAAGAGAGGAGAGGAGGAAGAGGAAGAGGAAGAAGAGGAGAAAGAAGAGATGTAGAAAGCCAGAAAGGAATATTGTAAAAATGTTAACAGAGATTTTTTCCCCCTGAAATGGGGAAGGTATTTCTTTAGTTTCATTTCTATTTTTCTGTTCTTTCCACTTTGTTAAGGAAAGGCATGGATGATTTTAATAACTACAGGGTAGGGGAATGCGAAACGCTGGCTCCCTCTGTCCTAAAACCTAACAAAGATGTAAAGAGGTTGTTAAGAGTTAGGGTAGTTGGCCTGCAGCGCTTGCTGAGTGCATGCTGGCACCGCAGGGGCTCCCTACCATGCTGGGTGCTCTCAGATTGGCAACAGGGATTCTGCCTGGCAGCTTCTCTTTTTTTTTTTTTTTTTTTTTTAAAGATTTATTTTATTTATTATATGTAAATACACTGTAGCTGTCTTCAGACACTCCAGAAGAGGGCGCCAGATCTCGTTATGGATGGTTGTGAGCCACCATGTGGATGCTGGGATTTGAACTTATCACCTTCGGAAGAGCAGTCGGGTGCTCTTACCCGCTGAGCCATCCCACCAGCTTCTCTTAACTGGCCCTGCATTTGCTACCTCCTCAGGCTTCCCTCTCACCTCTGCCTCTAGCTTAAGTGGAGAGACCTTGGAGACTAAATGTGGAGGAGAAGCAACATTAGAGAAGATCCCTCGGGCTTAGCTTGTGGATGAGGCCCTTAACAGAAGAAAGAGACAATGAGAACCTAAGAACAGAGAGGGCCCACCCAGCCACATAGTGGCTTCTTAGCAGAGGAGAGAGCTAACACATCTTTATTGTTTCTTCCCATGATGCACAGCAGTTCTACAGAGTTTCAACTACCCACACTACAGAGGTTGAACAAAAATACCAAGCACCTTGAGAAGTAGAAAGCGATGAGGCTATGCTGGGGGTGGGAAGGGAGGCTGGGACCAGGACTGGGGAGGGCATTAGGAAGGCCGGGCCTCAGGAGGCTGGAGCTGCAGCCACCAAGATGTCCTTGTATCCTTTGATCTCCTTGACCTCACTGCTGCTGATGAGGACTTGTAGCTGGTGGGGCCCAGCTTTGATGGGGTAGAGCTCCAGATGAATTTGAATGGTGTGTCCGGCCATAAGAGTCCCAAGGCTGAAAGTGAAAAGCAGCCTGTTGGGGCCTGGAGAACTGGCAGTTTGGGTGGGCAACGGGACAAGGAGATCTGCCTAGTAAACAGCACACACTGCCCTCCGGGACCACCAAACCCTCGGCTTCCTGAGGTTGGGGGAGTAAGGACCAGAAGGTGGCATCTGGAGACGGGAGGATCCAGTAATCCCACGAGGCACAGCCCCTCAGAGATCGGCACCCCAGGAAGACTGGGGAGGGGCCAATGACAATGTCACTCACTCTTTTGTCATCTGCCCATTGATGAGGCCACTCCCCTCCAGAACCATGGCGCAGTTATTCAGAGGCACCATCAGGGTGTTGGTGAGGGTGATGTGGATATTCAGGGCCTTGCCCACCTCAGCCCTTTCAAACACCTGTGTGGGGAGAAGACAGAGGTGCCCTAGGTCCCCTGCCTCACAGCCACATCCCTCTCAGTCAACTGCTCTTGTGACCACCAGGGACTGCTTAGAGCATAGGTGCTAGTAGTGGGGGAGCCTAGCTCAAATTAACACATACGTTCACCCACAAGAACATCTTAGAGCCTGTGTGTCCCCCATCTCTGTCCAGAGACCTCACCTCAATAGACAAGTGGGGAGGCTCCAGAGAGAAATCTTTTAGGACCAGAATGAACTGCCCTGTCTCTTCAACCTCAGCGATGCCAGCCACACGGATCAGCCTTTCATCTGTCAGCTTGTCCCTGTAACTGCTGTAGGGCAGCAGGAATGGCCACTGTAGCTCTAAACATAGACAAAAACACTGTCTTGAGTCCAAGGGATGGGCTAGAAACACTACACTCGGAGGTCATTGTTGTCTGACATGTTAGGATGATGTCACTGGTACTACACTGGCATCTAACTGTCCAGCAACAGAGGCTTCCCTGCCTGTGATATGTGTGCTGGGAGAGGGATTCTCTGTGATTTGGCTAGACCAGGTTAGACTGATTCACAGACCCAAAGCTCCCCTCTACAGGTGACTTCTCATGCCTGCTACAAACTCACCCTTCTCAAAATCCACATTCAAGTGTACTATGTGTCTCCAGAACGGTTTCCGAGTGCCGCCCCCATGCAGGAGGGCCTGTGCACAAAAGCGCACGGTCAGTCCGATGGGGCCCTGAACATGATCTCTGACTGGCACCCTCTGGACATATAGCATGAGCAGCAGGTCCTGGCCCCACATGGGTGCCCTAGTGAGGTGGAGTTGCAGCTGCACAGGCTTAGCCTTAAAGTTCTCAGACCCTAGGAGACCCAGGAGAGATGAAGCATTCCTTCTCGGTTCCAGCAATTTCCAGGAAGCCTTCATGAATACCGACCGCTCCTCAGAGGATCCTGGCAGAATAGAACCACACAGAACAAAGACATCAGTCAGGCAGGGCAGAGGAGACCAATGACCTTCTTGGGAAAACAAAAACCTGAGCTCTCAGCTGCCAGCCAGAAGCCCTAACCATGTAATACACAGTGAGTAGCCATACAGAGAAGCACACGATATCATGGCTGAGAAGAGGGTAGTGCTGCTCAGTGCTGGCTTTAACCCCTGCTCCACAGTCTCTTCCTCTCTCAGCGTTTGGTTCTATTATATGGAACCCAAGGACAATACTGGGTTGCCCAGAGTTGCTAAAAAGTTAGATCATATAATTGCTGAATGTAAGATTGAGCATGGTTCTTTGCCATCAATACTGTTATCGTCATGAATATCACCATTAGCACCACCACCACCATCATCATCGCCATCATCACTAACATCATCACTAACATCATCATCATCACTACTACCACTACCACCATCATCATAGCCAACATCATCACTAACATCATCATCACCACCACCACCATCATCATCAAGGCCAGAGGCTTCTTTTCCCTGCCTGCATTCTCTCTCCTAAAATTCAAGTTCTTTAGATAGGAACTTCATCTCTTTCCCTTGGTACTAATTCAACATCCAGGCTCAAAACTGAAACTTACTCCAGACTGTGGACTCCTCTAGAGGACTTACGATGTTTCCAATGTGTTCTCCACACTAGCTCATTTAGCCCTTTGAGGGGAGCTATCTCACCTCACTGATAAGGAAGTAGAGGCATGGTAGACGATCCAGGCTAACCCACCTATAGCACAGCAGAGTCTTGCTTAGCTCTCAAGTGGCCAGAGTCCACCAAAGCTCTCCATAGGAATGTCTGCTCCCTTCCACAGGCCCAGAGCCCTGTCCCTCCTGAGTGTCCATCTCTCCCCTCGCTGCTAACCCTACCCTGATGGACACAGAGAGATAGATGTGTGACCCTGATAGAGTTGCCAGATAAAGTGCAGGACCTCCAATTAAATGTGAGTTTAAGTGAATAATCTTTATTATAAATTGCGTCCAATATTTGGAACACACACTATAAACTTTATCCAGTTCATTTGAACTTCAGATAAACAGTGAATTCTTTTTAGCAGAAGGATATTTCATACAGGGTTGACATGATGGCTTAGTGGAAGAAGACATCCACTATCAAGCTTCATATGAGTTCAGTTTCCAAGTAATGGAAGGAGGAAACCAACCTCCATAAGTTGTCCTCTGACCACACACACATACACACACACACTCCACTGGGGTACATGTTCCTACCAACATATATACATGCACATCTATACATGTACACAATAAATAAATGTAATTAAAAATTAAAGTTGTCACGGGACATATTTATAATAATAATTATTTGTCTTAATATATCTGGAATTCAGATTTAGTTGAGCTCCTATATTTTTATCTGCTAAATCTAGGCAAAACTATTCCAGGATCAAGTACCCAGGATCTAAAAATCCTCCCAGTACCCTGGGAGTTTGTCTAAGGGGAGGGAGGTTGTGGTGTTTTAATCTGGGGTCCCCCATTGATATACCCACTCCCTCCCAGACCCAAAGCCCAGGCACCTTCTGGATACTTGTAGGAACTCGTGATGTCCAGGCGTTCATCTGACCCTACCATCTTGGTGCTAATTGCTTTCCCAATGTAACTGGTGTTATGGGCCAGGATCTCCTGGACCTGGCCACTCTCAAAAAGCCAAACGACCTCATCAGCGTTCACCTCTGCATACACAAAAGGGGTATCATAGGGCAGCTGGACTTCTCCTTCCTTGATGGCTTTCACAGAGGCAGGGCCACAGCAGAACAACCCTGTGGAGGAAACAGAAATTGTGGGACATGGATGCCTTCAGATACAGGGGCCCAAGACGGCAGGCTGTAGCCATAGGAGGTGATGAGAAGTGACACCAGGGCCTTCTCCAGTTTACCAAATGTACTTATGTGTACTAATTTGTCTGACCCTCACACCATCTTCCTGACTTTACAGGCAAAGAAAGAACGGACACGCTCACTGCTCGACCTGGAGATCCCAATGTCAGTGGGGAAGTTATACCAGGGACCTGACACTGTAGAGGCTATAACCCTGGGAAGTGAGGAAGTGGGAAATGGCCTTACCCCTCTGGCTATGTGGGTGCTCATTCTCATTGGCTTGCTAGAGAGCCTGGCCCCTCCCTGCACATGATCCCCTACTCACCACTGCTGGTTTGCTGGGGGGTGGGGTCCAGGACCTGCCAGCCGTTGTACCCTGGTGGAAGGTCTTTCCTGATCATCCAGCACTCGTTCCAGACGTGGAAGTTCCTGTAGACAGGGGAAGGAGCCACAGCTTATATTTCCTGATGCCTGAGGGTTTTTCAGGCACCAGACATTATGCAGAGCACTTTACGGCCTTTGCTTACAATTCTATTTTCTCCTACTTTGTATTAGAAAGCAATTATGATAAAGAAAGCAATCTAGTAGCCAGTGGTGCATGAGTTTGATCTCAATAGTTAAGAGGCAGAGGCAGGTGGATCTCTGTGAGTTGGGGACTAGCCTGGGCTACAAAGAGAGTTCCAGGACAGCCAGGACTGCATAGAGAGACCTTGTCTCACAAATAAATAAGTAAGTAGTAAATAAATAGATAGATAAATGATAAGCAAGTAAATAAATAGATAAATGATAAGTAAATAGATAAAGGGAAAAATCCTATTCACAGTGGCCTCAAAAACATATGTATATTAGAATAAATCTAATCAAGGAAATGAGAATTCTACGATGAAAACTTTAACATTGAAGGAAAAATAGAAGCCCCTGAAAACAACTATGTAAGTAAGTTAAGCCAGGGTCAGAAACACAAATGCCATCGCTTCACTCAAATGGAGTCCTTAGATTTTAATCTTTTATTTGTCTTGGGAGGGAGTGTGCGTACCCACAGGGTGGCGGTCAGAGGACAACTTTGGGGAGACAGTTCTTTCCTTCCTCCTTGTAGGCTCTGGGTCTCTTGGCAAAGAGCATCTTTACCCACTGAGCAATCTTGCCAGCCATTAGATTTTTATAGATACATAAAAGTATGCATGTATATATTGTATGTACATACATATATGAAAATACAAGTGAAACTGTCTAGGGGAACAAAGAGGACAAGAAGACGGGGAAAGGGAGGAGGTCAGGGTCTGGGGGGAATGTGCTCAACATATAATAAATATAATATAATATAATATAATATAATATAATATAACTTGTTAAAAACACTCTTGTGTATCTGTTGGGACTAGGCTCCACAACTCTGCATTTTGATTGGTTGTGGTTTTCTGTACTGGTCTCCACCTGTTGCAAAGAGAAGTTTCCTTGAAAAGGTGTAACGACTACAATTATACAAGGAAGTAAAAATAAATAATTTTTAAATTGTCCTTATATAACATAGTACCAGGCAATGAAATAAAATATTTACATGTAAATGAGTTTTTAACTATGATTTATAAAATTGTATGCAAATGAATAAAAAGCTGGAGGCAGCAAAAGAGAAAATGGAATTTTAAAAAAGTAATTGCCAGTTGTCATCAGAAACACTTCACCCAGCAAATGATGGAAACAGATGCAGAGACCCACAGCCAAACACTAGGCAGAGCTTGGGGAATCCCTCGGAAGAGGGGACAGGGAAGGACTGTAGAGGCCAGACTGGTTAAGGATATCACAAGAAAACTGACAGAATCAACTAACCTGGGCCCACAGGGGCTCACAGAGACTGAACTGCCAACCAGGGAGTCTGCTCGGGCCTACCTCACCTCACTTCACCTCACCTCACCTCACCGCACCTCACCTCACCTCACCTCACCGCACCTCACCTCACCTCACCTCACCTCACCTCACCTCACCTCACCTCACCTCACTAGGTCCTCTGTACCTCAGTTGTGCTTGGTCTTCTTGTGAGACCCCTAACAGGGGGAGCAGGGGCTGTCTCTGACTCTGTTGCCTGCCTTTGGAACCCTTTCCTCCTACTGGGCTGCCTTGTGAAGCCTTAATAGTAGAGAAGGTGTCTAGTGTTACTACAACTTGCTATGCCATGGCTGGCTGATATATATCAAGGCTAGCTATTTTTGGAGAGAAACAGAGGAGTGGATGGAGGCAGGGAAGGGCAGGGGAAAGGAAAACTGCTGTTGGGATGTAAAATAAATCAAATAAAAATTTTAAACTTGAAAAGTATGTATCTCATAAAAACTAAATATTTACCAAAAAATTACCAACTTAAAGTTGCAAGAGCAATACAAAAAACCTCATCTGTTAATAACATTTTTCTTCATTTGTCTTCTTTTATATGACTATGGATATATATGATATATAATATATTATATTTTATATATATATATATATATATATATATATATATATATCCCCAAGAATAGTATATAACCTAGTTAACATAGCACTTATGGATATGACCTTTTTACAACCAATTTGCCATCTGTGTTTCAGTTTGTCAGTTGACCTAGTAATGTCCTTTGTAGTCTTTTTGCTCTACAGAACTCAGGTCAAACTCACACATTATATTTTCTTGTAATATCTTAGTTTCCTTTGATGTTGGATCTGTTCCTCTGCCTTTCTTCATTATGCTGAGATTTTGAAAACAACCCCCTACCCTGGGTGAGCCCTCTTGGCAGCTTATCTGGCATTCTCTTGATCAGATTCAGTTATATGTTCAGTTATGTAGACTAACGTTCTAAGAAAGGGATACAACCCTCTCACTGACCTTGAAACAATTATAATTCAGGCCCCAGTCAGTGGATCCCAGTTTGAGAAACCTTCTCACCTGCACTCTGTCCTTCAGCCCTAACAACCCTGTGAAGTAGACACTACCTGCACTTTACAGAGGAAAGTGAATCTCTGTTTCTCACACCTGGAAATTAATAGGAAAGAGAGCAGGAAAGCAGACCCAAGGTGGGGCAGGGAGAACAGAGATGTACAGATAAAGCTCCCTCTGCCCTAGCCCCAGAGAGGAAGCCAGACTGAAGAGCTAAGCAGAGAAATCCAGTAAGTCCTGGCTCTGCCTCCTGGGGGTGTGGGAGACTGACTGCTAACACCAAAAGCCTCAGAAAGGCCAGTGACACACAGCTGTTCACATGTCCCAAGAGTGCAGGACCATATTCCAATGCCTAAGATGTCTGAACGACTCAGAAAATTGGACATAGTACTACTGGAAGATCCTGCAATACCTCTACTGGGCATATATCCAGAAGATATTCCATCTGGAAACAGGACACATGTTCCACTATGTTCATAGCAGCCTTATTCATAATAGCCAGAAACTGGAAAA
>LR749988.1:274339-403711 GCA_902729485.2 Mus minutoides | reverse complement strand
AGGCCATCATCCTGAGTGAAGTAACCCATTCTCAAAAGAACTCACATAACATGTACTCACTGATATGTGGATATTAGCCCAGAAACCTAGACTACCCAAGATACAATTTACTAAACACATGATACTCAAGAAGAAGGAAGATCAAAATGTGGACACGTCACCCCTTCCTAGAATTAAGAACAAAGCACACATTGAAAGACTTAAAGAGATCATGTGTGAAGCTGAATCCAAAGGATGGACCCAACGACTGCGGCTGCCAGGGATCCATCCCACAATCAGCCACCAAACATAGACACTATTGCATATGCCAGCAAGATGGTGCTGAAAGGGCCCGGATATAGCTGTCTCGGGGGAAAATATACCAATGCCTGGCAAACATAGAGGTGGAAGCTCACAGTCAGCTATTAGATGGAACACAGGGTTCCCAAGGAAGAAGGAGCTAGAGAAAGTACCCAAGGAGCTGAAGGGGTCTTCAACCCTCTAGGTGGAAGAATAACCATGAACTAACTAGTACCTGAGCTCATGTCTCTAGCTGCATATATAGAAGAGGATGGCCTAGTTGGCCATCAGTGGGAAGAGAGGCCCCTTGGTCATGCAGACTTTATATGCCCCAATACAGGGGAACGCCAGGGCCAAGAAGTGGGAGCAGATGGGTAGGGGGGCAGGGCCGGGAGGGGGGAGGGTACAGGGAACTTTCTGGATAACACTTGAAATGTAAATGAAGAAAATATCTAATAAAAGTTGAAAAAAAAAAGATGTCTGAACGAGTTTTCTTTGATCATCTAATTAGCCAGATCAGCCTCCTAGGCCAGGGAATTCTTCTCTAAGCATCACCAAAAAGGTATTACAGGACAGTCACACATCCAAGGCAAGACGAATCAGTTTCATCCCCTACCTGGGACAGTGCTGAGCTGTTGCAAACTAAACCTCTTACCAGATTTTATCTGGCCTCTGAGCCGTCAGCATTTCTGCGGTTCGATCATAGTAGGTGTCGATGGTCAAGTTCCCATCTGTGTTGTGTGCAGAATGGAAATTGGAAACGACTCGGGTTGGAACACCTAAGCATCTCATTACTACAGAGAGGAAGGGAAATGGCTGAGCTCATGTCAGGCAGAATTATTACCTTTTCATCCACAGTTTCTCACCTTCAAACTTGCAGCAACTGTTTTATTTCCAAAGGGTGGGACGAAGAAAAGCTCCTGCCCACCTGCCCACCTACCCACCTGCTCACCTGCTTACCTGTTTACCTGCCCACCTACCCACCTACCCACCTACCTGCTCACCTGCCCACCTACCCACCTACCCACCTACCCACCTGCCCACCTACCTGCTCACCTGCCCACCTGTTTACCTGCCTACCAGTGGCATCCATCCACAAAGTGGAAGAAATCATTTGTGCGCAACTTAAAACAATAATTAATGTCTCCTTCCCTGTTCTTTTTTTCTCAGCAGCTCTCCAAGTTAAAAGCAACGAGACCAAAACACATGAGAATTTTAAAAGGAAAAAAAAAAGTTTGACCAGTTTCAAAAGAGAAACTGTGTGACCTGGGGTAAGCGGCTTAACTTCTCTGGTTAGTCTCCTTATAAATAAGAACGTGAAGAGCTGAACTGCCTGGCTTTCGATTCTGAAATTCTGAATCTGTCATTCTACTTAAAAGAGTTGAAAGAAAGGTGAGAATTAGAGGGCTGGGCATGTAGCCCAGTGGCAGAGTGCTGGCCCGGCAGGTACAAGGTTCTGAGTCCATTCCTCAGCACCGCATCCTATAAAATTGCTAAACAAACAAACGAGTAAGAGAGTGGCTATAGATAGAACATTCATTCTCTGCAGAGAGACAGTGGGTGGCAGCAGCGATTAAGAACTGCTTGATAAGCCAGCAGCTCCCTCTTGTGGCTTCTCAGGATGGTGCGTAAAGCTGTGATTGCTCAGAGCAGACATTAATCCCATGCTTACACCTACTAACTGCCTACAACCAGGTGTAGTCAAGAACAGAGCATGTCTTAGGACCAGGTCCTCACCCCTGTCAGTATGGTAAGTTCAGAAGATGTCTGTTCTACCCACTCTTCCTAAGAGGGCAGACAGTGTCTAATGGGGATGCTGAGAAGGTCACAATGTTGTTTTGGTTTGTTTTGTTTGCTTGCTTGCTTTTTAAGTAAAAGGAATAAGAATAAAAGTCTTTCTGTCTCTACGCACTAAAGAGCCCCCAGCAGAACCACATGTCACCATTAGGTGTCTTCTCCAGCACTGCGCCTGGACTTTCCACACACCTGCAAGGTACACAGACTCAGACCTGGCCTGCAGGTAGCCAAAGGCAGCTTAACGGTCATGGTTCTCTCTATTCAACATCCCCGACACTCTGTGGCCTGTGAGGACAGAAGGACTTGGAGAGGGGCCCAAGTGATGGATCTAGTCCTTTTCCTGCTCTTCCTAGGATCAGAAGGTCCAAGGTGAACGCCGTAATGCCCACCTGGCTACCACTGGGGACTTTCCAGGCCAAGGCAGAGTAGGGAGGCCAGAGTAGCCACAGCCCCACCTCACGTGTAAGCTGATAAGGTCTACTGATGTCTACTCAGACTTAGATCTCTGCATCTGAGGCCCCAGAACCTAACTGTAAGACTATGCTTCCCCTTAGAGAGACATAAGCAGCAGCCTATTCTCATCCTATGTCCCACCCCCTTCTTTTAGGGAGTCAACCTATTATCTCAGCAAACACCTAGCACAGGATGTGAGCAGATAGCCCCATGGAAGCTCTGCTTTGCATGAGGGAGACAGGTACTCTAGGCTCTCCATCTTTACAGATACTTGGGCCAAGAATTTGGTACTGCATTCTAAACAGTTGAGGAGGCACTCAGTTGAGTAAAGTGCCCCTGGTCCTCAAAAGGTAGTTAACAAGGCAGCAAAGCTCTAATTGTAGTCAAGTCTCTTGGGGAGGTCTATGTGTGCGGTCAGGCTATCTGGGATGTACCTACTTGCAAGTCCATCTTCCACCTGCTGGCCCACTGCAGACTCACCTTGAGCTGAGCAGGTGGTGGGGAGAAGGGTTCTGCCTTTGTGGAGACTGCAAGTTGTTCGATCCAAATGGCCACCATTTTCTCTGTCTGTCTATCTCTTCAGGCAAGATCTCATCTAGTGTAGGTTAGCCCAACTCCCTATGTAACCAAGGAAGCTCCTGATCCAACTGCTTCCACCTCTCAAATGCTAGGATTAGAAGTATGCTCCACCATGCTGAGGTATCCACTGTTAATAGTCTTCATCAGAGAGAAGGTGAAATGATTGCAAAGACTGGTTGGTATGCAGGTAATGAACTCAGGTACACACTGTGCCTTAGTCATGGGCCATCAGTGAGCTCTAGGCCCTTCATGAGCTGCAGTAGACTCTGAGAGTAGATATTATCATGACCTGATCTGAAGGGGAAATCAGGAAGAATCAGTGGATGAGACTTCACTCACCTGTGCACATAACAGAAGCAAAGACCCAACACTGTCCATATTTCACAGGCTGCCCACCCCTAGCCGACCACTGCCGCAAGATGGCCACACTGCCGTTCCATTCCAGAGGGCTGGTGCCCTGAGAGTAATCTTCTCCCCAGTTTCCCTGAAGCACACCACTGTCATCGTTGCTGTTGATCTGCAGAGGGCAGACAAGCACAACATTCAGGAGAGGACCAGGCCATCCTCAGGCAGGACCAGGCCATCCTCAGGCAGGGGCAGGAAGCTTCTGTTCTTACCATAGCGCTTACCACCCTGCACACATACACCACGTTGTTTCTCTGAGAGTGGTCTTTGGATGGGTTCTTTAGAAAATAGAGGCTCTTGTTCAGGATCTCAAAGCAGATATCGATGATGTCCTCTTCAAACTTTAAAGGCATTTCAGGGTGAGATCAGAGAAAAGCAAACCGTGTAGAGTACAGAAACTTGGGCCTTAACAAGCTTTTAAAGGGTGACATGTTTGTGCGATGGGGACACTGGGGCCTTATCGTGAGACACAATCACATATGGGATATAAATCAAACTGGAAATGTATTAGAATCAGAAGTCTTATTTGTTTGTTTGTTTGTTAGTATTTCATGTGCATTAGTGTTTTGCCTGTATGTATGCCTGTGAGAGGGTATCAGATTCCCTAGAACTCCAGTTACAGATGGTTGTGAGCTGCCATGTGGGTGCTAGGAATTGAACCCAGGTACTCTGAAAGAGCAGCCAGTGTTCTTAAGTGCAAAAAATTAAGCTGTATGACTCTTGATGGAAAAGCAAAGATTTGAAAAAACGGGAGAGAAGAGTTTAGAAGCCCCAGATTCAAAACGATAGGGCAGCTTGCCTGCTGCAGCAATCGGGAGAGCAGGTCCTGCACCACACCTGGGCAGCACAGTGGAGCTGGTCCTGGTGGCACAAGCACAGGAGAGCTGGCGGGCTGACCAACTCAGCGTCTACCCAGGCACAGGAACAGATCTCGGGCTCTGAGCTGTCCCACCCCAACACATACCCCACCTATAAAACGCTGAGCTCATGACACAGGGCAAGAACAGGGTATGGATACCAAGATGTAAAGTTCACATGCTGTCTAAAGTCTCAAAATAGTGTTTCTTTAAAATTCTTTCCATCAGTTTTAAAGCATGAAAAGAATCTTTTATGATGAGTTATACAAAAATAGTAGTGCTGCAGTGTAAAGACAGGGGGATTTCACATTTAAGGCCAGTCTGTGCTCTATGGGAAGTTAAGGCTAACCTGGGAAACCAAGTCAGTGAGAAACTGCCTTAAAAACCCTAAACCAGCTGGGAGGGGGTGGTGCACCTTCGCTGAGGAAGATTGTGCCTTTCATCCCAGGACTTGGGAGGCAGAAACAGGAGGATCTCTGAGAGTTCAAGGATAGCCTGATCTAAAGAGAGAAAGTTTCAGGACAACAAGGGCTACACAATGAAACCATCCCTTAAAAAAACCAACCAAACAAACAAAAATATAAACAAAGACAAGCAGTGATGATACACACCTTTAATCCCACCTGCACACAGGTAGATCTCTGAGTTCAAGGCCAGCCAGGTCTATAGAGAGTTCCAGGACAGCCTGGGCTACAGAGAGAAACCCTTGATTTCTCAACAAACAACAACAGCAAACCAAAACCAGAAATACCAAGATGAGGATGGGATGGATAGAGGATGATGGCCCCGTGAGGGAAAGAGCCTTCCACCAAACCTGATGACAGCGGTTCATCAACAGGTCCCACATGATGGTAAGAAGGAAATGACTCCACATTGTTCTCTGACTTTCATATGTGCCGCGGCAAGCTTATGCCAATTCACATATACAAACATAAATATGTAAAATTAATTAATTTAATTTAATTTAAAAAATTAAAGCAGTAGGAGAAAGTCTGGAGAGATTGCTTCACAATTAAGAGCACTATCTGCTCTTCCAGAGGACCTGAGTTTGATTCCCAGCACCTACATGATGACTCATGATTGGAGGCATAATGTTATTGTGCACTGTGTAAAGATTATCCTTGTGTTATCAAATGCTAATTTCTGTGCCCCCCTATTTGGTTGCAGTCCTCATTCTGAGAATCTCTTGTCTCAGTGTTGTGTAAACATTGCTCCCCAATTATTCCCTGATTGGCCAATAAAGCTAGCTGATCAGCCAATGACTGAGCAGGGGACAGAATAGGGTTGGGCTTCTGCCCAGCCAGGGGACAGGTAGCAAGAGAGAAGTGGAGATTAGCCACAGGGAGAGAGTCCCAGAGAGACCATGAGAAAACACCAGGAGCCCAGCTGGGGGTGGGGTGGGAGAGGTGGGGTGGGGGAAGGGGTGGGGGTGGGGAGATGGGGGAGGTGGGAGGGGTAGCCAGATTAGTTTAGAGGATTAGAATAGAATAACACTGCTCAGTTGTTGTGCCACTAAAGCTTGTTAAATAGATATAATAATCCAGTCTCAAATATTTAGGAGCTAGATGGACTAAGAGGAAAACAGACACTCTTATTTAAAAAAAAAAAAAAAGTCACTAACACATAATCTTCTGTAACTCTAATCTCAGGGAATCATAGCCTTTTTCAGGCTTTCTTGGGCACTAGGCATACACCTGGTACACAAACATACACACAGGTAAAACACCCATACACACACAAAAAAATTGTTTTCAAATGAAGTGGTAGGAGATCTTGCCTCATGGGCTGCTACTTTCAAATCATAGAAGAATGAAAGGCTTGCCACAGGCTGGCCTCTAGTAGGGTTAAACATTCATTATAGTCATGGGTTGGCTCTCATCATACTTTATTAGTATAGCATAAAAACCTTGAAAGGAAAGCCATCTTTTCTTTGCTTGCCCCTCTTACTGGGTGGGAAATTGGCCAGCACAGCACACAGTGCCCTTTGTTAGCTAACAGCCCCCAGCAAGCCCATCCTCCCTCCAGGAGGTGTTGTTACCTGCCCATAATTCCAAGGCCTGGAGGTAATGGAATTTGTTTGACCCTTGTAGATAAAGCCGTAGTCACTCATGATATATTCCTGCAGTAGCGTTTCACTTGGCAGGTAGACATCATCCTCTGGGCAGAAAGGAGGAGTGGAGAGAAAAAAGAAACTCACAAGGGAAAGGACAAGCATGAAATAAAAACAGCACAAAAGTAATAGCATCCTTCTGAAACAGAAAGCCAGTGGCTGACCTCGGGCAAGAGATTAAGACTAGACCCTCATACGAGACAGTTATATCAGGGTCCCTTCAGCAAACCCTTGCTGTCATATGCAATAGTGTCTGGTTTTGGTGACTGATTATGGGATGGATCTTTTGGGATAGCATTTTAAATGTAAATCAAGAAAATATCTAATTTTAAAAAAAGCACCCTTGAGGGGAAAAAAAAAGACTAGACTCTTAAAATCCAGCCAGAAAGCCAATGGCTGACCTCGGGCAACAGGTTACAACTAGACCCTCTTAAAATCCAGCCATGCGCTTCTCCGGACGCTAGCAACAAAATCTGTGCTATAAAAAAATATAGATTATGAAAATTATAAGATAATTTCAGACTTTTGGAAAATACAGAAAAAAGTCACTCATTCCCATTACTTAGAAATACCCAGCACTACATTATAGTTTATTCTATTCTCTTGCCATATGCATATGTGTAATTAGTTAGAATCAAATCGAATTCCACTTGCTAAATTACCTCACTTAATGTTACAGTATGGATATTTTCATCGTGTTATTAGAAATTCTTTGTGGGAGACTGAAGAGATGGCTCAGTGGTTAAGAGTACTGGCTGCTCTTCCAAAAGACATAGATTCAATTCCTCACACCCACATGGCAGCTCACGTCCATAACACCAGTACCAGGGGATCTGATACCCTCATACAGACATTCAGGCCAAACACCAGTGCACATAAAACAAAAGTAAATAAACCATTTTTAAAAAATTCTTTGTGGGGCGGCACCCACTTCTGAACGTCATGGGCACCAAGCACACACATAGTACACAAAAGCACATATACGCATGCGAGTAAGACACTTACAGTAAGAGACATATATATAGTGAAATAAAAAATAAAAAAAATTCTTTGTGGGACTAAATGTGGTGTTGCATACTTTAATCCCAGCATTAAGAAGGCAGACGCAGGTGGATTTCTGTGAATTTGAAAATGACCTGTGAATCTTCAGAGTTCTGGGCCAGTAGGGCTATGTATTGAAGGCCCATCTCAAAACAACAAGACAAAACAAACAAACAAAACTTTATAAATGATTTTTGCAGACAGGTCTGTCACAGCATGCCTATAATTTCAACACTCAGGAGGCCAAGACAGAGGATTGTGAATTTAGTACTAGCCTAGACAAACTTAACAAGACCCCATATCACAAAAGAAAAAATATAAAAAGATGTTTAGGGCTGCTAAGAGAATTGAGCAGGTGAAGGCACTTTAGTGCTACCCCTGGTAATCTGAGGTCAAGCTCTGAGACTCACATACTGGCACCAACTCCCACAATCTGACCTTCACACATGTCAGTGCACACATACACAAGCTGACTTCACACATAGTAGGTGCACACATGTACAAGCCGACCTTCACACATGTAGATGTACACATAGACAAAGTTAATTTTTGTTTCAGCACATAGTATTACATTGCACAGATACGCAATGATTGTCTACCAGGCTGTGCCAGAAGAACCCGAGAGAACCTTTTCAATGCAATGAGTTAGCCCTACAAGCTGGAAGCAAGCCCTACCTGTACTCCATGGGTTAAAAAGCAAGATGAAATTCCCCAGTGGGTAAGTCACACCAGGACCTTGGCCCTGAGAGGTCTCTAGCTTCAGTGTGTAGTGGCCAATGACTGCACTAGCCGGTGAGAAAATCGAGACTTGGAGAGAGTTGCTGTCGATCATGAAGTCAGAAGCACTCCAGACGTTCTCAGGTCGGGTCTGGGCGAGGAAGAAAGTGGCTCGGGTCCCCAGAAGCTCTGTGGGCTCTGGTCCTGAGTAGGAGAGAAAGGAGATCCCAGACAAAAACTCAAATGTCGGTGATGGAGCTGGAGGAATGGTGGCCCGGCAGTTAAACTTGCGCACTGCTTTTGCAGAGGACCTGAGTTTGGTTCCCAGAATTCAGGGGATCTGATGCCCACTTCTAGCCTCCTGGTGTGTGAGCACACACACTCACGTAAAAGTAATCATTTAAAAATGGTAAAATAAATGTTGTATGATTCCCTGTGAGCTGACAGAATCACTATCTTCTCCCAACATTTGCTAAAAAGCCCTTTGATTTAAGGCTTTTACTGACACTTAAGATTTTTGGAGCCGGGCGTAAACCCAGCACTCGGGAGGAAGAGGCAGGCGGATTTCTGAGTTCGAGGCCAGCCTAGTCTACAAAGTGAGTTCCAGGACAGCCAGGGCTATACAGAGAAACCCTGTCTCAACCCCACCACCACCACCACCAAAAAAAAAAAAAAAAAAGATTTTTGGAGCCTCAGCTGGGCGGTGGTGGCACATGCCTTTAATCTCAATCCCAGCAATCAGGAGGCAGAAGCAGGCAATCTCTAAATTAAAAGGCCAGACTGATGTACATAGTGAGTCCCAGGATATCCAGGGCTAAACAGAGAAACACAGTCTCAAAAAACAAAACAAAAAACAAAAAAAAGAAATCTTTGGGCCTTTGTTTCTTGTTATTGTTTGTTTGTTTTTCCACTTCCAATCTGTAAAATGAGAGCCTGGTAGTGCCAACTTAAAGTCTTCTATGAGAATTAAAATGAGATCTGGGGAGTTTTATGCCCTGCTGTGCACTTACAAGTTGGTTGTTGTGGCTAAAACATCAAAGTTTGCTGAGCTAGACAAGTATTTCCTTAATAGCACTGGTATAAGGGTCTTGACTTAATAGCACTGGTATAAGGGTCTTGGGGGCCCCAGAAGGGAGGGGAGAGCACCTCAGAGACTGGTGGCAAGAGCCCCTCCCCAAGGAACTTTCTGTTTTGAGGCAACCTGAGGGCAGAGTGAGCTCACCTGTCTCAGCCACAAAGGTGAGATGGTCCTTTTGGGGCTGGAAGGGTCGACTGAAGACTATCGTTAAGATGAAGATCTGGCCACGGCGTAGGATGAGCTTCGACGAGCCCAAATCCTCAGTGTGGTGGTCCTTGTTGTTTCTGGGGATCTGCAGTTCCACAGACCTGAGCTCCAAGGCTGCCACTTGGGGAGGGAGGACAGGTCACTGCCCAGCTGAGATACTTGGAGCCATTTATACGGAACCTTTCTGCCTCTCTGCCTCCTAACTTCAGGATAACCTCAAAGGGCAATTCAGCAGGTCCTAGCCAGGGATAAGGAGGAACATCCATACTGGAGACACCAGGGCTGGAGGATTGGTGTCCCAGAGGGCAAAGCAATTCCCAGATAATGGAAAGCCACCCTTTCTATCATCTTGCTGGCTTATGAATAAACATAGTGGGATTTTGTATGAATGAAGTCAATGAGCTGTCTGGAGGCTGGACATCTGTTATACGGCAAGTCCCTGCTTTCAGGTATGGGGGAGGTGGATTACTTGGGGCTTACTTTCTGATTCTCAGTTTTATTTCAGGTCTCTAAAGAAGACATTGTGAATATATATCTAGAGTATAGTTGTAAGATTCTCCTGTTATAGTATTCAAGTGTATGGCTTCTACAGTGACTCAGTCCTGGGTTATCACCTTGAGAAGTTGCTTGGACGGGTCACCTAATAGTCCTAGATATTAGTGTGTTCATCTGAAAAATGGGGAGATGATCATGTTTCTCTTTCATAGGGTTTATATCGGCCTTCAGTAAGGATGCATGTGTGAGAACCTCCACACCAAGCCACACACAAAGAGAAAGTGTTAATCCTGGAAAAAAAAGACTGAGTCCAGGATTGTCTAAATCAAAGCAAGCTGTATTTGAGTGCACTCTGGGCTGGTCAGCCACTCTTTCCCATAAGTCTGGTTTTCAGAGAACAGCCTTCACTGGCTTCTTGAAGTTCTTTTTGTAGAGGAGATAAGGGGGTGAGAGAGTTGGCAGCTTATTCACTGATAAAAAGATAATATAAAAAGGCAAGGATATGCATCAAGTTAAAGGGGTCAGTGGATGGGGGCTACAGTCACAAAAGCAAAGATTACGTCAGTGAATGGGGGTTACAAGCAGTCTGCATCAGAAAAGCAACTTACTCTTGATTGCAAATAGAGGCCTTCATTAGTAGAGATTTGAAGGAGCTCTAACACTGGACTGACCTCTTCGTTAAATTTTAGCACCAAGCAAACTGTTTTAACTATAGAGAGGACTCTCACACTACACGGTATGTTCTCAATTTTGGTCTTACTTGGTCTCACAAAAGTACCTGGAAATTCTTAGTTACTCTGAGTAGTAGCTCGATTTGAATTTATTCCCTGTTCCTGCTGCAGATATTCATATTTCATTCATTGTCAACAAAGATTCATTAGGTTTTTCTTCTAACAAGTCTAACCTATTAGTAGGTTTCTAATGACTATCCTCTAAGCCAAACAACCACTATGCTAGAAAGCTCAGCTGTGCCTGTATATAAAAGGGTCATTTACTCCAGGTGGGCTTTGATGACTATTTACACCCTGTCTGGGAAAGTGAGGAGGGCCATGAGACCTTCACCTGGGGCTCCAGCCACTCCTTACCATCTGCTATACGTAACTTTACCTTAGTTGCACGTGGCCTCCCAGAAGGGTTATGCTATGTGTATGAGTGAAGGAAGCCTGGGGGCAGGGCTCCATCTATGTCACTTGCTAAGGTGCCACCCATTCAAGGAGGAGCATGCACACCCCTGAAAGTAACCTCTCACTGTGCTCTGTAAGGAAGTCCATTAAACTCGCTGGCTTCCCAGAGTGGACTTTGTCAGAATCCTGTCTCGGTTTGTCACTGGGACTTCAGTTTTAGGAGAAGAGGTGGATGTTGCTTGTGACTTCTGCTGTGAAGGAATTTTAGCGAAACTGGTTATGGGATCAAGTGTAAGCAAGGAAAGGGGGAATTGATGTAACCGATAGCAACCTAGGTAAGAGCCCAGGGACCAAGTGCTGGAGGGAGAGAACTGACTCCTTCAAAGCTGTCCTCTAGTCCTCACCTGTATGCTTAAGATTCAAGTGACCACACACACATACACACACGTGCAGAAAGGTGACCAATAAGAAAAACAGGATAGACAATATCACAAAACCTGGAACACCGGAAAAGCAAGGATGATTTTATTGTAAAAGAGTCACAGTGACAGTTAGGGGTCGCGGTGAAAAGTTTGCAAGCAGCTGGCCTAGATTCTGTTAGAAGGTGACTATATCTCATATTTTTGAGGGACCTGAGACATTCATGCCAAGACTCCTGAACTTCCTAAGAAGGTGCTCCACCCTATGCCTTCCAGAGGCCCACCTACCTTGAAAGGAAGTGTATCTTGAAGAGGAGTGAAGGGCCCCAGGAGCCCTTACCTGTGCTTCATAGGAGAGAACAGGGCTGAGGCAGGCTTTCCTGGCTGCTGTCTGGCCACGGCTAGAGCAGAAGTCCTAAGGGCAGCCAGCTCCTTTTCCCCAGGCCTCTTCCAGTTTGGGAAGCAAAGGGGAGAGGAAAGGTGCCTTCTCTCAGGCCCAAGGCTGCGTGCATGAAGAAATACATTCACCACCAGACACTTAAGCTTTCTTTTCAGTCCACTTAATGTAATGATGTGTTGGCTCACCCAAGGGCTTTTCATGTCAAGGAGACATGACTTAGAATAAAAGGAAAGGCTTCCAATGAAGCCAGAAAGGGAAGCTGAGAGAATCAGGAAGAAGCTCAACAATGCAGGAAATCCAGTAGAATCAATTAGAAAAACACGTCAGCACCCACAAGGCCTGACTTGGATGTGGTCCCATCAGCGGCGTTAATGGTGTGAAGAAGAGGAGAGGCGAGCCTCAGACACAAGACTCCTGGCGCTTACTTCATTAACACGATGACAAGGGTATAAAGGATGAAATTATATCCGGATGTATTATCAGCCTTAAGAAGGGGTGGGAGGAGACATTAAAACAGTTGTCTGCCTAGGAGGAATTCTCTGAGAAACCAAAACTTGAGCCAGCCCTGCTCTCGGGCGGGGCTGCCTCCCTCCACTTGGGTCTTGGCTCTGAGGACATCACAATCAGGCTTGGGTCTTTCTTTGGCTACTGAAGATGCCTCACCCTATGAGTGCTTGCTTTCATAACACCTTTATTTTCCGATGAGGATGGAATAGCATCTAGAGTTAGCCCCACAAAAGCAGAGACCTCGATCATCTTGAACCTGTGTTCCCCCACGTCTGGAACCAGGCATTGAAAACCATGGTTGTGTTAAGAAAATTTTTACTACAAGCCAATCCATTATCCATGTCCAAAATCATTTATATCTCACAAATCTTCTGTAATGGAGGGTTAATATTGTTCCTGATATGAAGGAATGTTCTTGTCAGAACTGGAATTAAAGTCTAGGCAGGCTTGCTCCAGAGTCTGTCCTTAGTCTTCACCATCCCCTATCTTCCCTGGTAACCAGATGCTAAATCATGTTTGCTGAATGGACCGGTGCATGCGTGCTCAAACTTCAAGGAACACAGCATCAGAAGGACAGTCAAGGGGCCAAGGTAGTTCAAAACATATAAATGTGGCTATAAACATTAAGGCTAGGACCTTACTCAGATCACAATTAAATACAAACCAAAAGAATAATGGGATCTATATTTGATCTATTAAAATATTGATAATAATAACAATACCATATTTGTTGAAGACATGTGGAAGTGGATTGTCTCATATATAACAATGGGAATATAAAATTCATGCAGACCTTTTAGAGACAGGGGATCCTTGGAGCAAGCTGGCTCTCCAGACTAGATGAATCAGCAAGTTATAGGTTCAGTGAAAGACCCTGACTTAATATATAAGGTGTAGATTGATCATCAAAAACACCCAATGTCACACTCTAACCTCTGCCTGTATATGATAGACATGAGTGCAAATGTGTGCTTATATATGCTGTTATACACACACACACACAATCAAAAAATAAGGGGAAATCATCCCCTAGATGCTAAAAGTGAAATGAAAGGTACTGATAACTATAGGAAAGGTTTCATTCCTTCAAGTTTTTTCAGTTTATCGAGATTTTGTTTTGAACAGATGTTTCTATTCTCTGGAAGTGTTACTTTGATTAAGGATGGGTTTTTGAACAGGAGCGACTCATCAAAGCTGTACATTGGGATTAGTTTAGCTGTGGTGTTTAACCCAGACCAGAGAGGGGGAAAAGCCAAGGGTGGAGATGGCAGCAGGACTTCTGTCGCAATGATCTAAGTCACAGGCTAATGGGGACTTAAATACAGGTGATGGGAAGAGCAGGAAAGGGACCACCCATGTGTGCCAGGCACCAGCGCCATGGTGTGTGGTAGTTAATAAATACGTGTTGGAATCATTTGATTTGCAGGGATTTCTAAAGCCCTGCAAGTGTAGGTGAAGACCAGAGCCAACAAAGGAATCCATTGCCAAGGCCTGGGATGCTCCAGGTGGAGACACTAAAGGTAAGTTCCATATGAAACAGCCAGCAGGAGACCCAGCCTCTGCCACCAAGCTCCAGGTGGATTCAAGCCTTCCTTCTGGCCCACTCTGTGTCTGCGCTAGCTTGATCACTTTCCATTATTATTATTATTATTATTATTATTATTATCATTATTATCATTACTACAATGATTTGACAACCTCAATGCATCCTGCACTTCTTTTCATTTCTTCAGATTTTTTTTTAAATGAGAAAGGTTACAATTTAAAAATTATAAAGATTAGACAAACTGGAAAAGTTTCTGAAGTGATTTCTATGTAGTGAGATTACCAGAATGTTCTGTGGGTATTTAAGTGTGAGAAAATTAAAATTTCTCCTATCTCAAAAGTTTAAATCCAAACTTCTTGATCAAAGACCTAGAGTCCTCCAGAGTGTGGCTCCAACAGATTCCATCTTAACTCCTGGACCCTCATGAAGTAACTCTGCCTTTCTCACACTGTGGCCTCCAAATGGGCCATGCCCTGGTCTAGACAGCCCGGACCCCCCTAACGCTCTCTTCCTAAAGCTATGTCTCCACCACACCAGTGTTCGAAGCAAAGTTCAGCTCAAGCTTCTTAAGAACATGGTACCTGGCCCAGTAGCTGGGTCTGTAGCTGATGTTTAGTGAGTGTCAGGAGGCCTCCAGGCTCTCTGTGCACATAGCGCCTATAGAGCCTATCATCTCTACAACTATCCAAGAGCTTTTATCAACTCCACGTGACAGGTAAATAGAAAGATGATTAGTAAAGTTAAATAAATTGCCCAGTGTCACCTATTTAGTACCATTTAAACTTAGTTTGACTAAACCACCTAGTTCTTTGCCTGGAGGTGGTCCTATGTCAGATGATTCCTTCCTTCCAGACAGCCGTCTACATTTTTTGTGTTGTTTTTTTTTTTTTTCAAGTAGAGAAATGAACAGACCTTACAGGAGCTGCTCTACTAGAAGAATTGAGGAGCTGTCCCCCAATCCAGGCTTCTCTGTAGGACCCTAGGAGGCCAAACAATGATGAAAACCCACAGCTCTGTTTCCATTCCATTACCCAAAGGTACCAAAGAATCCAGAAGCTGGGGCACTGGATGAGGTTCAGTTGATAGAGCACCAGCCTATCGTGCACAAAGCCCTAGGATCAATTCCCAGCACCATTGGGATGTAGTGGCATCCACTTGTAATTCTAGCACTTGAGAGGTTAGGTAATAAGATCAGAAGTTCTAGGTTACCCTCAGATACATAGTAAGTTTGAGGCTAGCCTGGGCTACCTGAGACCCTGTCTCAAATTACCAATAAGACAAAAACAAACAAACAAGCAAAGAGTACTGAAGCCCTCAGGCTGCTTAGTAGCTTGGAACATAACTGGCCCCAGGACCCACCTGATCTCTTTCCATATTCTGCAGTTGCTTAGGCTCGGAACTACGTATTTTTCAGTTAATCACTTACTGCTTCCTTGAAATATTTTTACCTAATGGTGAAAATGTCATTCCTTAATCGTTTATACCCCAAGCACAGTAGTTTCAATAGCTGCCGTGCACCAGAAAACAGTTCCGGGGTTGACTGCACAGGTTAAATCATTAAGTCTTTTTTGGCTCATGTATAAGAGTAGCTATAACTATGAAAGAAAAAGTCATCATGTCATACTCATAAAATGCAAACTAAAACCATAATGAGATTCACACCTTTGGTCTGTTGATAATGCTTGAAATAGCAATCCCCTGTTTTGCTCAAAGCATATGGAGATGGGCTGCCCTCATAGAGTGAGACTATAAACTCATCAGACTTAAAGTCTGTTGATGCCCATCAGAACCTAAAGTGCACATTGCCCTTGCTCCAACAATTATTCTTTTAGAAGTTTTGCATATAAAATACTCCTGAACATCCTTGCAAAATTCCAACAGTGCATCATGGTTTGTAAGGATGAATACTAAAAGATAAATACCCATCAGTAAGAGACAGTAACTAATTAATATGGTTATTAAATAAGTTGTGCTTATATGTTCTCCTTGGATTTCCCAAAGCCATTCCAGCTCTGAATTTTAAATGCAAGATGGTCTACAACTTCAGGAAAGAAAATGTTTGCCTGTCTGAATGGGCTCCAAGCCCAAATGAAGGTGGGGAAAGGAGAGGAAGAAGACCGACTCCACAGTGAACGTGAATGACCAGTTCAGGCTTTCTGGTCTTCTCTGCACGCCTCCCTTCCCAGTCTTGCTCCCTCTCTGTGAACTTAACACCTCATAAAAGTTAAAGAGATTGCCAGTACTCACCAGGATCCATCTCCCTCAGGTCAGTCAAGGCCCTTCAAGAGGCCAGCATTAGGGTTCTGGTTCTGATGCTTCTCTGAGTGTTAGAGCCGTCCTTCCATCATCATGGAGCCGGGTGGGGCTGTCACTTCCTCCTCCTCCCATCCCTTCCCTGAAATTTCCCGTTGTTCCAGGTGCCTTCTAGCTTAAGGAAAGAAGCCCTGGCCTAAGCCTTTAAAACACTTGCTGAGGGGTTTGTTTCTGTGGCCTCGTTAAGCTGTAAAGTTCCCAAGAGAAGGCAAAGGCTGCTTCAGTCTATCTGTGAGCTCTTCTGTCACATCCAGACTCAGGGTCACACTCATTCTCAACCCTCTAGGCTGGCATCACCCAGCAGTGTCAGTGTTGGGACAGAAATGACTGGAAAACATAGTGGCCCAGAGAAAGTAACAAACGAATAGTCACAGAAGGGGACTGTGCAGCCCAGGAGGACTCAGAGAACTTTGCACCTGAAGAAGAATGAGGCAGGCATTGGGAAAAGGTGAACTGGCCAGGAGATTAAAGTGTCCAGAGAGACATTAAAGTGTCGCTGATAGGTTGTTAACTAGTAGGAGTGCAAGACAAAAATGATGCTGTTTAGCTATTTGCACAGATACGCGTGTTTTAAAAAGATAGACTCTAAGGAACAGAATACCTAAGAATAATTATGACCTTTTTTATATTTCACCGAGTAAAAAAGTAAACTCTACAGTCAGTGCATAAGATGCTTTAATTAAGAAAGAAACAGTAGGTCAATGAGATGACTCAGTGGAACCAGGACCCACCCAGCAGGATAGACTTGACTCCCATAAGTCATCCTGTGACCTCCACACTTACTGTCCCCCATGCAGACCAAATAAAAAAATAAATCTAAGAGCATTTGAAGGTAAATAAACAGAGGGCCATCAAGATAGCTTAGTATGTAAAAGCATTTGCTGTCAACCTGGCAGCCTGAGTTAGATCCCCAAGACATATGTAAAGAGAACCAGCTCTCATTAAGTCGTCCTCTGACCTCCTCCCTCAGCACATGCAGGACTCCACTCATGTGCTCACACAGCAGATGAATGAATAATTGAGGAAAAGAAGAAGAAAACAATGTTTAAGAAAAAGTAAGAAAATAGGTAACGATGTCTCCCCAGGTGTGAGTGTGGTGTGTGTAATGTGTGTATGTTTGTGTGGTATATGTGTGTATGTATATGTATGTGTATGTTTATGTTGTGTATGTGTGTGTATGTGTGTGTGGTATGTGTAATGTGTGTATATGTTTGTGTGGTGTGTGTATTTTTAATGTATGTTTATGTTTATGTGGTATATGTGTATGTGTGTGGTGTAATGTGTGTATGTTTGTGTGATATATGTGTGTGGTGTATGTAATGTGTGTATATGTTTGTGTTATGTGTATGTATGTATGTGTGTGTGTGTGTCTGTGTGTGTGTGATTTATATATATGTTTGTGGTATATGTGTGTATGAGTGTGTAATGTCTGTACATGTTTGTGGTATGTGTATGTATATTTGTGTACCAGACTGACAATTTAAAAAGGAGCAGACTCTCCATCACACATTCCTGGAGAACTGAAATTGGACAATCACTGTGAGAAAACAAAGACTTCACATGTTTCTGAGTTTTGTCAAAGGTGTGTAAGAGCTATATAATTCCCTGGGTTAATTAATCTGTGTGACTCACTGAAAATTCCTACACCTATCTTAATCACAGCTTTCTGGCACATTCCCTGAGTGTTTTAATGTTTAAAGTGTATTGAGAGAGTAATTCCTAATCAGACGGGTCAAAATCGCTCACTACCAGCCAGGCATAGTGAGTGGCACATGCCTTTAATCCCAGCACTTGTGAGGTAGAGGTAGGCAGATCCCAGTGACTTTGAAGCTAGCCTGGTGTACTGAGCAACTCCAGGACAGCCAGGGCTCTGTTACAGAGCAAAATCCTGTCTCAAAAAGCCAAAAAATAAAAATAATACATATATAAAATAACTCACTACCAAGTATTTTCTAAATATTCACAGGCTTTATTTTGTCAAAATTACTCTATGTTAGCTCAAAAGAATAACTGGTTACTGATGTCAAGAATATCTTTATCATTTTTTTTTCCTTGGAGTAGGGGTATGGGTAGTTTCTGGGTCATTATGTAGCCTAGGCTAACCTCTAACTCACACTTCCTGTGTCTCAACCTCCCAAGGTTTGGAATTACAGGGATGTACCACTGCTCCCAACTTTAAGAATATTTTATAGTAGAAAAAAAATAGAGAGAGAGAGAGAGAGGAAGACAGGATTTTATACATAATTTTGTATAAACATTCTGAATTTATATAAAGACATTTTTTAATGTGCCTGTATATGCATGCTTGTGTGTGTGTCTGCATATGTGTGGGGGGCCAGAGTTCAGCTTTGGGATGTAGGCACCTAGGTTCTGCCATGAATAGATTAATCCACTAATAAATGAAGGGACTGACACAATCATGCTTCTGGTTACCACTGAGGGCATGCATGTGCCTCATGGATGTATCTCTTTCAATATTTGAAGCTCTGGACCAGGACTCTGCATCATGGCCACCAGCAGGAAGGTCCTCACCGGGCACAGACCTTAACCCTGGGAATTAAAGTTGAATAAATCTTTCTGAGCCAGGCAGTGGTGGCGCATGCCTTTAGTCTCAACACTTGGGAGGCAGAGGCAGGTGGATCTCTGTGAGTGCAAGGACAGCCTGATCTACAGAATGAGTTCCTGGACAGCCAAGGCTACGTAAAGAAACCTGTCTAGAAAAACCAAATAAATAGATAAATAAACTTTCTGCTTTTTAAATTTCTCAGCTTGTCAAATTCAGTTATAGCAACAAAAAGTGGACCAAGACAAAGCAAAAAAGAGGTTTTTCCATGTCTAAATTAAAAAAAACACAGCATTATTATCCAACTTAGTTGGAGAATTTCCATTTAGTTAACCCAAAGGGCCCATTATGAGGCCAAGTGACTCAATTTCCATTACTACAGCGTACACAGATTCTACAAGCCCAGACTCTGCCAAATACAGATGGAAAATGTGCCGGAGAGCTGGGGGAGGGGAGCTCTGGGAGGTGCTGTTGTCTGGGGTGTGGCTCTGGAAGAGGCCATGAAGACAATTTTTAAAGAGAGACATAAAGTGAGAAAGGTTTTCCAGGCCAGAGGGGCAGTGTGAGCAAAGTCAGCAGAGGGGTAACAGCTGGGGCCGCTTTGGAATCTGGCATGAGAGATGGCACTGCAATCAACACACTTCATAAAGTCGGTGTCTCAATGAGAAGAGAAAGATGGAGCTGCAGACTTGCAAAATCGGAGCTATTTGTCCTGCTGTTTAGACTTTAGAGTTTTCTGTAGCTGCAGGTGATAAAAGATCAAGCTTTTGCAAACCTTTAGAAAGTGTCACCAGGCTATGATGTCTTGCATGCCACTTCTCTACCTGGCCCCAAAGCTAGGCAGTTACATAAGAGAACTACTTTTTAATTAATTAACTTGGGATCAACTAAATTATGCTTATTATACCCATAGCAGTACGAATCCTGTTTTCTATTTTCAGGACTAAAAATTGAACCCTTATGCATGCTAGGCTAGTGTCCTATTACCAAGCCACATCCCCAGCCCCTCAAATTCTGTTCTTTAACCAACCTTGACATATTCAGTTTGCACTATACATTTTTTCCTAAAAAACACATACCAGGTGGCTGGAGAGATGGCTCAGTAGTTAAAAGGTCATCACATCGTGCCAGGGCTGTTCCCAGCACTCATGTGGTGGCTCACGGTCCTCTGTAACTCCAGCTCCAGGCAAATCTGACACCTTCTTCTAGCCTTTTTGGGCCTTGGATGTGCGCAGCTCATATACATACATGCCAGTAAAATACATGCATACAAAAATAACCCTTTTAAAAGTGCCTCATTCGATAAAGCTTTTAAATGAGCTTTCAGAATAAAAAGGCAGAATCATCGCTATATTAGTAGCGCTCAACACTGCTAGGTTAAGTAATCTACTAGGTTTTCAACAAAACAAGACAGCAAGCTCTGTCTTGTAGAGACACACTGAAACCCTTCCCTAGCTCCACACCCTCATATCTATACCATATCTTCTTCATTCAAAGATCCAATAGTCACTTCCAATTTAGAAAGTTCAAAATCAAACTCATTGACTCTACTTACCAACCCCAAAAAGCATTTATTCTGTACCCCTGTAAATATTATAAAAGTCCACTTGTTGAGTGGAACCTACTATTTGATGGTGATGTGGTCAAAGGAACAGCGCAGAATTGTGATTTAGAGCCTGGTTCAGGATCATCCTTCTGCCTCTCTAAGCTAAAGCACTTAATTGATCTTAAGCACCTTAGTCTCACCAAGCCACGCTTTACCGTGCAAAATAAAACTAACAATGCCTTGTTCCTGGGGTTGCTTTCAACATCAAATAAGGTTGTAGGAGCCCTGAAGTGTTTTCTCAACACTAAGATTAGGGACTGGAGAAATGGCTCAGTGGTTAAGAGCACATACTGAGTTTAGCAGAGGACCCAAGTTCTGTTCCCAGTATCCATATCTGATGGCTCGCATCTACCTGCAGCTCCAGGTCCAGGTCTGCTGCCTCTGGCCTCCACGAGCATCCGCACTCATTGCACTACCCCATCCATACATAATTAAAGAGTAAAAATAAATCATAAAGATTTATGCTCCTCCACATTCTGAGATTTATATTGTGTTAGAGAATACAGCAGGAGTTGCTGCTAGCTGCTGACAGACATTCTGAGCCAAGAAGAATTTGACATGGTCCAGAGCCCAGCCTCCTTCTCCTTTCTTATTGATTCTCAGGAATTTACAACTAGGCAGTGGGTTGCACTGCTCTGGCCTTGCATTTAACTCAGACCAGAGGTTCTTCAACCTTCCCTTACTCTGTCCGTATCTCTAGCCACATTGCCCTCCATCTTATCTCTCACTGTCTTATTGATCTCCGTTAAACTCCAAAACTAAAGTCTCTCCCAAGCTGTTCTCAGCCTGATCACTCTTGCCTTCTCCCGGCTGGCCTGAGATATCCCTCCTCACAGATAGTTTCTCCAATTGGCCCAGGGCATTGCCTCTCTTGAAGCACCACTGTCCTTCCTGCCAGGCTCTGAATAACTTCCTTTTGTATACGTTGTTTTCCCTTCTCCTGGGCTTCTGTATGTTCACTCAGCCAAGCCCACCCAACATTCTGAGCAGTCTACAAAATAAAGCAGGCTTTCTAGGGCATGTGAATTGTCACACTACTAGCTAGGTGCCCCTTTCCTGGAAGTCCCAGAGGACCCCCTAGTTGCTTACTTCTGTTTGCTGATCAGTCTTGAAGAAAAGCACAGCAGCTGATTGGAGAACAAACCCTTAACCCACTCTTCAAGGATGAGTTCTCTGGCTCTAGGATGCTGATCTTCAGCCAAGTCCATGGACCTGGGAGGCTTACCGTTCTGTAGACTGGAATGCAAGCAGGAGGAGCTGTGATGAAACCAGCCACACCCTTTACCCAAGATGAGCTCCTGTGCCCCTGCAGTTGACTCTTGGGTTCTATTCTGAAGAAGTTTCCTTCCTCATGTGGGCAGGCACCTATCCTGTCTTTGACCCATGATGTCAATTTGAACATCCTAGGTCTTCAAGCTTGTTTTAATCATCAGTACCCAAGGATAATAGCTATGGTTCATCCCCATTATCTTCTTTCCTGTTGATTTTTCTACTGTATTTAAAGGCATGGTCTCTCTAGGTAGGCCAGGTTGGCCTCCAACTCGTAAATCCTCCTCAGTTATTGATTTGAATGCTAGAGTTGTAGATGTTCACCATGCTAAGGGCATTGTTTTGCCCTTTGAAAATAATGGAGTTTTCCCCAGTTTCTGCATATAAATCCCAGGATAGAACGCAAATTCCTAATTTTGCTACCAACAACCTCATGAGCTTGCCTTGACAAGTATTCTCATACTTCCCATGCATTTCATTCATTGATCCCACAACAATGAGCCAGGCACTGTTCCAGCTCCTCAGGTACAAGTAAACATGTAAGGATACATCCGGTTAGAAAGGCGTATTGGGGCAGTGTAATGGGAACTGTGATTTTGCATGGTAAGCTTAGAATTCTGTCTTTGGGAATTTCCTTAGAGAATATCTCAAAGGGAGAGACAGAGAGACTTCAAAGATTCTGAGATGCTAAGCACTGAGAAGGTGTTTGTTATTGTTTTTTTTTTTTTTCGAGACAGGGTTTCTCTGTATAGCCCTGGTTGTCCTAGAACTCACTTTGTAGACCAGGCTGGCCTCAAACTCAGAAATCTGCCTTCCTCTGCCTCCCAAGTGCTGGGATTAAAGGCGCGTGCCACCACGCCCAGCACTGAGGAGTTTTTATGCCCGAGCAAACAGCTGCACAAACCAGGCTTGAAGGAAAAGACCAAGTTAGCACTTGGGAGAGAAAGACGGCCGACGAGACTTAAGGCACATCTCAGATTCCATTTTAGGTTTGTTTGTTTGTTTTTCCGAATAGCAATAGGAAACTCCTAAAGGTTTAAAAATAATTTTTTTTTTTTTTGGTTTTTCGAGACAGGGTTTCTCTGTATAGCCCTGGCTGTCCTGGAACTCACTTTGTAGACCAGGCTGGCCTCGAACTCAGAAATCCGCCTGCCTCTGCCTCCCGAGTGCTGGGATTAAAGGCGTGCGCCACCACGCCCGGCTAAAAATAATTTTTAAAAGATCTATTTATATTGTCTTATTGTCTTATGTGTGAGTGTTTTGCCTGCTTATATATGTATACCATGTGCATGCCTGCCTATGGAAGCTATATAGAAAGTAGAGATAATGAATCAAGATAAAATTGAGCCTTGGTTCCTTTTGCCAGACTTTGCTTTCATTCTTTTAAAAAATAAACAATAACAATTTTTACAAATATAAACAATAATCAATAAAGGAGAATTTTCACGACACCAAGAGGCAGAGAGCAGTTAAAAGAGTATTCTGTACAGCTCAGAGGATGGTCTATGATAGCCATATTTTGGGTTGTGAATGAGTGAGTTTACTAAGTATATAGCAAGCCAAGATAAAAGAATAAAACAGCAAGGGAAAAAAAACCTCGCAGAGCATCAAATTAGTTACACACCAGGTAGAAACTATATCTGGAGAAAATACTTGGAGCTCTTATCAACAAAGAGAGTCCAAAAAGAAACATTCCTTCCTCCTTTCCTTTCTCTTTATTTTTCATCCTCTTTTTCTTCTTTCTGTTCCAGTTATTCATGTCAATATGAATCTCTTGGAACAGAGATTACAGCTAAACATAAAGGTCCTTGTGTTGAAGAATACAATATGGAGTTAGTGCTGGTCATTTCTCCCACAGTGTGAGATGAGCCTTTGCGCAGTGGGGCTCATTTCTCAGTTTGTGTCCATGAGAAACTTGGAAGTTAACTTGACCAGAGACTGAGGTACTAATGGGCAAGAGCCTTGGAACTATCTTGAGAGAATGATTAAAAGCAATCAGATTTAAAAATAAACCAGGGACCAGAGAGATGGCTCACTGGTTAAGAGCACTTGTTGCTCTTGTAAAGAACCTGGGTTCGATTCCCAGCACCAATATAATGGCTCACAACCATCTGTAACCCCAATTTCTGAGGATCCAACAGGCACATGTGGTGCACATACATGCAATGCAAATGAAATATTCATAGGCACAAAGTAAATAAATAACAATTTTAAAAGTAAACTGATTCTAAACCAGACATGGGAGAAGAGTGGGGGCAGAATTAAGCTGCCAGGTAGAGACAAAGTAGGGCCCTTGATTCCCCAGACATCCTGACGCAACTGAAGACATTTTCCTATAGATGAAAACAAGTGTTTTCTATAGTGGAGACAGTAATCTGTGAGAACCATGATTTTGGTTTTGAATGAGTGAGTTTGTTGAGTATATAACAAGCAAAAGTAAAAGAACAAATAATGAGTAGCAGATAGAAACAGCAGATAGCCAGAAAAAAAAAATCATCAAATCAGCTTTCTGTACCCAGCTGAGGTTTCTTGGCATGTCCTGATTTAATGGCAAACATCATGGAATATCCAGCAGAAACCAAGTGAAGAACAGTAGGCTACTCCACTCATGGAATGAGCCAATTCAAGTCAAATCAATAGTATAAATGCAGGTTAATAAGAGGCAGCTCTGGGGCGAGTTCTCCCATCTCACAGATGGAGGTCAATGGAGTCATAGGTCCAGGCTAAAGCAAGGGGATTTGGTGGGATCTGGGCTCAGGGTGGTGACCTGTGAGCTAGGAGCTGGGGTTGTGCCTGTATAAGGTTAAAAAAAAAAGCTGAGTTCCTGGCTGGGCATTTGTGAGTAGGTTTTTGGAAATGTGGATACCAGGAGAGACGACATGTTAGCCCTGCATTTTCTCTTTGTGGGAGGGGTTGGAGGAAGAAGAACAAATGGTTTCTTACCAAGAACAGGAGGGGAGGGGATGAGCAAGGGTTCCAACCAAACAGAGAGGTTAAGAAATCCATCTAGAGTTCCTAACTGAACTTTCTCTGCATGGATGAGCTTCTCATGGCTGAAACTCTGGCTTCTTTCTCCCACTGTAGACATTTTTATGTCATGGAATAAAAATAGTAATCTCCATTGAAAATGCTGTACAAGTAGAGGTTTTTCAGATTTAAACAAATAAACAATTATCCAAAAAGATTATGTGACTTCTCTCAGGTCACACAGGTGAGTCTGGGTTTTTAAAAATTAATTAATTAACTAATTAATTAATTTAATGTATATGAGTACACTGTAGCTGTACAGATGGTTGTGAGCCTTCATGTGGTTGTTGGGAACTGAATTTAGGACCTCTGCTCACTCTGGTCAACCTCTCCCACTTGCTTGATCCCTGCTTTCTCCATGCCAAAGATTTATTTATTATTATAAATAAGTACACTGTGGATGTCTTCAGATGCATAAGAAGAGGGCATCAGATCTCATTACAGGTGGTTGTGAGCCACCATGTGGTTGCCGGGATTTGAACTCAGGACCTTGAGAAGAGCAGTCAGTGCTCTTACCGGCTGAGCCATCTCGCCAGCCTGAGTTCAGGTTCTTGAATTGTCATCTTTTTATCTGCCATGTGACTTCTGGACAAGGGTGCTGCTCCCAGGAACTTGCAGCAATATGGCTGCCTGCACAAGACCCTCAAAGAACATGCCAGCCAACCTGCCAACACAGATGAAGGAACATTCCCCAAGGCCTCGCCCTCAGATGAAGAGCTATAGGCCTCCAGTGGCTGCTGAGAACCAGTGGCGGCTTTGTTGTTTTCTGTGCTGAGGTTTCAATCCTAAGTGGTCATCCCTAAACACATGCAAATAAGAGTGACGCCGATAGGACTCCGTGAGTTACATGTATGACAAAAATGACTACAGAAGATCATAAAGTCGGGTTAGGGGCAGGACAGAGGACAAACTGAACAGGGAGGGATGGGTGGACACAATACAAACATGATACATTTATGAAATCCTCAAATCATAAACAAGGGATAATTGATAAAACAAAATGTATGAGAAAAGAAGCGTTGTTCTCTGGTCAGCTTGCTGCTTTCCAAATATATCCTCTAACTGAAAAACGACAACAGTACACACGGTACTTCTGTGCACAGCATTTGTCTGTGACCAAAGTCCTCTCTGATCTCTAGACAATGAAGTTTCCATCCCTGATCCTCATCCCAAGGCTCCAGGGTTCCTAAGTCCTTGTCACAGGCCCTGAGACTCTGCCAGCATCTGACAATTCCCAGCCTATTGTTTTGCAGACAGTTCGGCTCACCTGACGAATGAACCCCAGCAACTCCCAGGACAACTTTTAAGCCAGAAGAAAAGCATTCAGACTAGGTGATGGAAAGTTTATTCAGAACCTGACAAGAAATCAGGTTGAGATCATTATGAGTCAGTTTTCAATGTTGTTAATGATTATTCTGGCTGGGATTTTTGTTGGTCGGAACAGACAGTGCAAAAATCATTATGGTAAGGTGTGACTGCTTGCTAACTTAGGCTAACCAAACCCCTGTCCTGGGCAAGAGGCCAGGGCAGCTCTGGCTGGATGGCTGTGCTACTGTCTCAGCCCTTACTGGAAGCTCCAGGCGAGCCATGTCTTTATTCTTGGACAATTGTTGTTTGGGGCTCAGAAAAAGAACTTTGAAACATCTACAAAAAGTTTGACCTGGTTTTGCCTCCATCTTTCCCTGTGGCCCCTCACTACCCCATAAATAATTGCAAATGAATGAACGCAACGGACTTTCTCCATAGACAAAGAAAGACATGGTAAGTATATGTAGATGTGCGTGGGCATGGGAGTGAAGGTGAAGCAGGTAGCTCCCCCAGCTCTAAAGTTACAGACAGGTGTGAGCCACATGACAAGGGTGTCAGGAACCCAAACTCAGATCCCCTGGAAGAGCAGCAAATGCTTAAGTGCTGAGCCATCTTCCCAGCCTGTAAGTCCTGGCATTTGTTAGAAGCCGGGTTGATGAGAAGCCTCACTTCTCTGTAACACAGTATCCTGAAAGGAAACAGTATGCAGCTATGGTGATTGTATTCTAGCTCAAGACGAGGTGCTAGGAATGCCTTGTGATGGTTTCAGCAATGCTTCAAGGCTGAATGGTAACAAGGTGATGTGTCCTCCAAGTACCACTAAACGAGCTTCCTAACTTTAAAGCAGAAGCTGTGTCTACTCCATCCCAGGCTGGAGATTCATCTCAGTGCCTCCAAAAATGATGCTGTTGTCTTGGGTGGTGAGAAGCCTCTCAGAGTCTCACTGTTGAGACAGCTGTTGTTGGAGCTGTTACCTCAGAATCTGAAAGTCCATATCTGATCTTCACTTCTGACCCACAGCAAGTGAAGTTATCCACAGAAGGCAGAAAGTCTGGTTCCTATGTCACTTGGTAAACAATAGTCGCAAGTCCAGGTGAGAGAACACTCTCAGGCTAACTCCTTTCTTAGTATAAATCTTCAAACTTTGTCAGCCCCATTACTTTTTCTCTGTCTGTCCATCTGTCTGTCCGTGTGTCTGTCTGTGTGTCTGAAGATGTGCATGTGTGTGGGTACACATGGTGGTGAGGGTTGTCAATCTTCCTTGATGTCTCTCTGCCTTCTTCCTTGAGGCAGGGTCTCTCAGTTGAATGTCTGCCTTCTCAACATAGGAATTGTGCGCTGTGCTCACCTAACACTTACTTAGGTCTGGAGATCTGAACTCTAGACCTCATACTTGGCAGCAAGCACGTGTATGTAGAGAACCACCTATCCACCCACCCCACCCCACCCCATTACTTTTAAGTTAAGACACAGGTAGGATACCCAGAGTTACACTAACCCCAAGAAATACTACGACTTTCTATCATACTTCTATACTTGGGTGGGTTGTTCTGAACAAAAGAACAGTGGATTCTCTCTGATGGCCATGACAGAAACTGCTTTGACAGAAACCAGCTGCCTTGATTATTTGATTTCAATATAACACGGCTCTATAAAACAAATAGAAGCAATAAAAGGCTGTGCGAGGTTTAGTTCTCAAAGTCAACAGAAGTGAGTTTCAGGTTGCTGATTGACGGTGCAGAGAAAGGAGTTTGGTCTTTTCAAGGGCAGGGTTGATGCTGCCTGTATGGCCAGTCTGACCAGCAGCACATCCTGAGAGTGCTGGTGCAACTCTTTCAGCCTGTGAGCTGTAGCAGTGGCTGCCCTTGCAAAAAGATCAAGTAGAGCGTGTTTGGATTGAATCCACAACCCAGAGCTATCTTGACATTAGATGATGCTGAGTTTGAATCCTGTCTTTGCAATTAACCTGTGTTCACAAATAACCTCCTCTCTAAACTTTACTTTCCTGTCTTAAAACAAAAAAACAAAAAAACAAAACAAAACAAAAAAAACAGCCAACAAACAAACAGTAGCCCTGGCTGTCCTGGAACTTTCTATGTAGACCAGGTTGGCCTCAGAGATCTGCTTGCCTCTGTCTCCTGAGTGCTGCGGTTAAAGGTGTGCACCACCACCGCCTGACAGTTAATGTACCATGGCCAAGCAGACTGGCTAAAACCCTGGACTTCGTTATCAGGCTTCCTGAGTTTGATGTGTTCCTCTCCTACTTTCAGCCATGTGGCCTTTACTCTTTTGTTTAACTTCCTCCTATGCAAAACAGGGAAGCTATCAGAGTTAGGATGGCCAGATGGTTTTTAGCAGGAGGTTGGTACATAGTCCTGGGTGCAGTCTGTTACTATTCTATCATTACAGATGTCTGAAATATGTTCCTTCCTTTGCTCTTTATTACAACAGCTCTGCTTTCGGCTGTTATTTGTAGCCTGGGTCACCCACTTACCTGCTCAATGTTTTGTTCTGCTTTTGACCCTAATCCCATAGGCTCTAACTTCCTAAAACACCACCAAAGTCTCCAGACTGGTCCACAATGGTTCTCTCCCTATATCTATAGCCTGCAACCCGCACCTTTTGGACATTTTCCAAGCTTTTGTGAATTTACCCATCCCAGTGGGTGGTGGAGGACACAGGCTCTGCAACTCTGCGTGCTAACTTTGTCACTCGTGTGCCTGTCACTGTGTGCCCTTGGTTAGTTCAGAAACTCTATCCAGGCTACTTCTTTACTCACAAGACGTTTTCACTCATTGCTGTCTTTCTAAGATGGATTTTGAGCACAGAGGGAGCTTACACACCCTCACATGCACAGGATCACAGTTCTCTGGCTCCTCTTTGCTCTTGGGTATCATGTGTCTGGTTCGATCCTGCCATGTCCTGCATTAGTTTCTGCTGAGGCTCAGGCATCTGTTTTATTATATGAACATTATACTGGATCCCTCTTTCTTCCATCAAAGCCTATAAGCCCTCCTCTGTGTCTTCCCTTGCTGGTCCACATAACTGATAACTCAGTACTTTTGTAATTTTTCTACTTTATTAAAGAACTTCTGTTTCATGCCACACACCAGCTGTGGAGAACCATGATGCTTGTTCATATATATATATATATATATATATATATATATATATATATATATATACATCCTTGCAGATTTCTTTCTATTAGAGCCTATCTGGAACAGGCAAGAGGATTCAGCAGGTAAAAGGGCTTGCTGTTCAAGCCAGATGACCTGAGTTGGATCGATGCTGAAGGAAGAGAACCCAATTTGTCTTCTGACTTCCTCATACTTGGGTCATAGGCACATACATACACATCAAGTACCCATATGCACACACACGTACACATCAAACACGTGTATATATAAACACACATGCACACATACATATCAAGCACACTCTTGCACACACATATACACATCAAACATATACATACATGCACATATACACATCAAACACACATACATACACACAATAAAAATAATTTTTAAACCTCTTATTTCCTCTAATTCTATGACCATGTGTCCATACCAACTATTCCTGTTCCTTCAGGGCATTGATGTTTGTTAGCTTGCAAGCTTTATGTATTCGCGTGGGTAGAGACCATGCTTCCTCTCACAGACCTAACACAGTATATATTTTTTAAAGATTTGTTTATTTTTATTTATATGAGTACTCTGCAGCTGTCTTCAGACTCAGACCAGAAGAGGGCATCAGATCCCATTGCAGATGATTGTGAGCCACCATGTGGTTGCTGGGAATTGAACTCAGGACCTCTGGAAGAGCAGTCAGTGCTCTTAACTGCTGAGCCATCTCTCCAGTCTGACCTAACACAATATTAAACAGTCACAGAATACGGTGCTTCCTGATTAAACTTTGGGGACAAAGCACTTGAGAGAGATTTTAGGCTATCCCCTACATTGTGCTAAATACTGCATTCACACGATCTTATCCAATTTTTTCATTGGTTTATAACTGGTACCATTATTGTGTACCTTTGGCAGGTTTAGGAACTGTGAATTAGAGATTAAGTGATTTTCCCAAGAAGCAACTAGGACTCCAGCCTTGGTCTGTCTGACTCCAAACCCCATGGTTTTCAACCACTCCTCTCACAGGTACCATCGCCTCAGCTGCCCCGAGTGTTGTTCAGTTCTTTCTCATTAAGCCTGAGGACCCAAGTTTAATCCCCAGGACCCACACAATGAAAGCAAAGAACTGACTCCCACAAATTGTCCTCTGACTTCCACACATGTGCACACACACACACACACAACACATACACATATGCACACACACAAACACACACACACACACACACACACACACACACACACACTATCTTAAAATGTAGGAAAACGAGAGATTATCACCTGAAAATAAAACTTAGTGATCATGCTGTCTCAAACTCACTCTATAGAAGAAGTTTGCTTTGAACTTCTGCTCTTCCTGACTCTAACTTCACTCCCATATTGCTGAGATTACAGATGTGTGACATCACCCCTGACTCTTATGTGGTGCTAAAGAGAATCCAGGGCTTTGGACATGCTAGACAAGCAATCTATCAACTCATCTATGTGCCCAGCTAAAGGGCCTTTTATTGTTGTTTTGTTTAAGACAGAATTTTGCAGTTTCTCAAACTGATCTCAAATTTATAAGCCTTCTGCCCCTGCCAAGGGTTGTCATATGTCCAGTTATAATCTCTGCTTTAAACATTTTAATTTGTGCTGGGCATGATGGCGCACACCTTTAATCCCAGCACTCGGGAGGCAGAGGCAGGCAGATTTCTGAGTTCGAGGCCAGCCTGGTCTACAAAGTGAGTTCCAGGACAGGCAGTACTTTACAGAGAAACCCTGTCTCAAAAAAAAATTTTAATTTGCTATTAATTCATTACTGATTTTAGCTTAACTAAACCATATATATACTCATGTGATTTAAATTTTAGCACACACTGCTCTTTAGTAATAAAACTATTGTGTTTGGACTCAGTTACCTAAATGTAAGTTTGATAGATTAGGGTATGGACTCTGTTTTTCTTTTTTTTAAATTTTTTTAAAGATTTATTTTATTTATTATATGTGAGTACACTGTAGCTGTCTTCAGACACTCCAAAAGAGGGAGCCAGATCTCGTTACGAATGGTTGTGAGCCACCATGTGGTTGCTGGGATTTGAACTTGTCACCTTTGGAAGAGCAGTCGGGTGCTCTTACCTGCTGAGCCATCTCACCAGCCCTGTTTTTCTTTGTAATTATTTGTGGGAGGAAAGAAGGAGTTGCATATATAAGTTAAGTCTCTGGTTTATTCATAAATAAAACAATCAGCTTGACTTAGCTTTAGCAGATATAAATCTAAGGTTATACGCTGATGAAAAGCCTAAAAATGTGAATAAGCTAAGAAATGAGAGGCAGAGAGTTGCACAACATCTCCACACCATTCTCATTACAGTTTACTTAGCAGCCTTAATCTTCCAGTCATGTAGCAAATGACTTTGCACATAGAAATGAGGACAAGGCTTTCCTCTATTTAACTTACATTGAGATTACATAGCAGGCCATGCCCAGTGAAGCCCCACAGGAAGCTCCTGCATGTGCTCACAGGCATCTGTAATTGCATGTTCTTGGTCTTTCAAATTGGTTTTATGGCCAAGTTAATTCATTCCATTTCCAAAGGCTATGGGGTAACTGTGGGCCATTGTTAAGCAAAGAAGGCCAAACATCAGCTGGAAATTGCAATCCAAGAGGTTTGGATCCATTCCATAAAGCTATGAGTGGGCTGATGGCTTATAGGGTAAAGGCATTTGCTGCCAAGCCTGATGACCTATTCAGTTGTTGGAACTCACAAATAGGAGAGAACTGACTGTTGCAAGTTATCCTCTGGCCTCTACATGTGCACCATGGCACTCTCATATGTGGATGTACACACATATACATACACAGAAAGAAAGAAAGAAAGAAAGAAAGAAAGAAAGAAAGAAAGAAAGAAAGAAAGAAAGAAAGAAAGAAAAGTAAAGGTAGGCCTGTCACTAGGAAGTCTAACCTCCTTATTCAGGCTAAGAAAGTTGAACTTTTAAGTATTGGGGCTGAGGCTTAGGGAGATGCACAGTAGATAGAGTACATGAAGAACCCACAGAAAGCCTGCGCTGGGACTACACATCTCTAATTCCAGTGTCCTTACAGTGGGATGGTGAAGACAGAAGAATCCCAAGAGATTCATGGACCAGCTAGCCTTACATGTGCAGCAGCCAACAACAAAGAGGCCCTATCTCAAACTGGAAAGTGAAGTGATGGTTCTGCACTGTGGCTGCTTCGAGGTCACTGTGTGTGTAAGTATGCTCCAGAAACTCACTGGTCCCCAGAGTGAACTCTAATGGGCTTGTACTTCGATGTTCACATCTACCCCAGGGAAGCAGGTTTTACAATAGGAAGGTTTGTGGGGTTTTGTTGTTGTTTGTTGTTTGTTTTGATAGCGGGGTCTTGATGTATAACTGCCTTGTCTGGAACTTGTCACAATCTATCCATCTTAATCTCCCAGCTGCTGGGATTACAGGTATGTACCACTACTCCCAACAAACCTTGATGTCAAACTAGACATTATACGCTGCTTAGGAACTCACCTTAGAAACTGGCTCTCATATTCATCAAGTTTCCACAGAAAATACACTTCTCTTATCCAAAGGAAGGTTGGTTACATTTGGAAGTCCTCATGGAATGAGCTTGAGAGTAAGCATTGTTCGCTGGGGGTTGGGTTTGGGATCACAAAATGCATAAACAGTAAACTAGGACTTCAAGGTCTGAAAAAGATCACCTAGGAAATACATGTACACTGGAACAGATGCATGGGAACATATCTGATCTATCTCCCTAAGAACACTCAGAAGGATTAAAGCTGCATAAAGATAAAAGGTGGCCTGATCTGGACCAGGGTCCTAAGTGGGAGGGCCAAGACATCAGAAGATGAAGACAGGAAAAGTTTGGCAAAGGAAGTATTGGACAAGCTGATGACTTGCAAGCTTTATTTGGAAGTACAGCATTTACATCCAGGGGAGAAATGGGACAGAGTCCACAGAGAAGTCAACAGGAAGCAAATCAAGCAGGGTCGCACAAAGGGAACACAGGGTATTTCAAGAGCCTTATAGACCTAGTGTCCAGCAGTCTTAGGACTGAATGATAGCTAGCTAGCTCCAGTCTCTACAGAGGGGAAAGCCAAATTCCAGGAACTAAAACCTTAATTCCTTTGAGCCCTGGCCACCAGCCCCAGACTGGCTTGGCAAAGTCTGTTCTTGGGCAATGACACGGAGCTAGGTTCCTGTTGTCCTTTCATTAGGGCCTCAGAGAAAAGCATTGGATTGGCCTGGCTCTCAACAGTGGACATTTAGTTGAAAAACTGAGGGCAGTCAAAGAAGTGTTAGCTTAGCCTCTGAAGGACAGTTCATATCCAAGAAGCATTGTGGGCTTTGTGTGTTCTTTGTTGCTTCTTGGGTTTTCATGTCATCCTTGCATGGGACCCAGGCTTATCTTCACTGTATCCAATGTTAGCACATGTGCTGCCAAATGTAAATGTGTTTTGCCCGCTTGTATATCTGTGTACCACATGTGTGCCTGATGCCTTTGGAGGCCAGAAGAGGGCACTGGATCCCTGGGGACTGGGATTACCAATGATTGTGAGCCTCCATATGGGCGCTATGAGTCAAACCTGGGTCCTCTGGAAGAGCAGCCAGTGCTCTTTAACTGATCCCACACCTTGTTCTCTTATGCTAATAGTATGAACTGCTTATGAGACCCAGAGGAAAGATTCTTCTCTTTCCTTAATAAATTTTCTGCCCTAGAAAGAAAAAAATCATGAAAAGAGGGAAGACAATCACTAAAAATAACTCTCAAGGACTGGAGAGATGACTTATCGGTTAAAAGGTTAAAAGCACTGGTTGTTCTTCCAGAGGTCCAGAGTTCAATTCCCAGCAACCACATGGTGGCTCACAACTATCTGTAATGAGATTTGATGCCCTCTTCTGGTGTGTCTGAAGATAGCTACAGTGTACTCATATACATAAAATAAATAAATAAACCAAAAACAAACAAACAAACAAACAACTCTCAAAACTATACCAAGGCCTAGTAGAATTTTAGAACAAAAGTACTCAAAATTGCAATAAAGAATCAAAAGTACTGGGGCTGGTGAGATGGCTCAGCGGGTAAGAGCACCCGACTGCTCTTCCAAAGGTGATAAGTTCAAATCCCAGCATCCACATGGTGGCTCACAACCATCTGTAACGAGATCTGGCGCCCTCTTCTGGAGTGTCTGAAGACAGCTATAGTGTATTTACCTAATAAAATAAAATAAAATAAAATAAAATAAAATAAAATAAAAAAGAATCAAAAGTACTCTTCCAATTTCACCAACTGCTGCAGACTGCCATTAATAAAACTAACCAGTACATGCAGAACGCTGCTCTGGGGAAATTTCTATATGTTCTAATTAGGGAGAGTTTTAAGAGATAATTTAATTAAGTATGTTGCAGAAATAGGGTTAAAGTTAGAAGGCATGCTAAATCTTATAATTACTTCCAGAAAACACAAGTTAGTTCTCTTGAAGGAACAAGTCTGGGCCCATTTACTCATAATGGGCTGCCTGGCATAATAGGACCTGCTGCATTGATTTGGGTCTGGCATACGCCAACATTCTCTTGATGACCTCCCTTTACCTTTTTACACCCACAGTAATGAAATTATAATGATTGCTGAATGAAATGAGTTTATAGTGAGGTCTCATTAGACGTCCTGTACTATCTACTACACAGTTGAGAGCAAACGGTCCCCTCGGACCTGCTCCTGAAAGCTGGAGGTAGGCTGGAGTAAACTCACAAACAAGAAACATATCCGTCATGCTGCAGTCAATTATCTAGCATGTGGCCTACCGAGAGCCTTGCTGGATGTTGCTCTGTATTCCACGACTCATGCTATAACCAATGAGTTTTCCAGAAAAGGACATTATAAAGCCTCGGGAAAGTTTATGTTAATCTACAACCTTAGTCAGTTTTTATATTAAGTACCCTTCACATCCATTTTATGTGCAAAGTCATTAAAAAATTAAAAGGGATTGTATGTCATGAAGTCCAGTAAGAAGTTAAGATTAATGGTTAATAATAATCAGTTGTAAACTTAGAGAATCTCAAGATGCACCTAAACCAGGATTGTACTAGTGTAACAGTACTATCAAGCCACTACCCCTAAGTTATGAAGCTCATGTTATACACAACTTACATGACAGACTAGGTCTCAAAACTTAAGAAATGTCATTACTATCTTCAAAACTTAATAGGGACAGATTGTCTAATCACTTAAGGCTAACTGAGGGGAGTCTAATGGCTGTAAATTATAAGTTACACTACAATCCAACATTCTTTAATGCTTTTAAATTTTCACAAGTTGCTAATTGCTACTTGTGGTGGTTTGAATGAGAATTCCCCATATAGGCTTATGAATTTGGAGGGTAGTACTGTCTGGGAACACTTACATATCTTTCCTAAAGGAAGCATGTCACTGGGTGGGAATGAGGCAGGTTTGTGGGGGGTGGTTGCTTAAGGCCTCTCCCTGTTTGTAGACTGCTGTTCTATGCTTGTGGTAAAGGACGTGAGTTTTCAGCATTCTTGCTTCTAGCCACCACACCAGGATGGTCTATCTCTGGAACCAAAAGCCCAAATAAACCTTTCCTTAAGTTGCCTTGGTCATGCTGTTTCTTCACAGTAAAACAAGTAATTAAAAGTGTATTGTGAGCCGGGCGTGGTGGTGCATACCTTTAATCCCAGCACTTAGGAGGCAGAGGCAGGTGGATTTCTGAGTTCGAGGCCAGCCTGGTCTACAGAGTGAGTTCCAGGACAGCCAGGGCTATACAGAAAAACCCTGTCTCGAAAAACTAAAAAAAAAAAAAAAAGTGTATTGCGTAATGCAGCTCATCTCTAACAAGGAGCCAGCACAGCTCCTAAGAGGTTAAGGAAAAAGAACAACTCCTAAAACCTTAAGCAATGCAGCAATGTAGTATTAGTGTTCTATCTTAGCACATAGGTTACATGCCAGCACCTATGGCTTTGGCAGAATGCACAATATCAACCTATAGACTGGCAGAGGAAAAGCCCCAACTACTGTGGCTCACTTTCTGCTCCCCACCCCCACAACACACATCCCCTTCTTATAGTACTTGTATATAGTATAGTTTAGTATAATATACGATAGTATAGTATAGTACAGTACTTATCTGACTTGTGGACTAATGCTGCTTATCTAAGCTGCTTGGGGATTTAAGACAGTGTCTGGCTGACAATGAGAAGTAGAACAAGATCTGGAACAAGCATCATTCATTATAGAAGGTACAAAATTAAGGCATTAAATGTCTGGTTTATTAGCACTTATAAAACTAGATAAATATAAAACATTAGCAAAAAAGTGATCAAAAGAACAATTTCCAAGTTGTACTTTTTCTCACTGCTAAAGTTCAGTGTTCAAACTAAAAGCACGAGTCTTTAAACTGCAGTGTTCATTTCAGACTGCCCAGCTGGGCAGTGGTGGCACAAGCCTTTAATCCCAGCACTTGGGAGGCAGGTGGATTTCTGAGTTCGAGGCCAGCCTGGTCTACAAAGTGAGTTCCAGGACAGCCAGGGCTATACAGAGAAATCCTGTCTCAAAAAACCAAACAGACTGTTTGCCCATAGCCAACAGGTCAACACTACATCCCTGAACTATACTCAACTGTGTAACTGTGTATTTTTTTTTATTTCTTTATTATATGTAAGTACACTGCTGCTGTCTTCAGACACACCAGAAGAGGATGTCAGATATCATTATGGATGGTTGTGAGCCACCATGTGGTTGTTGGGATTTGAACTCAGGACCTTTGGAAGAGAAGTCAGTGCTCTTAAATGCTGAGCCACCTCTCTAGCCCTCAACTGTGTATTTTTACCAAGGACCTGTGTGAAACTTTTCCTAAAACATAATCTAGGTCATAAAACCCAGGTTTGGGATTTTTTTTTTAAACTCAGGCTAAAGGTTGTTTTGACTTAATAAATAATAGGCTGAAGCAGGGCATGGTGGCACACGCCTTTAATCTCAGCACTTGGGAAGCAGAGGCAGGCGGATTTCTGAGTTCGAGGCCAGCCTGGTCTACAAAGTGAGTTCCAGGACAGACAGGGCTATGTGGAGAAACCCTTTCTCGAAAAACCAAAAAAATTAATTAATTAATTAATTAATTAATAATAGGTCCTCAGACCTAAGAGTTATGTTGGCTCCTTGTTAGAGCTGAGACTTGAAAATTGGTAGAACCCCAGAAAACTGGACACATGATGCTGAGGCCCTTAGGATGTCTGTCGCTCTTCTGATTCTTTATTTTTATACTCACTGTTGGTCTGTATTTTAATCATCATGTTCATGGTCTATGCTCAATAGTGTGGTAAGGAAGAATGGTGTGTGTGTTAGGAGTGTGGCAATACAACAAATTCATCCTTGGGTTCTGAATATATCAAGTCCGTTCTTTATTGCCCTGAACATAAGGAAGAAAGGTCTAATGCCACTGTGTGGGGGTTGAAATAAGTACCAAAGGAAAAGCAGTTGCCTCCACCTCCAATAAGCAGGAGCTGCTGCTCTTCAGGAAGGAGGGTGCTGCTGTGGTTGTGCAACATTAATGGCCATGGCACAGACGTTGTGTCAATCTGATATTCAGAGCTCAACCCTGTAGTTAAACAGATAACAGTCACTCCAGGAACTGAGGAGGAATGGATCCAGACCCCTCCAACCAGAAGCAGCTTTCCATTAAATACATGAGCGGTGTGAGAGTACCTTGGGGTAATGGAGGGCTGGATATCTATTGATTCCCAGAGGAATCCAGAGGACATTGGTCTGAGAAAGAGTACAGAGCTCAACGGTTCCTCAGAAGCCCCAAGACCTCCAGCGATAAGTGCTCCCCCTTGCCAACTGCAGGCGCTATGGGAATGCCGACCTTCAGGTGATGCGCCTTGTACTGGGATTCTGACCCAAGCCATTGTCTCTACATGTAGAAAACGATAGTCACTTAGTACAGGTTCAGCCACACTTCGGCCACCATACACAAATAAGTATCTTTGATTCTGAAAGTATACTTCTGTTGTTGAATGCCGCCAACATGACAACATGGAACCTTCTCCCAAGGTAGCCTTTGTAATTGTTACATTTTGGCCCTCAGGGCAATTATTCTCACTTTTGTATAAATCAAGTTGGAGAGCCCCAGAGGCTGGACTTACTGGGGAGAGTCTCCCTCCAAGAACCAAAACCCGAGTATCAGAAAGCCTTGTCATGGTGTGGTAAAGGCGTCCATCCCACTGGCCTTCAGTCCCCAAGGAATTTATCTGGCAGCCTTTCCACTCTGAGTCACAGGATCTGGAGAGCAAGTGAAACCTGCTCATGCGGCAGTGTCGTCCCTCTTGTTCTCCAAAGCCTCCTGCACTGAAAATAACGCCAGGGCTCAAAAGGACAGAGGTGTGGCCATATCGCTTCAGGCTTGAGTGCTGGTGGTCACTAGTGACTACTCGGGCAGAGAGAGACCCTGAAGGGGAAGCAGGATCTATCTGAAAAGAAGCCTCTGTGGGCAGAAACACTGGAGTTTCTGACAGAATGTCTCCCCTCGATGCTGCCAGGATGAAATAGTGGGAACACTTCAGATGCCACTCCTCATATTCATCAAAGGGTTCAAGCGTCTCAACCCGCTGGCGCTCATCTGCTGGGAGAAGGCGGCGATAGAACTCATTCAGGTCCAGGGCGCTGCAGGCAGTCCAGCCAGCTTGAAGGAAGCGCTGGCGCTGGGCCTCCACGTCGGGAAAGAGCTCCAGGCCATGCAGGGGAGAGTGCAACCGCCGAAAGTGCTGCAGCATGATCTGCCCAAAGGCATCCCCCGGCTGCATCTGCTCATACATCACGAAAAGGGCGTCGGGGAAACGCTGGGCGGCCCAGGCAATGAGGGCTGCGGCACTGGAAGGATCCAGGTAGGTCAGCACCGCCTCGGCCAGGAGCAGCGTGGGAGATGTGGCGTCCAGGTCGGCGCCATCCAGGGCCTCTCCTAATCGCTGGAGGTCCCGCAGGTCCGCGCCCAGGATGCGGTAGTCCGCGCTCTCGAAGCACAGAGTTGACGCCGAGTCCCCGATCTTGAAAGGACCGGTCTGCGCACGCAGCTCCGGGGTCTCCTCGATCCTCTTCGCCTTGAGCCGAGATACGTCCGGGAAGTCCACCTCCCAGACGGCAGCTCGGCCCAGGAGGCCCGCCGCTTTCAGACGAAAATAAAGCGAGTCGGAGCCTGAGCCCAAGGACAGGATCTGGGTCCTGGTCCGGGACGGGAGCGCGCCGGTGAGTTCGAGGAAGGCGCGCACGCAGTGACGCACGGCGCGCGCGCGCACGTAATAGCCGCGGTGGATAAGCGGCGTGCGCCGCGCGGGCCCCGGGACCAGCAGCGCCGCGAAGGGATCGTGCACGTATCCGTGTGCGGCTAGCGATCGCTTACTCAGGGAGCTGCTATCGTTGGTGCTCTGGACCGTTCCCGCCCGGCGCTGGCGGCTTCGCGGGCCCATGACCAGAAGGTGCTCGGCAATACTCCACACGGAACACAGCTCATCCGATTCCGGGTGCGTCACTTCCGGGAAGAACGCTCTCTGCCAAAAACCGCGAGAGGCTTTTTTTTTTTTTTTTTTCTCCCTTCCTTTTACCGGGAACATGCCGGTTGCTTCGGTAACAGCTAGCGCTTGGGGAGCTCAAGTTACCACCTTGTACAGGCATTTTCTGCTGGTAAAAAAACTTGTGTAGATCCTCGTATTAGAGAACGTTTTTAGGTAAATCGGAGGTTGACGACCTGATACTCGTTTGGTCCGGCAAAAGAGGACCAGCACCTCGGATCTTAAGCAATCCAGAGTAGATTGGTCCTTACAAAAAAAAGTAACAGTTTTTCCTCTATTGAATGTTCTCGTTGCGAGGGAGAACTCATTTAGATCCTAAATTAGGCCATATGGAAAGTGAAGAAAGAGGCCTTTACGGATAATTACTGATAATTTAACCCCCTGCCCCTGTGCGTGCTGTTGATTCTCATGTAGTCTAAGTTTTGTGCTAGGTCTACAGTGAGTAAGTATTCAGCATGTAAAAATGACACTCCCCTCCCCTTCCAAGATTCTGTGATACAATTGTGGTATTGAGTATGTCTGCTGAAAATCGCTATAGAAGAGATGTGATTATTCCCTATGGCGTTGTTGTTTAAAGGAAGCAATCCAGGTTGGACTTTTAAAGTTTCTACATTGGTTACCTAGGAGATACCAGTAAGAAAAGCACTCCCAGAGATGCGTAGAAACTTTATCATTTACTAATTTGGTGTCTGCTTGGATTAAGAAAGGAAATAGAAAGACTTGAAGAATGGTTAACCCAGAGCAGTAGTATGTAATGGCTGAGAGTATGAGTTTTGGAGTCCAACTGGATTAAGAAAAATTTTCTATGAAGATTTGGTTATTGGAAATGTTTTAGTGTTAGGAACTCATTAGTGATCCTAAAAGAGCAGATTCTGTGGCAGAATGATTCAGTGAGTGCAAGATATGTTAGTTAATAAAGGCATCTAGTCCACCAGAAGGATCAGAGACTGGAGGCAGCAAGTACTAGCCTCCATCCAGAGACAGGATTTTCGCCTGACAGACCCAACCCATTTAAGGAAAGTGTTTGTTCGACATGAATGTGAAATAACATGTTTTCTTGTGAAAGCAAATAGTGCTACATGTGCAAGCTGACCTGACTACGCAGTAGATTAAAGGAGCCCAGAGTTAAAGGAGCAGACTAATGCGGGATTTTTAGTTTTCAGGGGTTTTTTTTTCTTGTTCATTTTTTTTTTTTTGCTAGTCATTTCCCCATTGCAGACACACCTAAGTTAGCTTTGCTTAACTTAAGTTAGTGGGAGCAGGGTGTTGAGAGGGCTTGGGAGGTGTAAAGACAAGGTATCAGCAGTGACTGTGTTTCTGTTTGCATGTTAGATCTGAAAATAGTTACATTTGTTATTATAGGTGAAAGTGATCTCAAAGCCCCACATAGTGCAAGTCTTGTTCAAATATGGCAATCTGAAGAAAGTCCAGCACCTCAGAAATTCCGACTTTGATAAGTTTATCATCCAAGCTAAGAATAAGAGTAAAGAGAAATTTTTCCTTCTTCTAAAGTGATGGAGGCTGGACAGCAATGGCCGGGGAAGACAGACTTTTACGTGCAATTGCCAAAAGTGGTAAGAATTAACTACAGAGTTCTTGTTACTGTATAATGGCTTTTGTATTGTTTTCCACAAAAGAGAAGTAAAGTTTATGGGTAGAAATTGTAGAATGGGTATAGCTAAACCAAGTAGCATGTCTAGTATAAACTACAACTAGGAACCAGGCCCCAGGGCCCAGTATAGGGCTATGACTCTCATGGACTCTTGAGAACTGATTGTCCTTTTGTGTTAGGAGCTCCATGCCCACTTGAATGGCTCCATTAGTTCCAGTACCATGAAGAAACTGATAGCCAAGAAGCCACATCTTAACGTTCATGGTCACATGACCATGATTGACAAGGGAAAGAAAAGGACTTTACAAGAGTGAGTTTGGGGAGGTTGTGGGAATTTTTTGTGTCTGTATTTTGAGATTATAATATATAAGAATCGGACTTTAATACTTAAATAGGGTAGACATCTGGCATAAAATATACAACCTAACTTACAGCGCTTTTCCAACTGTCAGACTACTGACAGTATGTTTAATGATTTATATTGTTTGTCACATTGAGTTGTTTCTTAGATTTGAAAATAAAGACAGATTGATTTTTCTCTATTTGCTAGTCCTGGCAGGATTAAAGAATAGGAATGACTATTTCATACTTTTCAATATAAATAAGTAATATCTTATTTTAGCTATTAAATTGTCTTTTTAGATCAATGTAATTTTGAAAAAAAATGTATTCTATAGTTCTTTGTAAATTTAAATTATGCTTACTATTAACCTCAAATTTACTAATCCATTCCATTCTGAGGGTTTTTCTTGAATAACAGGTTTTGTTGACTGAAGTGTATTAAGACATTTTTTTCATTTGTAGATGTTTCCAGATGTTCCAAGTTATTCATCAGCTTACTACTAGTGCTGAAGACATCCTGATGGTGAGACACGGAGGAGGGTTAGAATGGCGTGAATTTCCAAAGCAGTGCACAGCTCGCCTTACACATGGCCTTTGGCTTCCAGCCACACTCTGATGGAGATGCTTTCTCTTTTTCCCCACTTACTCCCCCCCTCTTTATTTTTTCCTTTCTTTTTCTATTAATTTACAGATTTTTTTTCATGACAACTTTTAAAAATCAGTGTAAGATATTGGCCTAAGAGCTGATGTAAAGACTGTTGTTGTCTTAAAAAAAGAGGAAGTGGGTGAAAGGGAAAGGAAGGGAGTGAGAGAAGAACCAAGGTCAGCATCTCGTATTGAATAGGGAGGAGAAAGGCAGGAGAGCCTGACCCTGTTTTCCATGTATGACATGTCATAAGAAATAGTTGGGAGCTGGAGAGATGCTCAGTGGTTAAGAGCACTGGTTGCTCTTACAGAGGACCTGGTTTGATTCCCAGCAACTCCATGGCATTAGGACCCCTCTTTAACTCCAGTTCCAGGTACCTGATGTCCTCTTCTGACCTCTATAGCATGGCACACACGTGGTGCACAGACATATATGCAGGAAAAACATTTGTGCACACAAAAATAAAAATAAATTTTCAAAAAATGAGAAATATTTGTCCTCAGATAGGCATACGTTCTTATCTGTTCCTCTTTCTCTTCTTTTTCATGGAGCCCAGACCGGTCTCATATTTTCTCTGTAGTTGAGGCTGGCTTTGCATTCCTAATCTTCCTGTCTCCACCTTTCAAAGGCTGGGGTTACAGGTGTTCACCACCATGCCCAGGTCAGCAAAGAAAAGTGTGACACATCCCTGTAATCCAGCACTTAAAAGGACCACAAGTTCAAGGATTCCCTGGGTTTGGTTTGAGCCTTACCACATCTACATGCATATACACACACACACACACACACACATACATACATACATACATACATATACACACACACACACACACACACACACACACACACACACACACATATATATATCTGTGTTCTGCAGAATTAACTTTGAAGTAGTCAGTTTTTTCCCTCTTTGGAATAAGCATGTTCATGGTATTGATTTCCTTATAGAGAAGAATTAACTTTGATAATTTAATAATTTCCTTACTTCTTCCTTTTTCCTTCCACCCACTTCTTCATTTTTTTAAACAACAGACTTTAATTAGCTCTTAGGCCAATGTCTTACACTGACTTTTAAAAGAATTGTCATTAAAGAAAATAATCAGTTCATCAAAAGTTGAGTATGTATTTCCAATGCATCAGTCACTATGCCAAGGGGATATAAAGAGACATAAATAGACACAGTCCCTGCTTCTGGGGCTTCGTCAGTAGATGGAGCCATGGAATTGAGTAAGCTCTCTGTTGGAGGCAGAGAGAAGGCTGTATAGGCATCCAAAATGATGCCCTCTCATTATCTGCTCAGCAGATGCCAGGGAACACTGTCTGCTGCAAGAGCTTAGCTCTTACTTTATTAATGGATATTACAGGGAAGATAATGAAATTCTAGGTTTTAAGAGCTTCATCTGCTATGAATACAGTAATGCTATGTTTACCTGCTTTCATTTTGTTTCAGATTGAAAGTTGGTGGAAAGTTCTTAAATGAGATGAGGCATAAAGATTCTGTGCATTTGGTTTAGTGCTGCTGGCACAAGCATCTACAGGTGATAACAGTGAAGTAGCCATGTATGATGACATGAACATCTGTCTATAAGACTAAGAGATCACTTGCTATAGAAGTGAGATTATGGGTCATCCTGGCTGGATTTTGTCAACTTGACACAAACCTAGACAGACCCAGAAAGAGGGAGTCTTCGTTGATAAATTGCCTCCATAAGATTGGTCTGTAGGCAAGTCTACTGGATTAGTTTTTAGCTAATTATTCCTGTGGCAGGGCCTAGCCCGCCATGGACAGTGTACCCCTGCTGAGCAAACCATGAGAAGCAGGCCAGTAGGCAGCTCTCCATGGCTTCTGCTTAGTTTCTGCCTGCCTCCAGGTTCCTGACCCCAGGTTCCCACCTGGATTTCTTTCAGTGATGGAGCATGAGTTGACAGTTGTAAACTTAAATAAATCCTTTTATTCCCAAGTTGCCTTTAGTCATAGTGTTTTATCAAAGCAATAGAAACCTTAACTAAGTCATGGAGTTCATGTAAACCATGGTCAAGATGACTTATGTATAATATGAAAGAGTCAGGACTGGAATATGGAAAATAAGATGCTCTTCAAGGGCCATGCATGATGGCCTACACTTTTAGTCCTGGCATTCGAGGGGCAGTCATGGCCAGCTACAGTCATAAACATCATATTAGCAGAGATGTTTACTTTGGTCTGTCCATTCCCCAGCATAGTAAAAATATTACACAGCTCAATGGCTTTGACTCGTTTTTCTGTTTTATCTGCTATTCTAAACACTCAGAAGTAAGGAATGGTTTAAAGAGGGGAGAGAAAGCCAGGAATGCCACTAAGCAGGCAGAGGTAGGAGAATCAGGTAAGTTTAAGGCCCACCTAGAATATCCGAGACCCTGTTTCAAAAAAAAAAAAAAAAAAGAATGAAAAGAAGAAGGAAGGAAGGAAGGAAGGAAGGAAGGTAGGTAAAGAGAAGAACGGCTGATATGCAGGCCTAGTTTTCAGATGGGAAAGGGGTCACAGAAACTGTTGTTGAGCTGATATAGTCTGCACTAGGGATGGAAAAAGCAAGCAGTCCCTACTACCTGGGAGGTTTCCAACAGGCTTTGCCAATGAAATTAAATAAAATGGAGCTATAGCACTTGGCCAGTCCATTGGTCACCTTCCTATAGTATTATCAACATTGTGTGCATTGCCTTTATTATCAGGTCACAAAAGATGTCATTAAGGAATTTGCAGATGATGGTGTCAAGTACCTGGAGCTGAGGAGTACTCCCAGAGAAGAAAATGCTACTGGTAAAATTTAACTAGTCCTGAGTGAATGTCCTGCTCTGTTTCCATGTGTCCTGATCATACAAGGTTCCTGTTTGTTTCCATTACTCAACAACAGATATCTTACAGTGTCCATTAGTGGTGCTTCACAACAGATATCTTACAGTGTCCATTAGTGGTGCTTCACAACAGATATCTTACAGTGTCCATTAGTGGTGCTTCACAACAGATATCTTACAGTGTCCATTAGTGGTGCTTCACAACAGATATCTTACAGTGTCCATTAGTGGTGCTTCACAACAGATATCTTACAGTGTCTATTAGTGGTGCTTCAAATGGCTTCTTAAAAGTTTATGTGGAGCTGAGTTTCAAGCCTAGTGCCTTACACACTGTAGGCCAGTGACCTACTTCTGAGCCACAGTGACGACCAACATTCATAAGTTACTTTTGAAGAAGTATGAAACCTACTTGGGAAATAGCCCCTTCTTTGTTTAGGTTTTCATCAAGAAAAGGACAGAGCAGATGGCTCAGTTGGAAAAGTACTTACTTTGCAAGCATGAGGACCTGAACTCAAGACCCAGAACCCATGTAAAAAGGCGGGGCATGGTGCTCGTGCAACCTCAGCACTAGGAAAATGGAGACAGGCAGATTCCTGGGGCATGATGGCCAGCCAGTCATCAGCTCAGCCCTCTGCCAGTGAGAGTCTGTCTCAAAAGGCAAGATGCCCGGGCAGTGGTGGCGCACGCCTTTAATCCCAGCACTTGGGAGGCAGAGGCAGGCAAATTTCTGAGTTTGAGGCCAGCCTGGTCTACAATGTGAGTTCCAGGACAGCCAGGGCTATACAGAGAAACCCTGTCTTGAAACACTGCCCCCCCCCCCAAAAGGCAAGGTGAATGGCACCAGAGGAAGACCATCAATTAGATTAATTTAATCTAAACTATTTAATCAGCCTCAGAACAATTACTGGGCAAATTACCCCTAATCTATATTTTATATGCCAGACTAGCTAATATCCAACTGCATTCCCCGAGTACTTGCTGTTTGAGTCTTGCCTGGGTTCTTTCTGCTCCAGCAGTCTGTCCTCAGGGGGCATTTCACACAGCCATGGACTCCTAGTCCATCGAGTCTAATGGAGACCACTTGCTCCCTCCTTCACTCTTCTTCTTTCCTTGTGGTCCCTACCTGTGACTCCCAACCTGTTAACCAAAACCCCACCTACCTCTATTCTCCCCAGTAATTGGCTATAGCTTCCCTTATTTAACCAGTCAGAGTGGATGGGTGAGCAAAGATCCCAGCACTTGGGAGGCAGAGGCAGGCGGATTTCTGAGTTCGGGGCCAGCCTGGTCTACAAAGTGAGTTCCAGGACAGCCAGTGCTATACAGAGAAACCCTATCTCAAAAAAAAAAAAAAAAAGCAGAGACTGTTGTGTGTCAGCCCTGGGGCTGGGCAGCTTGCTGATTGTTGTTCTGTGTTTTTCATCAGGCAAGGCCTGGAGCTGGAGTTACACTTGTGGTTAGCCACCTGGTGTAGGTGCTAAGAACCAAACTGGCCCTTAAGTCCAGATAGGCTCTTAAATCCTGAGCTGTCTCGCTGGCCCCCCGAGGAGAAACGTTTTAGTATAGTATTCTTTGTCTGTGGCCCTGTAGACTGACCCTCAAACATCATGTTTGCTAGGCAAATGCTCTGCCACTGAGTCACAGTCACATTCCCTAAAAGATGTGGCCCAGGCTGGGTTCAAACTTGAGATCCTTCAGCTTCTACCTCTTCAGAGTAACCCACCATTACATGATATCACAACAGTTAATGATAACTGTATTTCAGTCACATTGAAGAAAAACCAAAATCAACTTTAGGGATAATAAGTGCTCTATGAAAATGTTCAAAACAAACATAAAAGTAATGAAAGACAGAAAATGAAAATAATATCAAATGACAGGCAATACAAGCCCATGGGGAAATTAACCTTGGGGGAGGGACTCTTTGGGGGAGGGGATCTATGGGGGGAATGGGCAGCATTTGGGATGGCAAGAAAGAATGAGGAATGAGAGAAAGAGGAAAAGAAAACAAAGAAAACTAATCTTTGTCCTCTGACCTCCACATGTGTGCTATAACATGTTTCTTGTACAATAGTAATTTTTTAACTTAAAAAATAAATAATTAAGAGCCAGCATGGTGGTACTACCTTAATTTTGGCATTTGGAGGAAGCAAGGCAGGAAGAGCTTATATTTTAGAGGCCAGCCTGGTCTACAAAGACCATTTCAAAAAACCAAATAGATAAAAAGATGTTTTCACTTAACAAGATTTTTTTTTCTAGTTTAGAGAAGAGAAAAAAAAAATCCCTCTTGCAGTGAACCACTGTGCATATGTACACTCACACAAGATAAAATATTTTTAAAAAGTTTCTCCAAAGGTCATGCTCATTCATCTTTAAGCAGGCCCTAGCATGGCATACAGTGCTGTTCATTCAGTGATGCTGTTCGAAGGATTAATAGGTGATAATGTCTTTACACATGTTCCTCTGTGTTCTTTCAAGGAATGACTAGGAAGACTTACGTGGAATCCATCCTTGAAGGCATAAAACAATGCAAACAGGAAAACTTAGATATTGATGTTAGGTAAGAAGATGGTATATCAGTAACAGTTACCCCTTTAAAAAACAGAATGATGTCTTTAAAAAGGTAAGATGAATTTTTTAAAATCAACTATTATCTGATTTTTACCTACAATACAAATAAATAGACTCAAGAACCCTGTTGCTTAAGATGAGAACACAATACTGAATTTAGTCATCTGACAGTCAAATTCTAGTAGTTTTGCTCAAGTTGAGTATGTCTTCTCACTACTGTTAAACCAAAGTGGACCTTTTAGAGCTACCTGCATAGACCCAGATGATCTGGCTGCCTTTCTTCAAACACCGTCTAACCCACTCCTCTTAGTCCATATTAGCTTACTCTCTCTCCTATAGGCTAAAACTGTCCATCTCAGCGCCTTGCACTTACAGGCACTTATACCTTCCACCATGTCCTTGCATAGCTCAATTTGGCTGTTATTTCCTCAAGGAGGCCATCTTGACCAGTCATCCAGCATGCTTCTGGTCCTCAAATCACCTCCTCAGCCATGGTCCTCTATGGCATTAATTGGTATTGTCATGAAGTGCACACACCATTTGACTGGAGTGTAAGTTCAGAGAAACGAGGCCTTGTTGTTGATTCACTACCTCTCCAGTTCTTTGAATAAAGTCAGCCTTCTGATGCTGTTGTTGTCTTTTGAGACAGGGTCAAGTAACCCAGATGGGCCTGGAACTTGCTATATAGACAAGGTTGTCCTTGAACTCCTGATCCTCCTGCCTTTACCTCCACGTGCTGAGATTATGGCATGTGCCGTGATACTTCATCACCTATTAATTCTTGCCAAAACCTAAATCTGATCTAATTAAGCTTCTAGAGCTGATCCAATTATTTCTTTATAGAAAATACAAGAGGGCATTTTTGTTTGTTTGTTTGTTTGTTTGTTTGTTTTTCGAGACAAGGTTTTTCTGTATAGCCCTGGCTGTCCTGGAACTCACTCTGTAGACCAGGCTGGCCTCGAACTCAGAAATCCGCCTGCCTCTGCCTCCCAAGTGCTGGGATTAAAGGAGTGCGCCACCACTCCCGGCTACAAGAGGGCATTTTAAAGTAGGGATGCAACAAATCCAGACTGTGAGAAGCTTTGTAGGAGAAAGAACCTCATTTATAAATAAATAAATAGATAGATAGATAGATAGATAGATAGATAGATAGATAGATAGATAGATAGATAGATATAAATAAAAATAAACTACAAGAAAAGAGTTAGGATAGAACCAAGAACGGAAGAGACCCTGGCTAGATTAAAAGAGACTTAAAGGGATGGGGAGATGGCTCAGTTGGTAAAGGACTTGCCTAGCAAATGTGAGGACATGAGTTCAAATCCCTAGAAGCCCCATGTTGTAAGAAATCCAGATGCCCATGCTGTAATCCCAGAGATGGTGAGCTAGGAGTTGGAGACAGGCAGCTTCCTGGAAGTTCACAGGCCAGCTAGTTTGGCCTCCATGAGGAAGTTCCAGGCAATAAGACTCATTCTCAGACAAAAGGTCCTTGAGAACCCACATCCAATTGTCTTCTGACTTTCACAAGCTAAAAAATGCACGCCCACACCGGGCATGGTGGCCCACGCCTTTAATCCCAGCACTTGGGAGACAGAGGCAGGTGGCTTTCTGAGTTCGAGGCCAGCTTGGACTACAAAGTGAGTTCTAGGACAGCCAGGGCTATACAGAGAAACCCTGTCTCGAAAAACCAATAAATAAATTAATTAATTAAATTAAATTAAATTAAAAAATGCTTTCCTACAAATGAGCATGTGCACACCCATACATAAAATACACATTAAAAAAGATATGAGATACAATGACTAACAAAAAGTACAGACTTCATTTGGATCCTGATTCAAACTAAAACTAAAACAAAAAATACACACACACACATAACCAAAGATAAGGGGAAAAAAAGTGAGATAATTAGAAATTTGAAGACTGAATACCAGTACTCCTTAGGCATTCATGTCTTGTTCTGTATAGCAGACTACAATGTCATGTTTAGACTCACTACTTTATATAGTAAGCCATATCCAAGTAGCCAGCCATTCTTTCCTGGCAACATTCAGAAATGTCTTTTTTAGTATTATTAATGTATTACTAGTTTTTCAAGTGTGGGCTTTGGGTTGTTTTGTTTTGTTTTAGATAAGGTCTAGACATGGTCTAATGTGGCCCAGGCTGGCCTCAAACTCTACCCATTCTCTGATAATTTTGTGGTTCTGAGTTGCCCTTTACTCTCTGGGTGGCTTTGTGCTAAGTAACCTCAGTGAAGCAGCTGAGTAAGAAGAAGGCAGATGATTAAAGTAGCCTTTCCTGGGATTAGTTGGTTTGAAATTGCTAGAGGTTTTTATTTTGGATTGGGTTTTCTGAGACAGTTCTCCTGCATCCCAGAACGGCCATGAACTCACATTGTAGCCCAGGATGATCTTCCTGCCTCACCTTCCTCATACTTTGATTATAGGCACACATGCACCTAGGATGCCTGGCTTCATCTGTGATTTTCTTGATTATATCTTTCTGCCAAGTTATTATCAACTGTATTTTTCTTATATTAAAGGTATTTGATGACAATTGACAGAAGAGGTGGCCCGACAATAGCCAGGGAGACTGTCGAACTTGCTAAAGAGTTCTTCCTCTCTACTGAGCATACAGTTCTTGGCCTTGACCTCAGTGGAGATCCAAGTGTAAGTTACTACATTTTCTCTCCTAATGGCAGAATCAGTCAGTGGGGGAGGGTTAGTTTGGAGCATCATATCATGCATTGGTGTCCAGCAGGCACCAAATGAAGCCCTGTTCTGCTCTAGACCACCAGAATACATGGCATGGCTCTTCTTAAGAGTTTTTAAGGGCTGGTGAGATGGCTCAGCGGGTAAGAGCACCCGACTGCTCTTCCGAAGGTGATAAGTTCAAATCCCAGCATCCACATGGTGGCTCACAACCATCCGTAACGAGATCTGGCGCCCTCTTCTGGAGTGTCTGAAGACAGCTTCAGTGTACTTACATATAATAAATAAAATAAATCTTTAAAAAAAAAAAAGAGTTTTTAAAATACCATAAAAATAGGTCATAGCTATTGCTGGATATGACCATTCTCCATTCTTCTAAAGACAATTTATAACTAGTAACAGTCTCTGTGTGCACAAGTTAATTGCATTATGTATGATGAATAGAGAAAGGTGCTAAAAGTGTAATTATGCCATAAACCCCCTAGAAAGAAAGGTTTCATGAGCTTCCTGAGTGAAAGATTCAAACAAAAATCCGGATACTTGCGGCCAAATAATTCTTTGTTGTGAGCTGTTTTTGATGTTTGTCTGTTTTTATGATTTAAGTGTATGTTGTTTGTTTGTTTGTTTTTTAATTATGAAAGCTTTCTAAACCAAGTGAGTTCTCCACAATACTAAACAACTATGTGTCTTTCAGAAATAAAAATTTTGGCCTGTCATATCCAACTTAGGTATTGAGCTTAGCTCACTGGTACTGGACTTAAGATTCAAGGTCAGGGATATCCTTTCCATAGTATATTCCCTAAAGTGTCCAACACGTTATAAGCAAGAGGTTCAGAAGAAACCAATGTGCCATCATTTTACTCCTTTATTGGGGAGAACCCCAGGTGCCTCAGTGTGCTCAGACTTCTCATGCACCCTCATTTTATCTTCAAGATAGGACAAGCCAAAGACTTCTTGGAGCCTCTTTTAGAAGCTAAAAAAGCAGGTCTGAAGTTGGCACTGCATCTTGCAGAGGTAAGCACTGTTATAGAGTGGAGAGGGCAGATTATGATTTAAAAAGAAGAGTTGTCTGTAAGTAACTAAAAATAAGCCTATCTTGAGGAAAACATTTTTTCCTTTTCTTTTTATGAGGTCTGGTCTCATGTAACCCAGACTGGCCTGGAATTCACTTTAGCCAAGAATCACCTTGAACTTCTGATCCCTCTGCCTCCACCTCCCAAGTGCAAGGGTTTCTGGCATGTGTCACAATTCTATTTAGAAGACATCTTTAGAAGGAGGAGTTAGAAATATTTTTAAATGATAATTAAAACATTAAGGCAGCCGGGCGTGGTGGTGCATGCCTTTAATCCCAGCACTTGGCAGAGGTAGGCGGATTTCTGAGTTCAAGGACAGCCTGGTCTTCAAAGTGAGTTTCAGGACAGCCAGGGCTACACAGAGAAACCCTGTCTTGAAAAAACAAACAAACAAACAAACTATTAAGGCATGATTTGCTTTAATGTTACTGTTTCTAAGTTTTTATGGATCTCATTATTTTGTAACCAGTTACAGTGTTCTTCTTATTTGCTTTCTAGTCCATCTTGAGAAAATGAGCCTCACTAGACGTTTCCTGATTGCAGTGTGTCCCTGTCAGTGTACAGCATGAGCGCACAAGCACTGAGAGAAGTGTGAGGCTCTCTAAGTTAGAGTTCCCCTTATCTCCACCATCTCAGACTGTGAGGTGTTCCAAAAACATTTTTTTGACTAAAAGTTTTATATGCCTGAAGAAATTTTAAATGTAAGGAATTACAGCACCAAAAGAAAAGGATGTAAAATCCTCCCAAGAGGTGGCATTAAATTTAGTGAACGTAATTCTCTCCTTTTTTCCTAATATATGTGAACACATGTACATACATACATACATACATACATACATACATACATATAGAATAGATTTCTATTTTGTGTGTGGAAATTAGTTTTTCTTAGCTTTTACTTGTTTATGTTCACAGTTGATAAGATTATTATTAGGCTCTAAATGACTGATACAGCTAAGAAGGTTTGAGAGGGTTTAAGTAACTATGTTTTCTAAGAGTGTTGGCATTCACTACTCAGAGGGCAGAATAAAATACTTGAGTTACCAGCAGAGGCCACTGATCCCCTTCTCTCACTCTTCTGAAGATTCCAAATAGGGAAAAAGAAACCCAGATGCTGCTGGGCCTGCTTCCTGACAGAATTGGGCACGGGACATTCCTCAGTGCCTCCGAGGCAGGGGCCCTGGATCAGGTGGACTTCGTGAGCCAACACCAGATACCCCTCGGTAAGACTTAGACTGTCATGTCGCCTAGATGGCCCTTTAGCCCTTCTTTCTCCAGGCCCTGGATTGCAAGATTTGTATGGAAAAGTACTGATCTATAATTCAGATATTACAAAATAAGACAGGGGGTGTGTGCTTTCTGGGTCTCATAAGTGGTGGACCTTTTAGATTCTCTTAGAAGATAAGTTTTATTAGGAGGGCAGGTCTCTATCTCTTTCTGTCTCTGTCTTTCTCTTTGTGTTTCTGTTTCCCTGTTCCCCTCTCTCTCCTCTTCGCCCTCTTTTTCTCCCTCTCCCTTTTTCTGTCTCTGTCTCTGTGTCCATCTTACTGACTGCCACAGTCCTAGTGTTAGGAACTCAACCTTCTGTTGTTTTGTTGTTGGTTTGTTTATTTAAAAAGTAAAGGTCAGCTGAAGAGATCAGTGGTTGAGAATACTGAGCCATCTCTTCAGAGCAAGAGTTCTGTTCCTAACAGCCACCTATAACTCCAGCTCCAAGGGATCTGGTGCCCTCTTCTGGGCTCCTCAAGGGCCTGCACTCATGTGTATATACTCAGAAAATTAAAAAAATAAAGGTCATTTAGAATTTTGAAAATGAGTATAATAAAATTAACATATAGGTCCAGTGAGATGGTTCATACGTATCCCGCCAACTATGATGACCTGAGTTCTATCTGGAGACTCACAGGTTCCTCTTATATTCATATTCTCAATCAATCTCTCTCTCTCTCTCTCTCTCTCTCTCTCTCCCCCCCCAACCCCTCCCCTCCCTCCCCCCTCCCCTTTTCTTTGGTTTTTCTAGACAGGGTTTCTCTGTATAGCTCTGGCTGTCCTGGAACTCACTCTGTAGACCAGGCTGGCCTCGAACTCAGAAATCTGCCTGCCTCTGCCTCCCGAGTGCTGGGATTATATCTCTCTTTTCTTATCTCTAAATAAATGTAACAAATATAAAATTGTTAGGGAAATGTATAACATTTACTTAAGAATTATACCCAGGCATGGTGACACAGGCCTATAAATCAGCAGTGTGTGGAAAGTTTCTTGTGAATCTGCATGGCGGTCAATGTACGAGTTCACTTAACTTGCTTTTAATAGAAGGATTTCCCCCTTTCTTCTAGAACTTTGTTTGACCTCAAACATCAAAAGCCAGACAGTTCCTTCTTATGACCAGCATCACTTTGGATTCTGGTACAGAGTTGCTCATCCTTCTGTGATCTGTGTAAGAAGTATTATATTTCTGCTTCTTAAACTTGTTACATTGACGTAAGCCATATATTTACTATCTTGCTTGCTGCCTTCCCCAAGTGCTGAAGGAAATGTCCCAGTAGCAGAGCTAGATGGGGTGGGGAAAGGAGAGGCTGCAGAGGGCTCAGGCGATTCCATTTGGTTCTGAGAAGCTGTAGGGCAGTATTTAGGGAAGCGTTAAAAAAATGCTGTGCCTAGTACCCATGCCACAGGGTTCTTGCTTTATTTGATCTTGGATGAGCCCTGGGCATGAATATGCTTTAAAATTTTCTTTATGTGCTTTTAACATGCAGCCAGGGTTGAAGCACTCTGGTCTTTTTTTTTTTTTTTTTTAAATATGAACAAGTTTTTCTTTGTTTGTTTTTTTGTTTGTTTGTTTTTGTTTTTTCGAGACAGGGTTTCTCTGTGTAGCCCTGGCTGTCCTGGAACTCACTTTGTAGACCAGGCTGGCCTCGAACTCAGAAATCCGCCTGCCTCTGCCTCCCAAGTGCTGGGATTAAAGGCGTGCGCCACCACACCCGGCTTATGAACAAGTTTTTTACAGATGTGCATTTATAAGTTCTTGTTTAGAGTCATGAAATGGGATAATAAGATTCTGAACCACAAAAAAAAGTTAATTTTTACAAAGCATCTTAATTTGAACTCTTCTTGTTTGCATTGCAGACCGATGATAAAGGTGTTTTTGCGACATACCTTTCTCAAGAATATCAACTGGCAGCAGAAACATTTAATTTGACCCCATCTCAGGTGTGGGATCTGTCCTATGAATCCATCAACTACATCTTTGCTTCTGACAACACCAGATCTGAATTGAGAAAAAGGTGGACTCAGTTGAAGCAGAAAGTGTTAAACTGTAATGAGGTGAACTACTTTTGATTATATGTTGTAATCAAGATCTTCCTGCCCTGTGTATCCCACTCAGTTACTGCCCACTTGAAATGACTTCCCTTGAATTTGGGTAGCCAAGTATATATGGGGTCTAACTGCAGCCCCTTCATCTGGTAAGTATCTCAGACAGAGCCCTGAGGTCTTACATAGCTACACTTCAATGCTGTTCTTCCTGGAGGGTTCTTCAGCCTTCATTCCCTAGTGACTCTGTTTTTGCACTTAGGGATCTTTGGACACTCGTGACCGTAAACCTTCTGAGAAGTTGAAACTCTTTGTCTTCAGGGAAATCTCTGTTTTGTTAGGTTTAATCAGATTCCTTCCACTTCCTTTTACCCTTATTTTTTAGACTGTTGATGTTAGGCCACAGTGCACACCTGTACTGTTTGTGTGGGTGCCTAGTTGTCAGGCGACTATAGTAACAAAGCTAGAATCTGGCTTTGCCCTTCTCCTAATATCTTTAGAAATATATAAAGGGGGTTGGAGTAATCCCTTCAGTTTAAGAAAAGAAAAGAACGACTGGCTTGAAGTAAGAAAGACACATAGCCAGAGCTTCTGGTTTAAAATCAGCTTCTATTTGGTTTCCTTGTGGAAGCTACCAGGACCTCCACAGTGCTAGGACTCTCTTAAAAGATCTTTGTAGCAATGGTAGCATTCTGGCTTCTAGGCTTCTTAGATCACCAATAATCCCATGCCCACATGGTAGTCTACAGGTATAGACTTACATAAACAAACATATACCATGGCCACATTAGCTGACTTTAACATATAACAAATGCCTTGGTTGGTTTTTTTCTCAAGCTAGAGTCATTTGGGAAGAGGGACCCTCAACTGAGAAAATATTCCCACAAGATTGGCCTAATCAGTGCTTGATCAATTACTGGGCCCATGCCATAGAGGGTGATGCCCCCCCTTAGGGACATGGTTCTGGGTGGAAAGCAAAGGAAATGGAACAAGGCTCGAGGAGCACGCCGTAGGCAGCACTCCTCCATGACTTCAGCTTTAGCTCCTGCTTCAACTTCCCAGGATAACAGACTGTGGAGAACTGTACAGTGCCATGCCCTTAAGGGGGTGCTGGCTTCCACCTTCTGCTAGCCCACTAGCCCCCTAGCGAGTGCTCTCAGGGATACAAGTCTTCAATTGGCTAAGGCTGGTGATGTGGCTTGCTTATGTGGACCTATCTGCTGTCGCCACATGGCTTACTGGGATAGGTTGGCCTAGGACTGTTTAGCCTATGGGCTGGCTTTCCCTGTGTTCTATTAGTGAGAGTCAGTTAGTGAGAGTCCCTCAGGGTCAGTGAGGGCCAGTCAGTCAGGGTGAGTGAGTCAGGGTGAATTAGAGAGTTAGGTCAGAGTTAGTGAGGGTTAGTTAGAGTTAGTCAGAGTAAGGGACTCAGAGTTAGTTAGGGGGAGTTAGGTCAGAGTAGTCAGAAGTTTATTCAAGATTTCCTGAATAAACTGTTTAAGGAAGAGCTAGGGGGTCGTGTCCTTCTTGCTGGTCGAGAGGCGCATGACAACAGACTACAAATTATAAGCGGAAATAAACCTTTCCTACTTAAGTTACATTTGGTTATGGTGTTTTATCACAGCATTAAAAACACTAAAACAATAATGTATGCTTGAATTGTTCTCCTTTTTTTAGTATAGAATAGAGTTTATTTAGAGCATGGGGAGGGGCGTAAAGAGAGTAGTAGAGATAGAAAGAAAGGCAGAGAGGAGAGAGAAGTAGAGGCATCCTTGACCACGTGGAGAGGGGGAAAGGAAATGGGGGGGGGGACAAGAGAGAGGCAAGGGAGAGAAGCAGGAGTAAGAGAGAAAGAGCACTCACCTTCTTTTATAATGTATTGCCAGGGACATCCCAGTGCAGAGCTTGGCAGACCTAAAAACCTAAAGCACTCATGAGACACATGGGTTTCAAAAGAAACTCATTCTCCTTGGTAGACATTCTCACAACCAGATTTATCCCTGCACAGTCTGGTGTATGGATCTACTTGTTTATTTAGTAGGAATTTTTATATATTAACACAGAATGAATCCTGACATAAGCTAAGCTTTTCAGTGTTCCAACAGTCTTGGAGAATTCTTGATTTTCAGAGGGAATTCAGATAACTCTCTAGGGACAGGGAGACTAATTAACATTACATAGGAAGAAGCCAAAGCAGCTCAGAGCTGGCCCTAAGAATGTTTGCTAAGGACAATAGCTTTGATCTGCAGAATGTTTGCTAAGGGCAATCGCTTCAAGGAATAGATAGAGTTCCCGCTGAGAAAGGTATCTTAATTATAGCCAGGTAGAAACAGACTACTTTACAGATTAAAAACAAGCTGGTAAACTCTTTCTTTAGAATCTACCTGGACCTAGTAAACAGGGGTTGTGTGCGGAACCCCCTGTTGATTAGTTCTCACAAGGCTCAAAGGAAAAGGCACAAATTGTAACTAGGATGTGTAATCTTTGTCAGTAGCTGATCCTAAACAGAGCAGCTGCCTCACTATTTACTGTAAACATTACCTGGTTCCTGTAAGTCCTTTTGATGTATTCATTCCTATTGTATTGTACCATTGTAACTCCTTGGATGAAGCTCCCCTGGTTTCTTGTATCCCCACTGTATAAAAAGTCTGATGCTTTAATTCACATTACACTCAGATATTACACACTCCCTTGTGTGTGGCCTCTGTTTGTCATTTCGCCGATCTCCTTGCCCACTTGTTTCAGAGAACTCGACCCACACAGGCAAGGGACTTGAGAGGGCCTGCGGCAATGTATGGTTTCCCTGATCTCAGAGAAGAAACCTTGTGGCACCCTTAGTTCAATTTTAAGGTTGGGATTTTTGTGTCTGCCTTTTAGGGTACATATTGTTTTATAACCTTATATTTCTAACTATATCCACTTATACAGATAAAATCTGTAAAATGTAATTTTTTTTTAACTGTGCTGGGGAATTGAATCCAGGGCCTTGCACATGCTGGGCCAGCACTCTGCCACTGAGATACATCCTCACCCTCAGTGTAGGCATTTTATAGCCTTTCAAAGTGTTAGAGAATAAAAATTGACAGAAAATTAGTATGTGTAATATATTCAGTGAGAAAATATGGGAAAGTAGTAACAGTGCTAAGGAAACATGAGAGCAGATGACACTGTTGTCTCTACCGCAAAGGCTGTAGACATGGAAGGGTTAGAGGCCTGGACCTCTCGCTCCCCCTTAGTGCTTTCTCTTTGGCTTTACCTTTGCTTCAATCCGTCCTCAGCACTGGCACTATTTGTTTGAAATAAACTAGTTCTTCCTCTAGTAATGAGAGTACACCCTGTTCTTTTAGTCTTCTCATTTGTAAGTTGATGAGTTGGTCCTATGTAATTTAAAACCTTGCCCAGTTAACTTGATATGATTTTAATTTATTTCTTTGCCTACAATGTAAAGGTTCAGACAGGTAACGTAAAAGAACAAGAAGAAAAATATCAGAGAATTTATTTTTCTGCAATACACAACTTGATTATAAGAACTTATGGCCAAACTAATAATTTTATATAATTTGTATATATAAAGTTTGTACTGAAACAGCTGAAGAAAAACAGAGCACTTTATGGGCATAACATTTATTAACATGATATCCCTGAGAGGCAGACTAGGTATAAACATTATTTTGCTTTAGAGGAAGAGAATCAGAAGCAATTTAAGATACAAGACATTTGGAACTATCTGTCTAGTAATACCCTTATGCCGTTTCCACAATACTATACATAGACAGATTAATACTAAAGACAATAATCTCATCTTCCTTGGCAATGCAGTTCACTTCCTAAGCGGTCTCAGATCCCGAGGCCCTGCTTTAGACAGGGCTTTCTCGTACCTTCTTGCTTGCTTAGGCAGCATAATTGAGATACCATTTTCCCTTTATTGCTTTGTTTACAATTCCTCAGTACCAGAAACATAATTAATTACTCATCCTAATAAATTTTTTTTTTTTTTTTTTTTTTTTTGGTTTTTTGAGACAGGGTTTTTCTGTCTAGCCCTGGCTGTCCTGGAACTCACTCTGTAGACCAGGCTGGCCTCGAACTCAGAAATCCACCTGCCTCTGCCTCCTGAGTGCTGGGATTAAAGGCGTGCGCCACCATGCCCGGCGCATCCTAATAAATTTTAGGATAGTCTTTCTCCTCACTACTATCTCAGATCTTAATAAATGTGAAAATTAGTTTTTCCATGTCATGGCCATCTGACCATGGTCATCTTTTCTCTGACCTGCTCATCAAAGTATCTTCAATAGACAGTATTTTCTGCTGTTTATCTCCCAAGGGAGCTAGTCTCCTAAACTCATCTCCCAGAGCCACTCTGCTTTCCTCTCAGCAGTATTCACAGCACAGAACAACTCAGGGTCTCCCTGTAGCCTTCCCTGTCTCTGCTAATTGATATTCTGCAGACTCTACAGATCTATCATGCATTCTTAAGTTTTTTTTCCTACTTCAAGCTTTAGTGAGCTTTATATCTTTTCCTCTTTTGCTTCGCTGTTTTCCCATTTCTCACCCACCTAGCATCAGATTTACAACTAGTTTTAGACAGTCTGCCTCCACTCCAATTTACCCAGTTACTTTCCTTCCTTTGAATACTGTTTCCTGAAGAAAAAAAAAAAAAAAAAAACTTTGCAGATTTTTCTCAGAACAAGTTATGTTAAAGAGTATGTCTTTGTGTAGTAACACTACTAGCTTACTAAATTTCTTTAAACCAGTTGCCATCTTTCATGGTGATGTACACCTTTAATACTTGTACTGGCTAGTTTTTGTGTCAACTTGACACAGCTGGGTTATCACAGAGAAAGGAGCTTCAGTTGGGGAAATGCCTCCATGAGATCCAGCTGTGGGGTATTTTCTCAATTAGTGATCAAGGGGAAAAGGCCCCTTGTGGGTGGGACCATCTCTGGGCTGATAGTCTTGGGTTCTAAAAGAGAGCAGGCTAAGCAAGTCAGTAAAGAACATCCCTCCATGGCCTCTGCATCAGCTCCTGCTTCCTGACCTGCTTGAGTTCCAGTTCTGACTTCCTTGGTAATGAACAGCAATATGGAAGTGTAAGCCGAATAAACCCTTTCCTCCCCAACTTGCTTCTTGGTCATGATGTTTGTGCAGGAATAGAAACCCTGACTAAGACACTACTATACTAGCACTTTGAAGACTAAGGCAGGCGGATCTGTATGTGATCAAGGGCAGTGTAATCCCCATAGTAAGCTACAGGTCGCCAGGGCTACATAGTGAGACCCTGCCTTTAAAAACATAATAAATGTTGCAACTATATATTTGTGCCTATATGTCTATGTATTAACTGTTTTCCAGTATAAGGACACGGTAGGGTGTTTTCACTTGCACTGTACAGGGCTTTTATCATAAATCTATGAATATGTGGGAATTAAGTCAATACCACTTGATTGTAAAAACTTGTATTTACTTTTGTGCTTAGATACTTTTATTTATATACAGGTATGTGTGTGTGTGTGTGTGTGTGTGTGTGTATGTGTGTGTAGACTGGTAGCACCACCACTTTCCTTGTCATTTAGGGTAAAGTGTGTTTTACCTATACTTGGGGAAATGGCAGTTAGTACTGAGCACCCATTGGCTGCATGACTCTATACTAGGTGTGTGGAGTATAGGAGAAACAGATGACTCATGTTGGCATCCTTAACTGCTTTTTCTATTGCCACATCTCTAGTTTGCTCTTTTGACTGCTAGTCCACAAGGGACAGATGCAATTTAGATGGAGAGGAGGAGGAGGAGGAGGAAGAGGAAGAGGAGGCGGAGGCAGCAGCAAGGAGGGAAAAGAAAGGAGAAAAATCAAGATGCTATAAATGCAGTATATTCTATTGTAGAATATACTTCCAGAGTCCTTGTAGATTCTGGAAGACACTAAGAAATTCAGTGTTTATAGAAAACTTACATTGTTTCACTCTATCTGCCCCATCCCCCACATATGCGGGTTTTGTGTGTGTGTGTTTGTGTGTGTGTGTGTATGTCTGTCTGTCTGTCTGTCTGAGGTTTGAACCCAGGGCCTTGAGCATACTAGGCAAGTGCTCTACCACTGAGCTAGATCCCCAGCTCCAGATTCTTGGGAAAAGATAGAACCAAGATGGACTTTAAACTCTTTAAAGATAAATGAAGAGTATACACAGGTTTAAGTGAGCAGAATGGCCCAAGTCTAACAGCTTCTTGAAAAACTGCTGAAACGGGTTTTCCAATTGACATGTACTGAATGACAGTGTGAGTGAAGGATACAGGTGAGATCCACAGCATATACTACCATATCCTCTCTCAGGGAACAACGCAGGCACCGAGAGAGGAGAGGTATTACCATCAGATCAGACCAAAAATCTACTTTTTATTCTTGAAGCTGCTGCCATTGGCCTCATCTAGATCTGGGAAGCACAAAAAATAAAGTGGCAAAAAATCCTGAGGAGTGCTTCTTAGGCCAGCTGGGCACAAAGCAGGAAAGGACTTTGCAAATGCTACATTTCCCAAGGGGCTCACTTAAGCGCTGACTATGACAGTAGCTTTTCTCGAGTATGAATCTCTCGGTGTTTACTAAGGGCAGAGCTCTTACTGAAGCACTTGCCACAGTCATGGCACCCATAAGGTTTCTCTCCTGTGTGGATTCTGTGATGTGCACGCAAGTCAGAACTCTTACTAAAACTCTTACCACAGTCAGGACACACATGGGGTCTCTCTCCTGTGTGTATCCTCCTGTGTACACTGAAATGAGAACTGTTATTGAAGCTTTTCCCACACTCTTCACACTGATAAGGCTTTTCTCCTGTGTGGGTTCTCTGGTGAATTATAAGGCTTGAGCTCTGATTGAAGCGTTTTCCACATTCACCACACTGATACGGTTTTTCTCCTGTGTGGATTCTCTGATGGGTAATGAAATTGGAACTGTCACGGAAACCTTTCCCTCAGTCAAGACACTTATATGGTTTTTCTCCAGTGTGGATTCTTTGGTGTCTGATGAGGCGTGCACTCCGACTGAAGCTTTTCCCACAGTCAGCACATTTATATGGGTTCTTTACCTCATGGGAGACCTGATACCTGAGATGGGAGTTTGAGCCAAAGCTTTTGCCATACTTGACATATTTATAAGGTCTGTCTTCCAAGCCTGGCCTCTGATAGGTCAGGATTTTACCTATACTCTTCTCTGGGAATGCCAGTTGTCTTTGTTTCTCTCTTTGAGCCTTTTCCCACCTGGCTTTCTGATGAGCATTCATTCTTACTAGCTTTATTTTGATTAACATGACGGGAAATTTTCCTTTCAGACCTTGCAAGTAATGTCCTATGCAGCTGTACTTCCTCAGAAATATCCCGTTTTGAATTTTCTTCATTATCAAATCCAGCCTCGAAACCTAATACAAGAACACAATTTGAGAAGTTATTCATTTCCCTTATCAAATGTACCACAACAAAGCAAAGCTGGGAGAAACAAGTATTACCTTAGAGGATTGCAGATAAATGGTCAATGAGTTCCACATTTTGAATTCATAACATATGTTGGGGTTGGGGTGGGAAATGGCTTAGCAGGTAAAGGTGCTGGCGCTGCTCAGTCTGATAACATGAGTTCAATTCCTGGAACCCACAAAAGGGAATGAAAGAACCAATTCCATGAATTATCCTTCAGACATGTACCACAGCATATGTGCCCCCTAAAGAAAACCATGGGAGATGCTAGAGAAATGGCTCAGAGGTCAAGGACATACTGCTTTTGCAAAGGACCTGAGTTCAGTTTCTGGCACCAATATCAGATGGGCTCACAACCACCTGTAACTCCAGCTCCAGTGACTCCAACTGTGACGCCTCTGGCTTTCTTAGACACTTGTATCCATATGTACATAGCCCACACATGCACTGACATAATTTTTTATAAAGTATTTTAAAATTTTTTTAAACTGGGATTGGTGGCACACACCTTTAATCCTAGCACTTGGGAAAAAGAGGCAGGCAGAATGATTGCTATGAATTTGAAGCCAGCCTGGTCTACAAAGCAAGTTCCAAGCCAGCCAAGGCTGCATAATGAGAGACCCTGTCTCAAATAATAATAATAATAGTAATAAAATAAAATAGAAAAGCTCTTGCACCCAAATTACTATTATATTAAAATTCTAGTGTTTTTCTTCCCTGTGTTGGATATATCACAAGCCTTTCATCTACATAGCCTATGTAGAAGCTGGTTACTGTTCAACTCTTTCTCAATATCCAGTATCTGCAGAAAAACTTACAACAGCAAGAAGTCAGCAGTTTTTTAAAGAAGATGATTTATGGGTTTACAGAAAGACACTTTCCACATTGTCATTCTCCTGCCTCTCAGGCTTACTGTGGTCTTGTCCACTGCCAGTGATTAAAGAGATTAGAAGGAAACACTCAGGAACATCTCCTGGAAATGTTCTATATCCAGAAGTAGTTTTTGGTAAGTCCCCTCCCCCTCACATTCTAATACATGCTAGAGCAGGCAAAAAACAGGGAAGAAAAAAATACTTAGCATCTGTTAAAGAAAAAAGAACCTGAAAAGAGAAGCATCTTTAGACATGCTCTAAAACCTAAATGTTGCAAAAAACACATTGTAATTTAGCCCAACTAGGCAGCTTTTTTTTTTAAACATTCTAAAAAGCAAATGCCAGCCTTTCATCGTAAACTATGAGAAGTTACATTCATTTACAGGTTTCAGGTTAGCTCTGGCTCCTGAATTCCTTAGACTAAATCTACAAGCAAAGGAATACTGAGTGTCAGCTGGTGTATGTATTTCCTAGATTAACACTAAGGTGGGCCATACAATAGAGATTTGCTGGATTGACTGAGATCTTAGAATCTTTAATATGTGCACCTCCAAGAGGATTATTTAACATTTCCCAAACCCAGAAGTCAACATTTTTAGAAAAATATTAACATTCAATTCCACATCAGAAGTGATAACTATTATTTATTGAATACCTACTATGTACCTACCACTTCACACAGTACCTCAGTAACACAGTTACATCAACCTTGTAATGTAGTTTTTGTTTTATTTGCAGTGCGAATGATTAACCTAGAGCTTGGGGCATGTTGAGCAAGCAGGCAGTCAACCACTAAACTATACCTCCAGCCCAAGGTCTTCATGCTTAACAAATTTAGGGCTTAAGTTACTTGCACTAAATCACTTTAGCATCACATGAAAATAACAGTAAATCTACAACGTTTGCAACTATCTCAAGTGATGTTATAGTGTAATGAAGGATGCCATATTAATAATTTGCATCTTCTCACTGAGCTGTTTTAACAGATAGGAAACATAAGAAGAAAGATAAGAACTCAGGAGAGCTCGGTATAGTTGCCAGCTCTCAATCTCAAGGTTTTTCACCTAATTTCTAAGCATCTCTTTTGCTACTTATACTGTGAGAACTGAAAGACTCTTAGTTGGGCGTGGAGGCACACACCTGTAATACCACCATTTAGGAAGTAGAGGCAGACATCCTTGGCTATGCAGTGAGTTCAAGGGAAATCTCAGCTAAAACCAAAATAAAAGACCCCTATCTCAAAAAGCAGAAATAAAGAACCTTACCACTGAGGCTCTGGAATAAGACAGGGGCACGGGTTATAACAGCCTCTGGAGGTATCTCAGTATCATCTTCATCATCTGAATCTTCTTCTGTGTCCTCATCTTGCTTCTTAGGTTCAGCCTTACTGGTTCTCTGGAGGCAGCAAGAAACTGTTTCTTTTTCCTGGTCATCACTAGGTGGGGCAGCAACTTGGGCACTCACTAAAGCATCCATTTCTTCAAAGAAGGGGCAGGTTTCTAGTGCTTGGCCATTCTTGACTTTCCGATAGCTGGTTTGTAGGCTTTTAAATTTGGTGCGACATTGCTCTGGGGTTCTAAGGAAGCCATATTCCCACAGTCTCTCAGCAACTGTTCCATATGACTGGCTGTTGCGGTGACAGTTCTGGAGGGCTTCATAGCACTGAGTCTCACTAAGATAAGTCTTGGTTTCTTCATAGCCCCAGTGTACACCTGCACCAGAAGAGGTTTCAGCATCACCTAGCCCAGCACTTTAGAGCCTCAACTCTTCAGTCTTACTGCCAGCTTCTAGGAAAACCAGTTAAACTGGAGACACTAGTTCAGAATGTACCTTAAGCATACAAGAGGCCTGAGGTTCAATTTATAAGCAAAGGAGAGACAGGGAGGCCATCCAAGCTCAGGTTCCTAGATTCATCACCAAACCTCTACATGAATTATAGATTGTTTTGTTTCTGTATCCTCTAGTGATTTCAGAGAACTTTATTAGTACCATTTAGTGACTTAAGTCTTTCTACATGATCATTGGATCAGTCATTATGCACTGTGAAGGTTAATCTTCATTATCAACTTGTCTAGATATACTGTGGGCAAGTCTGTGAGGGTGTTTCCAGAAAAGTTTACCTAAGGGAAGACCCACCCTGACTGTGTGGCACCATCTCATGCCTAGGGTACTGGACTGAATTAAAAAGTAGAAGAAAGAAAGCTGAGCATCAGCGTACATCACTTTCTCTGCTCCCTGACTACAGATACAGCAGCATAGCCAGCTACTTCCAGCTCCTGCTGCTACATTTAGAGCAGCTCTCAACACTGTGCCTTTCCCAGCAGGATGCACACACTCCATGTGTAAGCCAGCATAAACCCTCCTTAAGTTATCCTCGTCAGGCACCGTGTCACAACAAGAAAAACAATTCATGTAGATACCTAAGTACATGTGTGCAGTATGTCTCCCATCCTGTTTATTAATTTCTCTACAGTTCTGATCCCAACTAGAAAAGCCATTTGTCAGGGAAAAAAAAAAAATCCCGCAATGTGTCATCCCTACCTTCTGTTTCCTATAGGATGATTCAATATTGGATAGTAAAAGTGTAAACTCCAATGGGAAGAAGCTCCCTGCTTCAGAATCAATAGTCAAACTGGTTCTGGTTAGTTTGGGTAGGATATTGTTATTTTGTTTTTAATTTACAAGTTTTTAAAATAAAATTCATAAAATTGTAAATAATTTTAAAAAATAATGACTTAAAATTCTAAGGAATTACTTCTTTCAGAATCACACTGCTGCTAAATCCCCATCATGGCTTGAATTCATTAGTTACTATCTCCATTAAGCAACCCCAGCAAGAGCCAAGACCTGAAGGGTCCTACAGTCATGTATTTGATCTACAGGATGAAGGACTGCAGAGGCCAGAATGAGGAAAGAAGCAAGACCAGTGTATCTTCAACCTGACACATGTCCATTGCACTCTCTTTAGTGCTTTTAGCAAAGGAACAGAGGATGGTTATATCCTGCCTTAAGGTACCCAAGGAAAGAGAAGGAAGGTTCAGACAGTTCCCATCTAAGAACACCTCTTTTCTTTTTTTTTTTTTTTTTTTTTTTNGATGAGAAAGAGCTTGATTTGTCTTCTAACGCAGAACAAGAGAAGAAAGCGTTCTGTAGTGAGTTTCCAGCCCGTATTTCCATTCCAGGTTGCTCCCTAGCCTCTACACCACTTGTTTGCAGATGCTAGCACTTCTCAGTCAGTCACTCCTGTCTCCTCTAGTTGTGTTGTTTTGTTTTGTTTTTTAAACTTCAGTCCTGAGAATTAAATTTAGTGATTTCAAGAGGTTGGGAGGGCAGAAGGTCCTCTACACTCAATCACCAAATTCTAAATGTTTCCCTCAGCACGTCCTCCTTTCCATTCATGTCCAGACTCTTCCTCTTCCTGTAACTAGCACACAGCAGTCGCTGTGCTAACTGCCCCTCAGCTCACATGCTGTCCTGCTGAGCCTTAACCTTGGTGTCTAGCATATTCTGTCCATTACTCATCTCCCAAGAACACTGTACACTTTCACTCACCTCTGTGCCTCCCTTCCTCCTGTTGGCACTCACCCATCCTTGGGAAGCCTCCTTGCCATTGCCCTCAGGAGGGATTCCATCTCATGGCCACACTACCAAACCCCTACAGGATAACTGAGCAAGTCCTTAACCCTTTTTTCAGACAGCTGAGTTCAGTACATATTCATAATTCACTGTGTGCTCTTAAAGTAACCCTCACTGTCCTGGAACTCACTCTGTAGACCAGGCTGGCCTCAGAGATCCGCCTGCCTCTGCCTCCTGAGTGCTGGGATTAAAGGTGTGCAGCACCACTGCCTTTATAATCTTGTAGATAAAAGCTGTGAAAGTAGCTCAGTTCGTAGAATGCAGAGTACATAAGGCCTCATTTGATCCCCAGCATCAGACAAAACTCTACTAGGCATTGCATATGTAATCCCAGCACTGAGGTGGAGGCAGGAAGATCAGAGGTTCAAGGTCATTCTCCACTACATAGCCTCAATCAGGCTAGTCTGGGCTATATGAGACCCTATTTCAAACAAGAAGATTTCAAACAAGTAAGCTCTTTGAGAACAGGTACTTTAATAAAACTTTCATTGCATATGCATGATGTGTGTGGGCTGCATGTGCTATAGTGCATGTACTATGGTGTACATGCTATGGTGCATGTGGAGGTTGAGGACAACTTTGTGGACTTCTACGCAGATCATCAGGCTGTGCAGAAAGTACATTATCAGCTGAGCCAGCTTGTTGGCCAACAGGTACCTTTCCTTACTGCAGTATATGTACCCTGCAGCACACAGTAAGATTGATTCTTCAGCTCTTTATATCAAAGTTGAGGTACTTCCAATGGATGACTAAAGACCATTATTAAACTAACCAAGAATGCTCTATTACTGGTCATATTGGATGATAAGATCAGAATTCAAAACAACCTCAGTAGGTTTTAAATAATAACAAACAAAACATAGTTCAATAGAGCACAAAAAGAAAAACAAGTTCTACAAAATAAGTGATTGGATCCAAAGGCACTGGGGAAAGCTAAGAGTCATGGCGATACCAGGCGAACAAAGACCATTCTGTAGTCATGCTGGGCTGTCCTGCAAGAGGTTGCAAAATTCTGAAGTAAAATTCTTACATCTTAGGCCGGGCGTGGTGGCGCACGCCTTTAATCCCAGCACTCGGGAGGCAGAGGCAGGCAGATTTCTGAGTTCGAGGCCAGCCTGGTCTACAAAGTGAGTTCCAGGACAGCCAGGGCTAGACAGAGAAACCCTGTCTCGAAAAACCAAAAAAAAAAAAAAAAAAAAAATTCTTACATCTTTACAACAACATCTTGTAAGAATAACACAGATATAATTTCCTTCTCCACGATCAAGTATTTAGAGAACTTCAAGGTTCCAATGTAGAGAATAAGAACTTAGATCTAAAGAATAGAGATAACAGAGGGAAAGAAGAACTACTAGAATGAAGGTGCCTTCAGTATAGAAAAGTGTGTGTCTAGAAAATAAGCATCTACCACCAGAAATAAAAGTATTCCGATTGTAGTAAGAACTAGGCAGACTTATCAAAGGAAGAGATACAAAAATACTCTACCAGAGGGTTGAGCTAGCTGCCTTTCCAGGGTCCTGAAACATCACATTTGGCGGTGCCATGAAGGTGCCACTATCGCTGAAACCTTCCCCACTCACTACTCCCAACTCCATTCCCAGCTTAGAGGGCTCTGTCTCCCACACACATCTACTCCTCACCACTCCTTTGAAAAGGTTCGAGATTCTCCTTTGGGTTCATCTGCTCCTGTAGTCTCAGGCCTGGCCTTCTTGCCCTCTCTTTCTTGGATACACCCTTGGGCTGGGGTTCCACTGACTTCTGCAGAACACTTAATAACTCCTGTGATGATTTCAGGGGTGTAATCTTCTCCGAGTGCATTTCCTGCCCCTTCACAGAGACTGTGACCTAGAAATAACCCCCCCATTAATTGTCATGGTTATAACAAGGGGCATTCCCAGGGGGAGATTATTTAATATCCCCCAAAAGACCATCCTCTGAGGCCAAGCCAGAGTGGAGGGTGGGGAGTAGGACAGACAAGTGTTTATTCCCGTATCATTGGCTTAGAGTGGTTGAAACTGCAGAAAGATCAAACAGAAACCCAAATAGCAGCTGGAAAAGAAACTTCCCCATTTTTTTCTCTTAAGAAACTGAAGTGAAAGACTTACTATAACAGAATAGGCATCTCCAAGCAAGCCCTACCTGAAAAAGTAACCCTTCCAGACCAGAAGTATCAAAATCACCAAACCTCTTTACATCTGACTGATCTTAAACTGCCCCTCTATCCTTGCCTCTCCCCAGCCACACACTTTTGATTGTATTCCCCCTCCTCCTCACCAAATGTCCAGGTCTTCCAGGCTCTCTTTCTAAATCTTCCACCAGTGTCACTGCCTCCTCTCCATTTTCTGGACATTGCTTCTGTACCCAGTTCTGGATCTCCACAGGTAGCACAGTCAGGAATTGCTCTAGCACCAGCAATTCTACAATCTGCTCCTTGGTCCGCACCTCCGGCCTTAGCCACCGACAGCAAAGTTCCCATAGTTGGCTGAAAGCCTCCCGGGGCCCAGCCACCTCCTGGTAATGGAATCTTCTGAAGTGCTCTCGTAAGCTTTCAGAGTTTGTGCCATTTCCTCTCCGAGTGGGTTTGGCATCCTAGAAGAAGACAGCCGTTTCTCTCCTCAGTGTCTGGGTTCCAGGACTTAGTACACTATCTTTGCATGCCCTTGGAGAAACACCTGCAGACGAGTCTCTCTGTAAAAGCAGTTTTATCCTAGAGTAGAGAGAAATGGCGCTATCAGAGGAGAGTATCTTTACATGTTTAAAATCTTGCCAGAGCCGGCCTCACTTTCCATATGCTCCAAGTGGCCTTCTGAGGCAGTACCTTTTCAAGACAGCAAATCAATAAGCAAGGAGAAAATGACCTTATAAAAACTGCATTTCTGGGAGCTGGTGATATGGCTCAGCGGGTAAGAGCACCCGACTGCTCTTCCGAAGGTGGTAAGTTCAAATCCCAGCAACCACATGGTGGCTCACAACCATCCATAACGAGATCTGGCTCCCTCTTCTGGAGTGTCTGAGGACAGCTACAGTGTACTTACATATAATTAAAAAAAAAAAAACTGCATTTCTAGGTGACGTCTAGAGTATCCCCAGGAAGTTGCAGAGAAAAGAAAAATCTGTCCGCTTCGCTCCCACCTCAGGTAAATCATCGTATTTAGCGCCCCAGATCAAAACGTTGGCGGACGAGGGCTGGTGAGATGGCTCAGCGGGTAAGAGCACCCGACTGCTCTTCAAATCCCAGCATCCACATGGTGGTTCACAACCATCCGTAACGAGATCTGGCGCCCTCTTCTGGAGTGTCTGAAGACAGCTACAGTGTACATATAATAAATAAAATAAATCTTAAAAAAAAAACAACAAAAAACAGGGGGCTGGTGAGATGGCTCAGTGGTTAAGAGCACCGACTGCTCTTCTGAAGGTCCCGAGTTCAAATCCCAGCAACCACATGGTGGCTCACAACCATCCGTAATGAAATCTGATGCCCTCTTCTGGAGTGTCTGAAGCCAGCTACAGTGTACTTACATCTAATAAATAAATCTTTAAAAAAAAAAAAAAAAAAAAAAAAAAAAACGTTGGCGGACGACAACAAAAAGCCTCTCTCTGTGCACCGAGTGCCGGCTAATCTCCCCTAGAAGCACAGCTGTCGTTCCAGAAGAGCCTGGTGTCCGCCCCGCCCCTTGAACGCCAAACTACAAATTTCCAACCCGAACCAAAGTCTCTTGCTCGAACACTGGGTCTCTTGCTTGAGCCTCCCGAACGAAGTAAGAACTCGGCAAGAGTTCCGGAGCGACAGATGGGGAAGGTCACGCACCGGGGAGCCGACTTGGGCTTCTAAATTGAGGTGGACTAGGGAAGAGTTACAGGAGTTGGTGAAACGGGGAAGCTCGAGGGGCGGCCGCGGTGGGTCTCCTGAGAACGAGGTCGGTGCGAGCCGGTGCAGCAGTCCGTGGGCTTCGAGCACAGCTCCACGGCGGCGGCTGCCAAGTTCCAGCTTTGTTTTCTTCCCTCCGGCCGGCCGGGTCACTCTGGGAGATGTCGGCAGTCGGTCAGAATGCCACAGACCCTGCCAAGGCGTCCTGAGGACTCCCACCGGCTCACCTCAGGCCGCGTCTCTCTCAACCAGCTTCTCATCTCACTCGCATCCCTTTCCCTGGGCCAGCCTCACGCATTTGGGTCCAGCTAGACCCGTCTCTCCCGCTAACAGTCCCAGTCCCCGCTCTCAAGCCGGAAGTCCGAGCGGGCTGCTCCTGGCGCCCAGGACGCATGCGCGTCTCCTCGCGGCTCCGAGGCGGGAGCGAGCCGGTGGGCGCCTAGGCCGCGCGCACTTCCGGGATGCGGCTCGCGGCTCTGTGGCATGTCCTCGCCCGGTGGACTGCGGGGATTCAGGGCAAAAGATTCCGCTGGGTGTGAGTGGGCGCCCGGGGAGGCGCTGAAAGAGGAGGTGGTAGATCTAGGGACTCCCGGGCCGCCCTAGAAATGATTCACGAACTGCTCTTGGCACTGAGTGGGTACCCAGGGTCCATTTTCACCTGGAACAAGCGGAGTGGCCTGCAGGTATACAGGGGGTCAGAGACGGCTCGCTGCCGTGCGGCGGGTGCAGCTGAGCCGCAGCCAAGAGGCGGGACCCGGGGGGACTCCGACTGACCGGCGCCCGCGAGCGAGGAGAAACCGAGGGCCAACCCTACGTAGCTCCGGCTGTGGGGGCCCAGCGGTCCCACGGCTCCTGCTAGGGAACCACTAGGAGTGGATAGAACCATACTTTTCACTGCATATAAATTTGTTGTTAAACTGAATCCCTAAATGTGTAGCTGGAACTAGATGATAGTTTGTTATTTGAGGGGAAAAAAGGGATAGGGCACGCTTGCATTGATTCGAATTGAATTTTGAAAATAGTGGGAATATATACAAAGCGCTCAAGACACAATACTTGGTAAATTGTGTTGGATGAAAAAATTGAATTTGTAAACATATGGTGTTTCCCTCCTTTCTTCAGAAATTTCTGTACCAGGTGAAGAACTTGAAAGGAGTTTTCCTGTAATTAGAAGAGTATAAAAGGAATGTACCCAGTTAGCTGTTTTCTCTTCCTCTGCCCCTCTGTTCCTGTATCTCCCCCTACCCCCGTGAGAAGCCCAGTTGTAGCGTGACACTCAATATTTTGCTGAAACTAAATTGTCAACACTGAGTTTAATAGTCTGACTTGGAGCCAGGCATAGTGTTTGTGCCTGTAAGCCCAGCCTTTGGGAAGCTGAAGCAGGATTATTGCTGTGATTCAAGTCCAGCCTATGCTTCAAAATGTAGAACCCTCTCTCAAAAAAGAAAGCAAGAAAAGAAGGGGATCGAGGGCAGAGAAAGGCAGAGAAGAGAAGAATGACAGCCTCAAGTGTATCTAAGTGTGTTGTGTAAAACGGTATCAGTGACTTCAAGGTGGAGTTGACTTTTTCACAGTAATTAAGCCTAAACTAGAATTTTTTAGAAACTAGAGTATGTGTGTATGTTGTATGAGTGTGGGCATGCATGTCACAGGGTGTATGAAGAGATCAGCTTTATGGAGTCTTCAGGTTTGTGTCGCAAATGCCTGACCCTTTGAGCCATTTCACTGATCTTAAACCTAGAACTTGTCTAAAACTCTGTCAACAAGAAGTGTTCAAATTTGATGATAGCTGTGTAGAAATGTCATCAGTAAGGCACACATACATATATATTGAATACTTAACTGTGATTAACACATGTCATTTATATATATTATCGGTTATCACAGTTATCTCCACTTTTTCCTCAGAAGGAAACTAAGACAGTAAGAGGTGCCAGAATGTAACTTGCCTAAGCTTTCAAGCAAAACGCAATTTGAAGATATAAGCCAAGGGAGTCTCTGTCTCTGTCCCTGTCTGTCTCTGTCTCCTCTCTCTGCTCTCCCCTGATGTCCTCTGTGTAGGTCAGAGGACAACTTTCCTACTATGTGAATCCCAGAACATCTTTCCAGCTCCTATTGTGTGAATTCTTTACTCTAGGGTACCTATTTTAAGAACAAGCAATTACATCTGGATGAGGAACACTACCTTGTAATTGTGTAACAATACCTTGTCAACCAAAATTACCAACCCAGTAACAAGGAAAATTAAAGCCAAGTAAAACCAAGGGCACCTTACAGAAAGGAAATAGAAAAGAGAAGGTTTTTCGAGACAGGGTTTCTCTGTATAGCCCTGGCTGACCTGGAACTCACTTTGTAGACCAGGCTGGCCTCGAACTCAGCGTGCACCACCACCGCCCAGCTCTATTCTCTTTTTAAGCCGCAAAGAACCTTGACTGGTGACTAGCAGGCATTAGCTTCCTTTTTGACTGGTGACTAGCAGGCATTAGCTTCCTTTATGACTATCCCTCCTCTTGCAGGTTTCCCAGGATTTTCCATTTCTTCACCCCAGTGAGACTAGTGTCCTGAATCGACTCTGCCGGCTTGGCACAGACTACATTCGATTCACTGAGTTCATTGAACAGTACACAGGCCATGTGCAACAACAGGTGAGATTCTGTTCTCTGGATATGGGCTTCTAGAGGGCAGGAGTGCTATCAGGCTCTCAGTGAATTCACTGGTAAAGCAAGTTAGAAATTTCTGGAATAGTCCCGAGTTTATGAATTCCTGGAAATGCTCAAGGGAAGGCAAGATCTCTGATTGAATTTTCTTAGATAACAACAAAAACTCTACTCATGTTCTTACACAGATTTAGTGTTATGAGAATTCCTACTTCTCAAGTTCTAAACTAAGGTTTTTTTTTTTAAATGAGCAACAATAACAACATTTTGTGCTAATGAGTGATGAATGAAGACTCATTCCAGTTTTCTGTAATGCCATAAGAGCAGAATGGCAGTGGCTGGTTGTAAGCCAGTCTGAGTCCTTGTCCATCCTATGAACATTTCTCTTTAGGAACTTCAGGATCCTTCTGGTATTTTTTGTAACCTCTTCTGGCTGACTACATTGTGTTTTCTAACCTCTGAACCCAAGCTTTTGTAACACATCTGGAGCTGAATTCTGTACTTCTATACTCTGAGAGCCTGGTTACCCAGATCTCTACCTCCAACCTAGCCTCTAGCTAACTGTTAACCATTACTTCCTCATATAAAACGATATGAGAAGTTTTACATGAAGCTGACCAGATTCACTAGGCTCTTCCCTCCAAAGAATAAATAATAAAGACTACTGAGTCACACACAGACAAGCCCAGCTACAGAGAAGACTCTTGAGTCACACACAGGCAAGCCCAGCTACAGAGAAGACTCTGCAAACCAAGCTGCCTGGAGAGCAGCAGGGACCAACTAAACAACGTGAAGGATCCCTGAAAGACAAGCCATATTTTATATGTCCTCTCGATGAGAGTCTTGATGCTTTTAAGATTTACTTTTATTTCATGGGTCTGAGTTCTGCGTGCATGTGTATGTCCTATGTGTATGTTCCTGCCCAGGCCAGAAGGTATTAAATTCCCCCAGGAACTAAAATTACCAGTGGTTATGAGAATCACCATTGGGAGAATCACCTTAAGACAGAAAGTCAGGCCGGGAGTGGTGGTGCACGCCTTTAATCCCAGCACTCAGGAGGCAGAGGAAGGCGGATTTCTGAGTTCCAGGCCAGCCTGGTCTACAGAGTGAGTTCCAGGACAGCCAGGGCTACACAGAGAAACCCTGTCTCAAAAAACCAAAAAAAAAAAAAAAAAGACAGAAAGTCAACAACTTAGAATAGCTTCAGGAAGTCCCTAAAACCAGGCCCCTCTGAAGCAGTCCCAAAGAAGCAGAAACTAGGTTAGAAGAGGCTCAGACCAACTGAGCTACCTGGACAGGATACTCCAACCCGTTGAGCTGCCTGTAGGTTATGCAGTTTGCTCCAGGTTCTCAGATTTGTGAGCAGTCACCCTAACCATGTTAGGCTAGAGTTTGGGGAGTAATCCCTCACTTATATTCCTGTAAATACCCCAAATAAAACTGATTGGTTTACAGCGGTATCTATACTTTGGTCTATCATGGCTCCCCATCTAGTGACTAGAGGAGGTGTGTGCATGTGTGTGTGTGTATGTGTGTTATTCAAAATCTTGTCACATAACAGACACTAGGAACCAAATCCTACAACAAAACCTTTCCCTTAACCATATTGTGGCCATGTTGGCACTTCTTTACTGAGGCCCCTTGCATACACTTTATTTTCAGTCATCTTTCCTCTTTATCTTGCTAAAATACTCCTTTGATATGGAATTATTTATAAAAAAGATGTAAGTACTACTAGTAAAGACAGTGTCTTCTTGGGTGTCTGGCTCTGACTGAAAAGTTGCCCTTCTTTGTTTATTTGCAGGATCACCATCCTTCCCAGCAGGGCCAAGGTGGACTGCATGGGATCTACCTGAGAGCCTTCTGCACAGGGCTGGATTCAGTTTTGCAGCCTTATCGCCAAGCACTGCTTGATTTGGAACAAGAGGTGAGAAGGAGGTAATACAGACAGCAACATCCTGAGGGGATAGCAGATTAGAGCATGTTCTTGACTTGGAAGTGGCCTTTGAGAAGGTCAGCTAGGTAAGAGTGAGCTATTTCCTGTGTGGCTAGAGGGTACAGTTTTCCATGTGGCTCCAGAGTGGACTTGTCATCTGAAAAGTAACTGTCATCTATTAGTTCTGCAGAGCTTAAAGAAAACACTGAGCTCATTGTCACATTCTCTCCTAGTTTATATAGAACAAATTCATTCAAGTTCTTTGTGTAGGATTCTGATAAGTGTGCTTTTATTGCAGTTCCTGGCTGACCCGCATCTCTCCATATCACATGTCAATTACTCCTTAGATCAGGTATGCCTTGGAATGCTAAAATGCTTTGGAGTCTTTATGTTTTTAAATAATCCCAATTTGTGGCAGTATATTAAAAACTTTTTAACCTACTGTCAGAGCCCAATAAATATATTTTCTGAATTTTATTAGCTGTGCTTTGCTAGATGAGAATTGCTTTAAGAGTGTGATGTATCTGCCATCTGCCTGCCATCCTGGTGTACTCAGGAGGAAGGGGCTAACCTAGTCTACAAGTTTTCTTCAGTGAGTTCTGGGCCAACTTTAAAAAACAAAACAAAACTGAGCAACAAAAAGAGTTCCATATTTAATTAGCCCTTAGTAAGATGTGAATATTGTCCTGTTGACATGGATAGTAGCAGGGACACAAGACTCAAAGTACAGAGTGTTTTGATGTCAGATTAATTTAGGATGCCCAACCTGACTCTTCTGTGGTTTTGCATCTGAAACAAAAGTGTTACTTTCCCCACCCCACCTCCCACCTGTTTTTTTGTTTTTGTCTGTTTGTTTGTTTTTTGAGACAGGGTTTCTCTGTGTAGCCCTGGCTGTCCTGGAACTCACTCTATAGACCAGGCTGGCCTCAAACTCACAGAGATCCACCTACTTCTGCCTCTCATGTGCTAGGATTAAGGTGTGTCTTTTAATCTTGAGTTGATCTTTTTTTTTTTTGGTTTTTCGAGACAGGGTTTCTCTGTATAGCCCTGGCTGTCCTGGCACTCACTCTGTAGACCAGGCTGGCCTCGAACTCAGAAATCCGCCTGCCTCTGCCTCCCAAGTGCTGGGATTAAAGGCGTGCGCCACCACGCCAGGCTCGAGTTGATCTTTTTTTAAACGTGTATTTAATTCATACCTTGAGTTTCCTCTGCTTTGCAGTTCCAGCTCCTTTTCCCCTCTGTGATGGTTGTAGTGGAGCAAATTAAAAGCCAGAAGGTGAGAACTTTTTATGGTAAACTTCAAAGAAAATCTAATAATCAATGCTATTTTACAGTCTTTTTGGAAGACACTGCTTTTTATATTTTTTATTTGTTTAGCATTATCTCTTTGCAGTTAAAATGTCAGACATTCAAGAATAAGACATGCTTTCTTTAAACACCTTGTGACTGAGAAAGTAGAGTATGTAGCTCTACCTAAGAACGTTGCTGAGGTTAGAGAAAATACTTTGGGCGTTTGGTGGTGAAAGCAGGTTGTACTAAAGGTTTAGAACCCCTGGCTTTGAATATGGACAAGAAACCCACTTAGAAAGAAGATGGTTTCCTGAGAGTTAAGAATCACTGGGCAAACCCAGCTTGTTATATTCATGCATGACACCCATTGTCACAAGTTTCATCACACATTGAACAGTTAAGTCCCTCCCCATCAGAAGATTGTCTTTTTTGAGTGGAGTTAATATCTGTGAGGAAAATCCTTAGGTATTTCATACCATAGGAATTCTTTTCTTCTGTTTACCCATTATTGGACTAAGGAGACAAATTACTCATGCTCAGCTCCGTTCTCCATGTTTTCTGGCCATAGTATCTGTGCCTTAGGTTGTTATTCGCAGTGTAGTTAGCCAGTTGACTTACACTGAAGCTGCTTTCCTTTTTCAGTGCCTGTAGATCTGTAAAGGCCTGCTCCATTGACTCTGCTAGCAAAGCCAGAGGGAAAGTGCTTCAGAGATGACTGCCCTCATTAAAGTCAATGGTTATTGCTCTGTGCCATGCACTTGCTGAGAGCTTTACATACGTAATTGCATATGCTCAGGGTCATAGAGAGCAAGGTAAAGGACAGGATCTGTGTAACTCAAAGACTGTGCTCCTGACCACTCTATTAAACTTGAAATGGGAGGAGTTAGTACTGAGTGTACAGAGTTCCATGCCTAGCTGCATTCCTCAGTTGACTTTCAGCTTCCACTGGCTACAAGAAGAATGGGGAACAAATAGAGAGACTGAGATGAGTGACCCTTCCTACTGGCCAGGTAGCGAGAGAGGAACCAGTATGCTAGTTCTCCAGTTTTAAATACTGAGGTACTTGAGACAATGGGCTGAGGGGAAGAATGGGGACAAATTGGTGACCCAAATAGGCTCACCTAAGGGGATTGTTTTCAGAGTGATGAAATATTGTAAACTCGTATCAGAGTGATGATTGTGTAATACTGTAAATTTACTAAAAGTGCTTAAATAATACACTTAAGATAGGCATGTAAATTTAGGATATACAAATTATACCTCAGACTAATTTGTAAGAAAAGCCTGGAGGGCACAGAGACTTCCAGGTAAGGTCAGGGTTCATACCTAATTAGTAGTCTGACATGGACCTTATGAAAGACTTTTCCTTGGTTTTGAAATGCCAATTCCCCATTACCCTGGTTTCTTCAATGAATTGGCTCTCAAATTAATGTGTATATTAGAGTGTATTAATAAGCACCTGAAATGCTTGTTAAATCATAGGTGTCTGAGCTTTAACCCCCAAATTTGCATTTATTTAAAAAAATTTTTGCCAACTTGACAAACTAGAGTCATTTGTGAAAAGGAACCTCAGTTGAGAAAACACCTCCATCAGATTACTTATAAGCAAATCTATAGTGCATTTTCTTGATTAATGATTGATGTGGGAGGCCCAGGTCACTGAAGGCAGTGCCACACCTGGGCAGGTGGTCTTGGATGATAAGGCAGGCTGAGCCAGCCATGGGGATGGGAGTGGGGCACAGTAAGCCAGTAAGCAACATTTCTCTATGGCCTTTGCTTCAGTTACTGCCTTGAGCTCTTGCCCCTACTAGCCTTCATAATGACCTACAAACTATAAACTGATATAACCCTTTCCCCAGCAAGTTGCCTTTACTCCTGGTGTTTGTCACAGCTTTAGAAACCTGAGACAACAAGTAACACTGATACTGAGGGCAGATGAGTCTGTCTTTACAAATTGACTATATAGAAATCTTGGGAGGAACTATATTAGCCTTCTCTACTAGACTGTGCTTTTTTGGTTGATGTAGAATATGAGTTTATGTAACCTAGATTGATAAGGCTATATTTTCTACAGATTCATGGCTGTCAAATCCTGGAAACAGTTTACAAACATAGCTGTGGGGGCTTGCCTCCAGTTCGAAGCGCATTAGAAAAGTAAGTCCTGGCTTCCATACGTATTGGGAATAGGGGAGGGAGTCAAGTGACTTCACTTGTCTTGGTTTATTTTAAGGTCATATCAGGTGGATCATCATCTTAATGTAATCTTAGAATCTGTTTGCAAGTATATTATTGAGAATTTTTGCATTGATGTTCATAACTGAAATTGGTCTGTAATTCTTTCTTTGATGGGTCCTTATGTGGTTTGGGTATAAAACAAATTGGGCAGTATTCTTTCTGTTTCTATTTTGTGGAATAATTTAAGGAGTATTGACATGAACTTTTCACTGATTTCATGCTGAGTATGATTATTTTTTGCTGTCTGCTTCTTTTGAATGTGAGTTCTTTTTGTTCTAGAGCCTCCAGGTGTGCTCTTAAGTAGTAGTACTTACGAGATCTCTCCAGTTTTTTTCTTTTCTTTTTTAAAATAAATGACAAATAACTCACTTTGTCTATATTTTTTAATGTGAGTGCCCCGTCTGCAGGTACACCTGCATGCCAGAAGAGGGCATTAGAACCCTTTATAGATGGTCATGAGCACTATGTGGTTGCTGGGAATTGAACTCAGGACCTCTGGAAGAACAGCCAGTGCTCTTAGCTGCTGAGCCATCTCACCAACTCCATCTGTAGGTACTTAGAACTATGAATTTGACACTTAGAATAGCATTCATTTTATAAGTTTTGCTATGTTGTGTATCCCTTTTCATTAATTTGTCTTGGCCCATTTTTCATTCAGTAGTGAATTATTTAGTTTCTATGAGTCTGTAAGGTTTATGTTATTAATGATACCCAGTTTTAATCTAGTTAGATAGGATATCAGGTGGTATTTCAATTTTCTTATAATTATTGAGACTTGCTTTGTATCCAAGTATGTGGTCAGTTTTGGAGAAAGTTCTATGAGGCACTGAGAAGAAGGTATATTCTTTTGTGATTGGGTGAAATGTTATGTAAAGTATCTTAAGTCCATTTGGTATAACATCAGTTAGCTCCATTATTTTTCTGTTTAGTTTTTGTCTGGATGACCTGTCTATTGAAGAGAGTGGGATATTGAAGTTTACCACTGTTAGTGTGTGAGGGTTGGTATGTGATTTAAGCTGTGGCCATGTTTCTTGTATTTGATGCATGGATGTTAAGAATTGTCTTCTTGGAATTTTCCTTTGATGAGTACGTAGTGTACTCCCTGTCTCTTCTGATTAGTTTTGTTTTAAAGTCTGTTTTGTCAGATATTAAAATGGCTACACCAGCTTGCTTCTTAAGTTCATTTGCTTGGAATAGCTTTTTCCATCATTTTACCCTTAGGTAATGTCTATTCTTGATGATAAGTTGAGTGGTGTTTGTTAATTCTGGTAATTTTGGTGGTGGTGGTGGTGAATGTTTCTCCCTTTTTATTTGCGGTCTGGAATTATTCATTCCCTGTGTTTTCTTGGGTATAGTTAACCTCTTTAGGTTGGGAATTTTCCTCTAGTACCTTCTGTCTTAGTCAGGGTTTCTATTCCTGGACAAAACATCATGACCAAGAAGCAAGTTGGGGAGGAAAGCTTTTATTCAGCTTATACTTCCATACTGCTGTTTATCACCAAGGAAGTCAGGACTGGAACTCAAGCAGGTCAGGAAGCAGGAGCTGATGCAGAGGCCATGGAGAGATGTTCATTGCTGGCTTGCTTCCCCTGGCTTCCTCAGCCTGCTCTCTTATAGAACCCAAGACTGCCAGCCCAGAGATGGTCCCACCCACAAGGGGCCTTTCCCCATTGATCACTAATTGAGAAAATGCCTTACAGTTGGATCTCCTAGAGGCATTTCCTCAACTGAAGCTCCTTTCTCTGTGATAACTCCAACTGTGTCAAGTTAACACAAAACTAGCCAGTACACCTTCTGTAAGGCAGAATTTATAAATAGATACTGCTTAAATTTTATTTTATCATGGAATGTCTGATTTTATCCATCAGTGGTGATTGAAAGTTTTGCTGGGTATAGTAGTCTGGGCTGGCATCTGTGGTCCCTTAGAATCCATAGCACATCTGACTTTTAGAGTCTCCTTTGAGAAGTCGGGTGTTATTCTAATGGGTCTGCCATTAAATGTTACTTGCTCTTTTTCCCTTGCAGCTTTCCATAGTCTTTCATTGCTCTGTAGTTTTAGTGTTTTGATTCTTATGTGCTGGGTAGACTTTCTTTTCTGGTTCAGTCTGTTTCTTATTCTGTGAGCTTCCTGTACTTGATAGGCATCTCCTTTAGGTTAGGGAAATTTTCCTCTATGATTTTGTTGAAAATGTTGTCTATGCCTTTGACTTTGTTTCTTCTCCTTCCTCTGTTTATATTATTTTTAGATTTGGTCTTTTCATCATGTCCCATATTCATAATTATTTGTCCTAAAAAAATACTTCTTGAGTTTAATAAGTATATAGTACAGGTTAGAGTACAAGTATATAGTGCTGTAGTTACCTATGAAAGTTTAATCAGTCTATCTAATTATATTATCACAGTTATCTATATCTTTTTTCTCCCACAACTCACTCACTAACCTATTGAGCTTCTGTCTGTCCTATCAAAATTTCAAACATGATCCCTGGCTATGGTGAGTCTCAGTATTCTAAGTAGACTGGTAAGCTCTTCCTTCCTTCCTTCTCTCCTCAGAATCCTGGCTGTATGCCATGGAGTCATGTATAAACAGCTCTCAGCCTGGATGCTGCATGGACTCCTTTTGGACCAGCATGAAGAGTTCTTCATCAAACAGGGTCCATCTTCTGGTACTATCAGTGCGCAGCTGGAAGAGGATGAGGAGGATCTCGGCATTGGAGGCCTGACAGGAAAACAGCTGAGAGAACTGCAGGACCTGGTGAGGACACAGGCAACCACCTGTTGGAAATACCTGCAGCTGACTCACTGGCCTACCTTGGCCTATCACAGCTTGTCTGCCTTCCATGAATGGATCAGTTAGAGACACTGGGCTTTCTCTTTATTAGAGACTACAAAATAGCAAGTGGTTTTGAAATCCTTGTTTCTCCTTTCTACATTATATGCTCTTACAAGTTTAGTGATGAGTTTTATATTTAAAACTCAGTGCTAGTCTGAGGGATTGATGCCATTGTTCAAAGTACTGTGTAAGTATGAGGACCTGGGTTCAAATTCCAAGAACCCATGTGAAAGCCGGATGCTAGATATTGTGAACATCTGTAATCTTAGTGCTCCTGCAGAGAGATGGGAGGCAGAAACAGGATCTCTGGAAGCCTGAAGGCTAGCTAGCTTGATATACACAGCAGAACAACAAGGAGACCTGGTCTCAGGGAAGACGCGAGGACAGCACACTTGTGCCACACTAACACACACCGAGGTAAACTAAAAGATAAGAACTCAATGCTGTCCACGCCAGTATTCTCCATGAGATTTACACCCTGCTTACCAGTCACACAGATCATGGGTTGGGAGTTTAGACCTGTCATCATACTTCACTGACCGGTTATTTTCTTCACTAGCGCCTAATTGAGGAAGAGAATATGCTGGCCCCATCTCTGAAGCAGTTTTCCCTGAGGGTAGAGATTTTACCATCCTACATTCCAGTGAGAGTTGCTGAAAAAATCCTCTTTGTTGGAGAATCTGTCCAAATGTTTGAGAATCAAAATGTGAACCTGACAAGGAAAGGTAAGACACCCCTTGTTCTGTTGGTCCTCAGGTAAGACACCCCTTGTCCTGTTGGTCCTCAGATAAGACACCCCTTGTTCTGTTGGTCCCATCCTCAGAGGCGCTGCATCTGCAACACTGGCCCAAAGCATGCAGGGTTAGAGAGGCTGATGACAGCCATGAACTACTGCAGCAAATCAACTCTGATAGATTTGCCTGGGCCACTGTGGCCCCTCCACCCTGTCTGCCCTGACTCCTGTCTGTTGATCATGTTGTCATACTTCACAGGGTCCATCTTGAAAAACCAGGAGGACACGTTCGCTGCTGAGCTGCACCGGCTCAAGCAGCAGCCACTCTTCAGCCTGGTGGATTTTGAGCAGGTGGTAGATCGGATTCGTAGCACTGTGGCTGAGGTCTGTCTTCTATCTTCTATTCTTCCAGAAGAAATGAGTTTGTAGAGCCCTAAAGGGAGAGAGGGGGGAGGGGGGATATCTATGGGGCTGGAGAGATGGCTCCGTGGTTAAGAGCACTGGATTCAACTTAGGTTCAATTCCCAGGACCCACATAGTGGCTTTCAACCATCTGCAACTCCAGTTCCAGGAGATCCAGTGCCCTTCCAAAAGCACTGGGCAGACATTGATACAGATAATCATCTAGGCAATCACCCTCACACATGAAAATAAATAAGTAAAAGAATGTCTGTTTTTCAGGTAGAAATAGAACTGATGTGTTTTAATCAGTTGATTAAAAGGGAAGTCTCAGTTTGACTTCTAACACTCATGAGTTGGGTGAGGAAAAGCTTTGTGTGTATGTCTGTGTGTTTGTGCCCATGTGTGTATGTATGACTGTGTGTGTTTTATTATCAACCCTGTATTTCACTTATACATGGTAATCTTAGAAGGAAAGCCAAGCACACAAGATGGTGGTCCTGGCCCTTGAGACAAGTGGGAAGGGATGCCTAGGGATTCCAGGTACTGGAACTTCTTGAGCTGAGGGTGCTTATATTGATTGGTATGTTCACTGTGAACTTTAAGATGTAAGCTAATGATTTGTTTTTCTGTATAATAGTCACTACTTTGACAATTAGATTTTAAAATTTTGGATATGTAAGAGAAAAACTCTTGTATCTAAAGTTGTTTATTATTTATATGGAGACATAGTAATGCTAATTTATTGCTGGCTAATCTTACACATGCCCCTTAACTCTGTGTAACTAACTTTTTTTTAAAGGCTTATTTATTTTATGTACATGAGTACACTGTCACTCTCTTCAAACACACCAGAAGAGGGCATCATGTCCCATTACAGTTGGTTGTGAGCCACCATGTAGTTGCTGGGAATTGAACTCAGAATCTCTGGAAGAGCAGTCAGTGCTCCAATCCCTGGGTAACTAACTTAATTCTGGGGTTTGATACTATAAAATTTTTTATGTACTAAAGACAACATCACCTGAAAATAAGAAGTGTTTTACAACATTTCTTCTAATGTTTAACCCCCCCCCCCCATACATTGTTCTAGGATCTTTAATGATAAAGTAGACAGGTCGGCTTTGTTTGCATAAATTGTGTCAAACAGCAGAGGTAATATTGGACGTCTCTGATCTCCTGACGCTTAGAGATGCAGAAAATTCCTGCATTACTATGACATTTACTATAGGCTTCCTACTTAACCGAGTTTGTATCCTAAGTGATATCAGTTTTACCAGCTGCCCCTTGTGTTAGTGAAGGAGAGCAGTCTTGCCTTGGATCCATTTCTCTTTCATAGTTTTTATATCTGTATGCATTAGTTAAGAAAGACAGTTGTCTCTGTCTTGTTCTTGGGTAGTTTTTACATAAGCCTTATAAAATGGGTTAGGTAGCTGCTTTTGTTCCTTTTCTTTTTGTTTGTTAAAAACAGTCTATGTTTTATTTGTTTGTTTGAAAGTTTGAACTTACCTGAAAAGTGATCTAGGCTTTCTTAGGAAGAAAACCTTTACTGGTTGAATATGTTTTAAAACTAAATTGCCATAAAGCTTCTTCTTGTAACAATTTTGATAACTCTGTAGCTTTGGAACTTGACTATTTCAGGTAGATTTAATTTTTAAAAATACTTGCTTATCTATAAGTATGTTTTGTTTTGTTTACTTAAGTTTTGTCTTTAAAACATGATTGTTTGGCCTGTCAGTGGTAGCATTGGGCAGGCAGAGGCAAGTGGGTCTCTGCGATTGAGGCCAGCTTGGCTTACAGGACAACAGCCAGGGCTACAGAGAAACCCTGTCTAGAAAAACAAAAGTGAATAAATAAATAAATTGTGTGTCTGGGTGTGTAGTGTATGTCCTTATGTTACAAGGTAGGTATGTGTGTGTGTGTGTGTATGTGTGTGTGTGTGTGTGCACACGTGTGTGCATGCATGCGTGTGCCTGTGGAGATTAGTTTTTTACTCTCTACCTCACTGTTAGGACAGCATCTTTCTGAACCAAGGCTCACCATTTAGGCTAGGCTGGCTGGCCAGGGAGCCCCCAGCACTCCCTGCCTCATTGTCTCCCAGCGTTGGGTTATAGTCATGAGCCGCTGCACTCAGCTTTACATGGATGCTGGAGAGCTGAACTCGGGTCCTTATGCTTGCTTAGCACGATTTTTCATCAGTGAGCCATCTTGCCAGCCCCAGTTTTTCTCATTATTTAGTCTTGATTGGCTTTTATTAAGATTAATAAACTAGTTAGAACCAGCTTTTGCCCCTTAATTTAAAACATACTGTCTTACACATTTAAAAATAAATTACATATAAATGTAACATCTGGGTACCTGGAGATACAGAAAAAGCATTGGCTAAAATTCTCCATTAGTTCATGACTTATAAAAAAGAAAAAGAAAATCTAGGCTTTCTGGTACACGCACATCAGTGTAGCACTGGGAAAACTATAGCATAGCAGGAAGATGACCGCCAACTCCAGGCCAGACTTGCATATGCAGCAATACCATTTAGCTTTTTTTTAAAAAAAAAGGACACGAGAGATGGCTTATCAGTTAAAAGCAGTGGCTGCTCTCCCAGTGGACCTGGGTTTGATTCCCAGCTCCTACAAAGTAGCTCACAACCATCTGGAATTCCAGCTCCAGGGAATCTGGCATTCTTATCTGGCCTCTGAGGGCACCAGCCAGGCATATGATACACAGATATGCATGCAGGCATAACACCCATAAAAGTAAAAAAAAAAAAAAATCATACAACTTATCTATGCATCTCCAGGTACCCAGATGTTTGTTTCTACTAATTTTAATGTTGTGCTTTTTTGAGACAGGGTCTCCTTCTGTAGAGACTCTTCCTGTTCTGGAACTCACTGTATAGATTAGGCTAGCCTGGAACTCAACAGAGCTCCTCCTACCTCTGCTTCCCCCCCACCACCACCACCCCCCCACCCCCCCCACCCCCGAGACAGGGTTTCTCTGTATAGCCCTGGCTGTCCTGGAACTCACTCTGTAGACCAGGCTGGCCTCGAACTCAGAAATCCGCCTGCCTCTGCCTCCCAAGTGCTGGGACTAAAGGCGTGCGCCTCCACCGCCCAGCATAAGCATTCAACTTTGTAGCCATTTAAAAATGGTATTCACACAGAGTTGTGTATGCAACTATTACCATTAATTTCAGGACATTTTTATCTTGTATAGGTTTTATTTCTGTCTATCTGCTCATTCCTAGGATTAGCTGAACTTGGGTTCACTGTAATGGATTTTTGCTTTTTTTTTTTTTTTTTTAATGTTATCACAGCACCTCTGGAAACTAATGGTGGAAGAATCAGATTTACTGGGTCAGCTGAAGGTAATAACTGATACTCTTTTAAACCCTGAAATGATTCTGGAAAGCATTCTTACCTAGACTTCCACAGTAGATTCATTTGTTCTTACTCAAGTGAGGAAAGTATATTTTATGCTACAAATCTTTTGTACTCTAAAGATTCAAGCTTACTTTCTTCTGTTGTGATGTAAATACCATCAAACACAGAGTCTTCCTGCTTTGGGAAGGTGCTCTGTATGTCTCTTTAAAATGTCAAGCCTGTATCCTTCAGACTGCTAGTATCAGCCTCTCTGTGTCTAATTCATTTGGGGTGGTCAGGGCCTCCAGCTCTGATTTACTGAATTGTACACTGAAATTCTTTCCTCAGATCATTAAAGACTTTTACCTGCTGGGACGAGGAGAACTGTTCCAGGCCTTCATTGACACAGCTCAGCACATGTTGAAAACACCACCCACTGCAGTAACAGAGCATGGTAATTTTCCTGTGGCTCTGAGAGTAAAGTTTGCTCAAGTTGCAGGGTGTTTCTTGGCTCACGTTGTGTGCTGCATGTTGGCCTGCAGAGGGAGGACTTGAGTTACAAGCATTTGTTATAGCGGACAACTGGGTCTCAGAACAACTAAGGCAAAGGACTTCAGTACCTCTTTTCTCTTCACCCTGACGACTCCCTAGACATCAGTTACCATTCCTGGTCTCTAGAAGCAAACTAAAGAAATCTAGTGAAGTGCTTTGTTTTAATTGGCTACAGCCAGATCCACATGGCTATAACTATAACAGTGAAGAAGTCAAGCTTAGGAGATGCCTCTTTCAGCAAGTGTCTTCCCTTTGGTCAGTTTAATGGCCACCCCCATCCAAGCACAATAATAATAATAATATAATAAGGATCTGAACCAAGACAAAGAAAATGGGAGGGAAAATGAGGGCCTTGATTGTTTAAATCAAGTCTATAAACAAAACAGCCAGAATATAGTTTAAAAAATCAGCTATAATAACCCATTTGACATGCTGTCTCCCCAGGAATTGAGTATTTCCAGCCTTGCTGACACTATTGGAACTGTCCCGAGCAGGAACAATTTTCTCAGAATTATTAACAAGGAGGAGGACTTAATGAGTATTTCTGTGGCAGAAGCCACAGATGCCCTAACCCTGAACCCTGCTGTGGCTTTCCTGTGCTTTCTTGCAGATGTGAATGTGGCCTTTCAGCAGTCAGCGCACAAGGTGTTGCTAGATGATGACAACCTTCTCCCTCTGTTGCACTTGACGATTGAGTATCATGGAAAGGACCACAAAGGTCTGCTAGTCTCTGACTGCTTCCTCTCTGCATCTTCTGGTCTTTTTTATCCCTTCTCAGAAACTGCATAATTTCAGACTGTAGAAATCACCTACAAATGTAATTCCAGAAAGGCTGAGACGCTCTGTCCAAGGTTGTTTTTGAGGTGCATCTGTATTTTTCTCTAAAACACCTCTCAGGAAAAGCCCTCACAGAAGTTTCCTCCCCTCTATCTTTATTGCCTCTCAATGCTGCTTTTCAGTACCACTGAAGTATATTTATTTTGTGTGTATAATTCACCTTCTCTCTCTGGTTCTAATTAACAAAGTTATTGTATTTCTTTACATAGCAGATGCCACCCAGCCAAGAGAAGTACCTTCTCGGGAGACATCCCCCCGGGAAGCTCCGTCTTCCGGCTGGGCTGCTCTAGGGCTTTCCTACAAAGTACAATGGCCACTGCACATTCTCTTCACCCCAGCTGTCTTGGAAAAGTGAGTATTTCTGAGTTTCTCCCAAATAATTATTACTTCTGTTACATCCAAGGGGAAAAGTAAGTGAAGTGGAATAGGACTGATAGAAGCCAGCCCGTTGTCCAGCTGGTTTCTACACCTGCACGCTGAAGGTTGCAGATTTGGCTTGTCTTCAGGAACTAGACAGGAGTCTAGTTTGTTTTTTCTTGCTGTGAAAAAGCAACTTGGGAGGAAAGGGCTTATTTGGTGTAAATGTCTGGACAGCAGTCCTTCATTGAGGGCAGTCAGTATAGGAATTCAAGCAGGCTCAGAGGCAGAAACTAGAGGAATGCTTCTTACTGGCTTGCTCCTCGGTATGGTATGCTGGGCCCTTCTACATCAATCATCAATCAAGAACATACTCCACGGATTTGCCCACAGGCAGATCTGATGAAGGCGATTCACATTAGTGAGTGAGGTGACAGCTATGAGACAATATGGAGTGGTAAGGACTTGAACAAATGGGAAGGCGTATAGCCACTTAGAATCAACTAGTCTAGGGCTGGAGAGAGAGCTCATTTCGTAAAGGGAGGACCTGAGTTTGAATTCCCAGAATGCATCTGAAGCTGAGTGTGAGCATGCCTTGCCTAGTAATCCTAGCATTTCTATTATGAGATAGGAAGTGGACAAGGGAGTCCACCAGCCAGCCAGTTTGGCATACACAGAGGCAAACAGCAAAAAGACACTGTCTGAAACAAGGTGTAAGGGGAGGTCTGGTTTCCTATTTACCTGAGTGCCATAGCATATGCCCTCTTCTTGCATTCACTTCACACACACAAAAATGACTTTTAAAGATTTTTTTTTATGTGGATGTGTGTCTGCACACATGCATGCTGCTGCCCATGGAGACCAGAATTGGAGTTGCATGCAACTGTGAGGTACCCAGTTGCATGCAAGGAACTGAATTTTAGCAAGTGATCTTAACCACTGAGCCATCTCTCTAGCCCGACTTTGTTTGAGAGAAATCTCTATATACAGCTTTGGCTGTCCTGGAACTCACTTTGTAGACCAGGCTGGCCTCAAGACTCTGAGATATGCCTGTCTCTGCCTCCCAAGCACTGGGGTTAAAAGCTTGTACCACAATACCCAGCCTAGACATGTTTCAATTGACAAATAAGCAATTGTAGGTTTGTTATTTGTAGACTAGTTTGTAGCCTTTGGAATATGAAGACTATGGTACTAAGTTCTGGCACTTGACTTTCCCATCAGTCCATAGGACTTTCTCCCCTGGTTTTTATGATTTACTATTCATGATGTTAATATACTTGGGACCCATGTATAAGTTAGATTTCTGTTTTATGTGGTGAAGACTATACCCAGAAACAAAGCGTTTTATTTGGGCTTGAGCATGTAACATCAGGAAGGGAAGTCAGAGCAGGAACCTGGAAGCAGAGACTGAAGCAGGAATCCTGGAGGAAGGCTGCTTACAATCTTGTCCCTTGGAATGAACATCTGCCCAGTGCATGGTGGGACAGGCTATCCCCAGGAGGGAGCTAAGAAAAGCACAGTGCACCCTGAGGAAGGATAAGGAGACTGTTCTCACTATGGTCACAGAGTAAGGGAAAGGCTATCTCTTTCAGCCTACCTCTCTAGCCTCCTTATTCCTCCCAACTCAGCTGCTGTTATAGAATATACAGAAGAGCACAGAAACAGAAAGGATGAGGCTGATGCAAGGAAAAGACTCAGCCACAGGTTCAGAACTCATAGTCCAGCTAGACAAAGTGTAAAGGCCTTATCCAGAGACTCTGAAACTTAGCTACTCACCTCCTTGTTTGATGTAGGCTTTACTGTTTTTATGAGCATATGTGTGATGTATATAGGGTGTCTGTGTGATATGAGTGACTGACTGTAGGGTTAAAATGACACTGGATGTCCTCTATCATGTTCTACCTTATTCCCGTGTGACAGGCTCTTACTGAAGTTTAGTTATTTTGTTGTTCAACTGAAATTCATTTCATTTTCTCTGCTGTCTAATTTACTGCATAAATACACTATTCTTGTCACTCACCAGAGAGGGGACAGAGGAGTCCCTGTGTCTGTGGTGTGTGTGTGTTGGGGTAGAGTAAGGTCTGTATCTCAGTGCTGCTTCTACCATAGGTACAATGTTGTTTTTAAGTACTTGCTGAGTGTGCGCCGTGTCCAAGCTGAACTGCAGCACTGCTGGGCACTCCAGATGCAGCGCAAGCACCTCAAATCTAACCAGACAGATGCAGTCAAGTGGCGCCTAAGAAACCACATGGCCTTCTTGGTAGATAATCTTCAGTACTATCTCCAGGTACGTTCTGAGCAATGGACGGAAGAGGTGGGAAAAGGAGCCTAGAAAGCAGAGAAGGATCTGCTGTTCTATATTTGGTAAAATGCTACAGTTGGAGAAAATTGAGTATTTCTATCTCTAGGCTTGGCATTTTACATGGAAATAAATGGACAAAGGGAATTAGGATACTTAGGAGCAATGCACTGATTGCTGATGTGTCCCTTTGTCTGAAATTCTCTTTGACATTGACTGAAAACTCTTTAACATTGTGGTGTGATATTATCAATTAAAAAGTTCATATCAAAGAACCATGCAACAACCCCCACCCCCAATGACTGGCAAAAAAAAAATCTCATAATCTTTTGACTAATTTTATAATGCTTATCCCATACCTATCCTTGACTACTTGTTGAACAAGCCTGCTATTGCTAACTAAGTCAGTGGAAGGGACGAGGCATGAGTGGATTTCACTGGGTAGGGGAGTGGTCTACAAAGACATTTGAAACTATTAAGAATTACATACCCATGGAGCTAGAAAGATGATTTAGCAGTTAAAAGCACTGACTACACTTGGAGAGGACCTGGGTTTGTTTCCTAGTATCCACATGGTAGCTCCAACCGTCTGCAACTCTAATCCCAAATGATCTGACATCCTCTTCTAGCATCTGTGTGTGTTACACATACACATACAAGCAAAACACACTTTTTTTTTTTTTTGAAATAACAACTGTGACTGGGAATGTAAGTCAGTTGGTAAAGTACATATATAGCATTCAGAAAGAGTTTGAGCTCTGGCATTGCAAAACATCAGGTGTTGTGGCACTAGCCTGTGATTCTAACATTTCAGAGGTAGAAGGAAGAGGATCAGAAGTTGAAGGTCATTCTTGGCTATGCAATGAGTTTCAGGTCAGCCTGGGTTACATGAGACCCTGTCTCAAAAACAGAAATTATACAACCAGTTCTGTTGCCACACAACTGTAACATCCACACTGGGAAGTGTCAGAAAGGAGAATTGTTAATCCTGAGCTGCAGTAAGACCCTGTATAAAAAGAAACAAATGGCAGGGAATGTAGTACATTGCTACAGGCTTCCCCTGCATACACAGGCCCCAAGCAACATATCCTCTACAAGGCTTAGCAACTGAAACATGTCACTGGTCAGCCTAAAGTAGCTAGAAGGAAGATGAGGGCTGGTGAGATGGCTCAGTGGGTAAAGACTGGAGCCACCAAGCCTGATGACCTGGGACTGACCCTGGTAAGTTGTCCTTTGCCCTCCACGTGCCTCTGTGACATGAACAGTTCACACACATACTAAAAATAAAAGATAAAAAGAACCATAAAATAGAACACTCAGAATGTGCCAGGTGCTAAAAAAAGGTTTTTTATCCGTCTGTCAGGTAGATGTGCTAGAGTCTCAGTTCTCACAGCTGCTTCATCAAATCAATTCTACGAGGGACTTTGAAAGCATCCGATTGGCGCACGACCACTTCCTAAGCAATTTGCTGGCCCAATCCTTTATTTTGCTGAAGCCTGTAAGTAGGGGTAGTTGTTTGCATAGCCTAATATGTTCCTATAGGCTCTTGGAATTGACAAGATATGAAACTGTTAAGCCAGGCCTTTAATCCAAGCACTTGGGAGGCAGAGACAGGCGGATTTCTGAGTTCAAGGCCAGCCTGGTCTACAAACTGAGTTCCAGGACAGCCAGGGCTATACAGAGAAACCCTGTCTCGGAAAACCAAAAAAAAAAAAAGAAACTGTTCAATTCCATTTTTACATTTTGACAACTCAAAATACAGTATTAAAAGGGAACTAGAATGTTAAAGGGTATGGTAAACAGATATAGATAAAAAGAACTATATGTTTTAAACACACACACACACACACACACCCCACAAATGACCTACAGAAATTCAGGAATCTCCCTGACTCTACAGGAAAACAACAACTCACTTCTTAGAAATCTGTTGGACCAGGATCAACCAGTCATTTGAAAGTTGTTCTCGTACATCGTGTCTAACGCTCTGTACGTCCATCTGCAAGTACACACATTTAGCTCTTCTGACAGCTACTCAACACTGACTACATATTGGAATCTTGTGAAAAATCTAAGGCCAGAAAACACTTAAGTCAAACATGCAGATTGGGGTCTCAGCAGCAATAACTGCAGGCACACAAGCTGGCCCCAGCCCCAGGGTGACGCGTGTGACTCAGATAAGCCTGGAGGGCTTATGCTTTCATCTCTGTGGTGAGCAAATCGTACTCATCAGGGCACCAGCCATCAATGGAATGGGCTTCTTTGAACTCTGGTATTTGGGGCTGTTATTTGCTACACCTAGAAGGAGTGACCTAAGCAGCTGCCACTCTAAAACAGTGGTAGGCACTGTTCTTGCATTGCATGGCATGGGTATATCCTTGAGGAAGAGCACATTAGAACAACAAGTCATCATAATTGAAGTCTTTATTGAGTGCTTACTGTATGCAAGGCACTGGGGATACAAAGAGGTATAAGTCATGGCTCTGCCCTTAAGGAGCTCACAATCTAGTTGGAAAACAAGACATGTACATACAAAAGTCAGCAACAGCACAAGTGGCTCAGACAATCACCAGTGAACAACACAGATACTACAACAGAAGAAGGTGGAGATCACTAAAGGCTGCAGTGGGGAAGGAGCAGTTCACAGAGAATGAGGCTTGAACTGTTACTAAAGAGAAGAGACTCCCAGGGAACAACACTCAAGAGCTCAAAGGCAAGAGCATACTCAGTGGGTCTAAGGAATGAGGAGTTAATGGTGACTAGAGCAAAGGTTTTGTGCAGGGAGTCAGAGAAGCCAGCTGTCCCAAGAAGGTATGTTCATTCTGTATGTTGCTTGGGAGGGCCAGACAGCTTTGAAGGTTGTGGTGTCTCTGCTGAGATCAGACATGGGAGGTCAGCTGTTAAAAACTATTTTCCCAAACCTTGCATTTCTCAGCGATTTCTTCATTTCTTAACGCCAGCTATATCTTTGGATAGGTGTTTCACTGCCTGAATGAAATCCTAGATCTCTGTCACAGTTTTTGTTCACTGGTCAGTCAGAACCTAGGTCCACTGGATGAGCGCGGAGCTGCCCAGCTGAGCATTCTCGTGAAGGTGAGTCTGCCTAGCCACTGAAAATACATACCTCCACCCCCACCTGTGGAGCAAGCAGTCTTTGCTCCAGGTCAATAAAGCATTTTCCAGAACAGACACAGAAATGACAAGATAAAAAGATAAAAGCGCTGGTATCAGTGAGTTTGATGATGATTATAATGTGCTGCCTCACAGTGTTCAGAAATAGTTCAGCCCTGAATAGTTTCTTCAGCCCACCAAGTATGCACTGGCTTTGTGCTCATTTTCTCACACCCCATTTCCTTCCCTGAACCAGCCTCCCATCTCACTTATAATTATAATCTCAGACTATATTTATCTCCTTGTAACAAAGCAAGATCACTGCAATCCCAGTATGTGATGGAATATATTAATCTTAAATGAGCTGTTAAATTCCTACTAACGAGAAAGTACTTTCATGGGAGTCATGCATTTCATGGACATGTACTAAGAAGTCATTTTAAGAGCTGATAGAAATGGGAATATGGGAAGGCCAGATGGTCCTGCAAACATTTAAGCAAAGCTTTTCCAAAGACCCCCCTGGTGCCCAGTACTCTGCTTGGTCACTGACAGCTTAGGTCTCTCAACAGGGCTTTAGTCGCCAGTCTTCACTCCTGTTCAAGATTCTTTCCAGTGTTCGGAATCACCAGATCAACTCAGATTTGGCTCAGTTACTGCTCCGGCTAGACTATAACAAATACTATACCCAGGCTGGTGGGACTCTGGGCAGGTAGGAACAATCCATGGGGCACTTACTAGATTTGGAGGAGGGGGTTAATGAACAATAGAAGACCAAAATGTAACTCTAGCCATCATCTGCAGATTGCCCTCATTTTATAAGCAAGGCTCAGAAATGCAGGAAGGGGTCGGTCGGGAGTATGGGAGTAGAGTGATCATATTCCACAATTTTACTGGGATTTATTTTCTAGTGAAGTTCATCAGCATAGTAAAATACTACAGCTGAGGGTAAGTTCTGTGTTAGGCTATGTGCTGCTATGTTCTAGGGGGCAGTCTGGCTTCCACTGCCTGCTCTGGCATGTACTAGCAGCAGTGCGGCTATGGTGCCATGCTCTCTCTTCTAAACTTCCTTAAATCTAATACTGACATCCAGTGGTCGTTGGCTTAAGAGAGCTGTGCTGTTGCCATGGTGTTAGCTCTATCTCAGATTGCCATGTTTCTTTGGAAGGCATGGCATTTAATGAAACTTTTTTCTTTTATAGTTTTGGGATGTAAAAGAAAACTCTGGTTCATAAAATGAAACAACAGCCCTACCACGTTCTGATGTCTGTAACAAATCTCTCAGATCATTCATCAAATGTCTGCAGACTGCTGGAAGGGTCTTCTAGAAGAAGTGCAGAGGTATAAAAATCCTTCCTACCATTGCTATAGGGGAACTGGGGTCTGATATCCCTCTGCTGACCACACAAAGGCTTTGACCCTTTACACTAAGACATCTGTTGGGTGGGTTCATCTGTGTAACTGGTTTATATTCCTGTGGAAGATAGCCACAGTAAACAGTGGCTTGGCTAATGTAAGAAAGGAATCACACTTCTGAACAGGTCGGCTTCTATGTTACTACCAAGTTAGAGACAGCCTGTGGGCTTTCCCTCTTTTTGTACCTTGTAGTTTGCAACTACACAGATTATCTTTATCTTCCCCCAAATTTAAGATTTGAGTATCCTTTATCTGAAGAATTGAGCCAGTGGGTTCTAATTCTTTCAGACTAGTAAAAGGGCAATTCTGGCTAAAGATGATAGAGGTCAAATTGTTCAGATTTAGAAACTGAAAACTGCAACTCACTTTTTCCGCCTTAGACCTGCCACATGAGTTAAGGTTTTATGGTCAGATAGCCTAGCCACCACAGGCTGAGAACATACTAATGTTCTCATCAGCATAAACAAAAGAACTCTTCATTGACATTATTCCCTCCAAGCTGGACAAGAAAGAAACATCTGGGCCTCAGTTTGTAGTCACTGAGTCCTCTCTTCATCTACATTGTCTACCACCCACTATGAAAGCCTAAGCCTGAGCCCGCACTTGTCAACTATCCAGGAAGATCACCCTCAGCTTGTTACCTCACCTCTAAAAGCAGGGCTTAGCAGATAACAGCCTGCTGCTTGTTTTGTAAATAAAGTACTATTCAAACAGCCACACATACTCAATTTAGCTATTGTCTGTGATTGCTTTCATCTCACAGCAAGACAAGTTGTGAGACCGACAAGTGTGGTCACAAAGCCTAAAAGTATTTACTATTTGGCACTATAGAAAAAGTAAGACAGATGGCTTTATTTAGAGAATGAGAAGCCATTCATTAACAGATTATGATGATGAGTGTGAGGAAGGAATAACTTCCAACAGTCGTGAAACCGTCCCAGCAAATTTATAGTCACTGTCCATTCATTAACAACTGGTCATGTTCATGTTCCCAGTAGCGGGTCATCTGTCAATAAACTCTTGATACCCAGAGCTGTCCCCCAGTCCCACTCAACTTTAGCACTACTTACTGTTTACCTAGGCCCTCACCTACTTTAAACTGTTTTTGGAAGCATAACATCTTAGCCTGGGATAACCTTTTGACATTGACAGTGGTGCCACAGAATAAAGTTCGTTCCTATATTTTTATCTCCCTTTGTTTGCTGTACTGCTAAAGTGACAAGCCTGCTGACAACTTCAGAGAGGATCCTATGTTTAGCATGTTCTGAGATTAAGCTCAAAGAAACAGATAAAGACATCCCAGTTACTATAACCAAAGAGATTCAACATTTATTTTATCATAAAAGTCCAGCAAATAAAACTATGTACAAGGTCCATGCAAAGAATACAATTACACACAAGACACACTTAAAACCTGATTAAAACACAATCTCCACAATAGCAGGGAATAAAACCAGTAAGACCAAGTATCTTTAGTGAGAAACATAATCATGTTTATATTTTGGATGCTGCTTGAATCCAATTCTCTCCCCAACAATGAGGCACTGGATCACCCATTCTTGTGATACCACAGGCAGTTGCAAGGCTTCAGCACACTTGAGCACCGAGGCTGGGCATGAGGGGTCTGTCACCACCACATCAAATACCCCTAAAGCAATGTCTGTAAAAAGTAGGGGGAAGTGAATGAGGTAAGAACACTCAGTTTAGCTCCTATTAAAAAAAGACAGGTGTGCCTTCTAACCAGTATTCCCCTACTCTGCCAAACCAAAACCCACTACTATAGGAACTGTATGTTCATGATCTAAGATAAAAGTTGTAATCACCACTTCTGGCCTTGTAGAACGATTGAATGGAAATACCACTGGAGACTGTAGAAGCCTGAATAGCGTTATCCTTCACTTACGTCAACCTACCCTTTTTGAAGGTGGGACTTATCTTAAAAATGAGGACAGACTTGGAATACACAGGCTAACAGGTGTGAGTCTAAGGACATCCCTGGAAGGACTATGAAACACAGATGATTTCCGGTACCTTTGTTATGGGCACTTGAATGGTGCTGCTTCACAGAGGCTGCCCCTCCAGTCATAAGGATCTCAGACCAGAGCTCCAAGAAGTTCTGTTGTTGATCTGACACCAAGAGGACCTTCAGATTCTGGAAAGGGTTTTCACGGGGTTGCCTGTGAAGGAGTTGGAGACAATGTTGAGGAACTGGAAAGAAACTTAGTATGGCCATCATATCTTAACAATTAGCTCTGCAAAGGGAATCTTTGCATGCTTTCCTAGCTCTGCCATGTGTTGAACATGCTCTGCCTCTCTTCTGAAAGAGTTATGCATTCTAGGAACCCAGACTTTGCTAGTAAACAAATCAGGTTAGTCCCCTCCCCTCTCTAAGTTTAAAATTGAAACTTAATCCTAAAATTCAATGCTTCCCCTACTGGGAAACACTGATCACATACACTAATCTTTCCACATATTCAGAAGGTTCCCAGTGAGGCTCTGGATTAAATAAAGTACTTTAACTGCTGAAGTCATTTCAAATTCATTCAAATTCTGACTTAGTCTACAGACATTCCAGTTTCTAGTAACACTTCAATTTCTCAATTAGATTTTTTTCCCAAATGCTAGTCTTCCTGTCGTCTTCAGCTCTAAATGGGCTTCCAAACACTCACCAATCCAGAATTCGTTGCTCCTCAAGGCTATACCCAGCAGGCAGCAGATAATTACGATAGTTTTGAAGTTGGTTGGCATGGCAACTGTCATGGACCCAGACGTGAGACACACAAGGGATGCCACTGGCAAGGCACAGGAAGTACTTCCGGGTTCGACAGTGCTGGTCCGCAATTAGGAGACACTGGTAGGCTGTGTTACACTAGAAGAAAAGAATCCCAGCTGACTGGTCTGGTAGTGTCTAGGAAAACCTTTGCTGATTAGCTGCACCTAATGAGCCCTCGAGAACAGATGTAACGACTTCCAACTGGTATCAAAAATACTATCTAATCTGTTTTTGTACCAAAGGTTGTGTTGGTTCATTTGAAAAGCCCAAACTGCTTCCTGTGACAGTTTGTTTCACCTACATCTTTTAGAAGGCCTAAATTTCAAGGGTCAACCACACCTAGCACCCCACCTTCCAGGCTAGGGAAATACTATCACCAATAGGCTCTCTACTGTGTAAATTCAATCTGGTGCTGTCTCTACAGAACCACTAACCGCCTGCCTAACACAAGCTCTAGAGTCTCTTCCTTGTGTACAATGAAACTGCTGGGCTGGAGTAGCACACTGGCACAATACCCTGCACTTCAGTTAACCACCCAAACCCCTCTTAGGCCTTTTCTCAATATAGAAAGAAGGTAACCACAAAATAAAGTCCTCACCTGGGCTTCATTGAAGTCTTCAAGGATGTACCCAGCTCCTGCTCGAAGCTGGCATTCTGTATACTGTTTGTTGAAAGGAGGAATTTCTAAAAATTCTGTATATGTAACAAAAATAATTATTTTTAATATTATAAAATTTAAATAATTTAATGCCTATTTATAACTTGTACTTCAGCTACTGGTGATTAGACAGATGCATATTTACTAATGTATCTGAGGAACTGAACAGCCCGTATTACTCTCAGTCAGCTTTCTGGACTATTCCAAGCAACAAACACCTATGTAGAACTGCCTTGTGAAGTCTGCTTTCAAGGGCTAAGTTGGTTTTGTTTTTTGGTTTTTTGGTTTTTCAAGACAGGGTTTCTCTGTATAGCCCTGGCTGTCCTGGAACTCAATTTGTAGACCAGGCTGGCCTCGAACTCAGAAATCTGCCTGCCTCTGCCTCCCGAGTGCTGGGATTAAAGGCGTGTGCCACCACACCCAGCTGTTTTTTTTTAGATTTATTTATTATTAGATCTAAGTACGCTGTAGCTGTCTTCAGACACACCAGAAGAGGGCATCAGATCTCATTATGGATGGTTGTGAGCCACCATATGGTTGCGGGGGTTTGAACTCAGGACCTTCAGAAGAGCAGTCGGTGCTCTTAACCACTGAGCCATCTCTCCAGCCCAAGGGCTTAAGTTGTTAAAGCAACACTAGAAAAGCAAAAAAGGCTGCAAACCATCTTTACTGTGATGCCAGACTGCTGCATGGAATTCAAGGGACTGCTAATTCTGAGATCAGGCTAGGTCACTGCTTTTTCTTCTACTGTACATATCTGAATTCTGTTTAACAAACCACATGTCCCACACTTGCTCTCAAAACCCAGCCGCCCATCACCAGAACATCTCATATGCACCTTCCAAACCATATATATCTATTAAGTAGATGCTAGAGAATAAATGGGGAAGGTGGCCGGATATGAGGAGCCTGCTGGATGTGGATAGTTACAGGAAGGTAAAGCCAGCACTGTTCTAATCCAAGTCTATCACTGTTGAAGCCCTTTAACTGATAGACTGACAGATTTTTATCATTCATTTTATGCAAGAAGAAGAGGACTCTCTCCCTAGGCTGCCAAGCCTGGTGACCTGAGTTTGATCCCCTGGAACCTCTTACATTAGGAGGAAGAATAATACTCTTCCAAATTGTCCCATGACTACCACACATGTGCACAGATACATATACATCCATGTATAAATCTATAGAGAGTGTACACCTGTATCTATGTAGTATGTAAATTAACAAAAAGATAACTATTTCTCAGCTGCCTACCAAGACCATCTTGAGAACCACTCACTGAGAACAATTTTGTGAAAAGTCTACAAACCAGAAATAGGGTACAAGTTAATTTTACTTATGTGGCCAGAATCAGTTACCACCTGCCTGGTGCACTACTCTACCTGAGTGAAAAAAGCATCCCTTCACAAAGTAAATGGAAAGAGTGCATAAGTCAGCACCCCAGGGACTCACCCTCCTCTTCTTCACTGCTTCCTGTAGGACCATCTAGCAGCTTAGAGCGACTGGCCAGCTTGTCACTGGTTGTAGCCATGGTGAGGAGAAAGGCATAGCCCAGAAACAAGGTCTTGTTGAGGGGCAAAGGCCCTCTTGGCTCTTCCAGGACAGAAGGCTCACCTGTGTTGTCTCCAGTCTCACAGGGGCTCACAAACTCTGCTGCCCCCACTGTTCCTAGGAAGGGCAAAAAACAGTTACCAAAACAATGCACACAGATCACTACTTGAACAAAGGCCCAGCACCAAGTGTGACCGGATAGGCCATGTCCTGGTAAGCTTTGACTAGGCTATGACCCAAAGACCATTAATACAGCCAATCACTCTAAATGGCCAACAAGCTAGGACCAAATTTACAGTGGAGACAAAATAACATTTAAATCTAACGTGACCATTACAGTGGGCAGTCTGTTGTTTTCATATATGGAAATGAACTGGTACTACTTCTATAACATCAATTTCTAAGGCCACCTGAAATCAAAGGTGGCTCTATAACAGGAAAATGTAGTGTTTGGAAGTCTTCAACCACATTCACCACCCAGGTCTCTGACATTTTGAAGCAGTCTTTAATGAGGAAGAGAAAAAAAACAGACAAACAAACAACCTTATTGCTGCCAAGAACTGTCCCAATCAGATTCTCCCACCATACCTTAGGCTCTCACCAGAGCAATGCCAAATACTTGGTGATAGAGTCTTTACGTGGAGGTGAAGCCACAACAAAATACCCCACCTCAACACCCAGCTGTCAACACCTGGGAAGGTAAGTGAGCCACCATTCCAGAACACCCATGCTAAGATGTGCCCCAGTAAGTCCTCCAGAAGGAAACAGATACCTACTGAAGCCGAATCAGGTTCACTAGGAGGCTAAGATGACGGCAGGTCATGCATGCCTCCTGAAATAAAACCAGGATCAGGAACAGTCAGAGGCAGTAATACTATGCATTTGGCACTGGACTAAAGGGTCAGGTCTACCTAAATCTGAGATCTGGCTTATTCTGTTACGTTGAGGTTACCTAACTTTTCTATCGTAGACTCTTCAAAAATACAGAAAGTGAATTCTAGCACATATGCTTTAAGAGATTATATAAGGGAATATGAGTGAAAATATTTAGGCCTCATGCCTAACCCAGTAAATATTTAATAAAGATCTGGTTCTGGGCCAAGGAATATGGAATGCCATCACGGTGCTAGTCTGAGAGACCCTACCCATAGAGACAGGACTTTACCTCTATCTACAGAAGCCATCATGGCCAAGTCTGGGCCACCACAGACACTTGAACTGACTGAATTTTTTTCAAGATGAATAGGAGTGACTGAAAGGGATGGGATGGGCAGGGGAAGGGAAGATGCAGGCTGAAGCACAGGCATTCTATAGGAAGCTTGAGAAAGTGTGAGCACAAGATAGTGGGGTAAGAAGATAGTGGAAACAAAGTCTACCAAGAAGCAGGAGATGGCAGAGGATAAAATCTAAGAAATTCCACCCATTTTGAGTCTACTTAAACTTCCATGCTTATATTCCCCCAAAGAGCCCACAAGTCCTGCCCTCCTTCTGGGCCCTGAAGAGAAGATAGGGAATGGAGCTTATACCAGGATAACCTATAACTTGTAGCACCAGTCTGTGACAGCATAGGCAGGACATCTGCATGTACTAGGCTCCCATCTTACCAGGTTTCATGGTGGCAGACTTTCGACCTCGCTTAGCAGGGGAGCGTTCCTCCTCAGAAGTTGGAAGTTTCCTTTTGCTTGACGGGACTCCCGTGGAAGCGCGGGGACTCTCTGTGGTTTTCCGTGTGGGCGTTGTGCTGCTGCTACTGGAGGCAGTGGGGGTGGCTGGGGAGCTGATGTTACTGCGCCGTTTCCGCTTTCCTTCCACCAAATTGTCTGATGAATAGAATAAGCCAAAGACTAGTGAGATCAGGTTAAGGAAGAACTTAACCCTGACATGGACAGTACTGTGCTTTTCGCAACCTCCCCAATCACGAAGCCTCCTTTTAAAGCCACACATTTTATGTTTTCCAACACTGCGATGACTGAGATAGATTTGCTCCCCAATAAAAGGTGAAAGGCCAGAAAAATCCTAGAGACTTCTCATTTGGTATTTGAAAGGGGAAGAGGTGTGGCAGTTACTAGAAAATGACAGTCATTACTATCCACTAAACCACTCAAAGGAGTCAGGCAATCATTCCTATTATTCTGGAAACCATTCCTCCCTTTAAGCGAAACCTGGATCCACAGGAAAGTCTTACCTAAGCTGATATCTGCTGCCTTCGTGAGCGGTGTGACAGCTTCATATGGGCCAAGCCCATATTGCTCTCTCAGTCTGTTTCCTTGCTCCAAAGACAGGATGACTGCCATTCGTTTATACCACTTCCTTTGGCCTTCTTTTTCAATGCTGTAATACAGCTCCCCAGACTCCTTCCTATGTCCTTTCACCACTCCTGGAAATGACATTATAAAAGATACCATAATTGTAGGCTGCTGAGCAGCCTCTCAGAAGGGCTCTACAAAAGCAGGCCTGAGGCAGGGAACCCAAAGAGCCAACAACCATGGGCTGAACTTGGCTGTCCATGCCAAGTGGTTTACAACACTTGGGATACATGTAGCTAATACACTAAGATTAGACAAGGTCTTCTGAGACAAAGCAGCCTTTAGCTATAAAAGAAAGCCTCCCAAGACTGGACTGAGGGATTATTAGTGGCTCAGATGGATCTCCTGAAGTGAATGGCATGGTTTCTTAATGATCCTATAGCAATCTCCTAAGCTTTCCCATTGTGGTTTCTTTGAAGAATGAATAAAAATGACAGGTGAAAATGACAAGTCTAAGAAATCATGTACATGTTTGTCTATTGTACAACAAAGTCAGGATAGAGAGAGCAAAGAAAGGGGAGATAAAGCCTGCTTCCCTGCTCTTTTCTACCCTGCTGGTCTCTTCCCTGATACACAGCTACAGACAGGCCTTTAGGTTAGCAGCACAATGTGTGGCTGAGTTAGAACTCAACAAACCTGAGTTTAGGCCTAGTTCTGTTATGTGAAGATTAGGAAGACAAGATCTATGTTCAATTCTATGAAAAAAAAGGTGAAAAACAAATAAACAAATAAACAAACAAACAAACAAAAAACCAAAAAAACCACACTCCTTTCTACCAACCAATAAACAACATATATCTTACATACAACATAAAAATGGCACATCACTACTGATATTTTTTCGTTCTGGTGAACAGAAAGGTACACATTTCCATTAGCATGTTTTCAATGAAGGGCTAAGGGACCTAGCTAGCTATCCTGCCAGGGAAGAGCAAGGAGGAGAAAGCAGGTCCTAGTTCTCCTCCTACTGGGCCGCACAATCAACTCCTTTACTCAGCTTGTCTCCTAGCTTAAATCTACCACCAAACTAAATCCTGAAGACCACCTCAGACTGACATATGCCCAAGGCCAGAAGGACACTCATCACTAAGGAAGAGCTACTACAACTAGATGCAGTGTGCTGCTTACTGACACTGGTAAATAGCCTCAACAAGTGGAATGCCGAATCCCTATTCCATGATGCACATTTACTGCTGATACTAATCTATCTTGAAAGAGCCAAATGCCAGCCTCTAAGATGGCTTCATCCCAGATGAAGACACTACATACAAACCATGAGCTACCAGTCCCATGTACTGCCCCTAAGTAATGCCTCACAACTGTTATCTAGTGGTACAAGGTAAAGTGGCCCCAAAACACCAAAACAAGGGAGCAAAAAGCAGGTACTTGGGGAACCCTAGAACTTAAAAGCCCGGAAGCTCCCAACAGAAAAGCTTGTCCTCCCAGTCTATTCATATGCAACACAATATCCAGAAAGGATATTTCTAAAAGACAGTCAACACCATATAGCTAAGAAGCTATATTCACAGAATTAATATATGAAAAAGTAAAAGCACACATGAATACCTCCCCATTGCCAACACTGGCTATTACAAAAAGGTCAGTGACCTGAGACCCCCTGGAAAGACAAAACAAGGGCATCATTATTCAAATCAGAGCATGACATGCAGCACGCCCTTTTCCTACATTAAAATATCTCAGTGAAGCCGGGCGTGGTGGCACACAAATCCCAGCACTCAGGAGGCAGAGGCAGGCGGATTTCTGAGTTCGAGGCCAGCCTGGTCTACAAAGTGAGTTCCAGGACAGCCAGGGCTACACAGAGAAGAAACCCTGTCTCGAAAAACCAAAAAAAAGAAAAAAAAAAAGAAAAAAAAGAAAAAGAAAAAAAATCTCAGTGCACCACCGTCTCCAACTAAATTCTTATCAACACAGTCAGTGAGCATAAAAGTCAGAAGTGAAGCCTGGCATAGTAGTACAGGGCTTTAATCCCAGGACTCAGGAGGCAGAGGCAGGGAGAATCTCTGTTAGCTTGAGGCCAGCCTGATTTACAATTCAAGTTCTGGGACAGCCAGGGCATAAAAGGCGGGAGTGAAAGAAGACAGAATACAAAGGGAAAAACACTAATGTCAGCTGAAGTGGAGAGACCTGGAGAGTCTCTTACCTAGTGATAAAGACTCGTATCACCAGTGACATAGGGTGATGTCACATGCCTCCCTCAGCCCCATATATATATGATATGATAGGAAGGGCACTTCACCCCTAATAACATTCTTTACAATGAATTAAAAACAAAATCATAAATCCAGTCTAATGTGAAAAACATCAGACCTGATTTGAGAGACCATTCTATAAAGTAGCTATTATCCCTCAAAACTGTCAAAGTCATGAAAAAACAAAAGACAGAAATTGCCACAAACCAGAGGAGACCAAACATGATGACTAAATGTAATGAGGTATCCTCGACTGGATCCTGAAACAGAGAAAGTACATTATAGAAAAGATGGTAAAATCCAAATAAAGTTTGGAGTTTAGTTAACAGTTAGGGACTGAGACTGGCTTCTTGCTTCTGACAAAAGTATCGGACTAATTTAGGCCCCTACGGATAGGGAGTTGCTCGGCGAGGAGAACACAGGGATCCTCCCTAACACAATTCTGTACTTGGCAACGTTTTCTTTAAGACTATAACTAGTCCAAAATAAGTTTACTGAAAACCAAACTACAAAGCAAACAGTCAACGGCCAGGGTAAGCAATGTAATAGGAGTGGAATCTCCAACTTGTGAGGTCCAGAGCAACAGTGAGGCTGGGGAAGACAAGACTGTCTTGGTAACTGCTGACAGGAGGGACAGCAGGTACAGTCCTTCTGTAGGGATCTGCTTGTTTCATTACCTGCACTGAAATATTCATCTTCTGAGAGGGCTGTCACTTCAGTGTCCAGGGGGATGGGGTCACACAGGAGAATGTCTTTGCCCAACACATCACATTCGTAGCCATCATCAAAGAGCAGCTTGTACTTCCCAGCTCCCACATCTCGGGTGATCTTCCCAGAGTAAAAGTAGCCATTGGATGACCACTTGGCTACAACACGGAGCCCCACAAAGCTGTTTCCTGAAGATGAGGAATCCAAGCCATCAGAGGAACCAGTAGCAGCCTGAAAAGGAATCTCTGGAGAGTCACTCCTCCGAAAAGCACTAGAACTGGCATCCGTCCGTTTGGTAGAATCTGGCACACGAGGCATAATGCGGGTGAAGGACTTGTCATCTGGTGACATGCTAGGTGAAATATCTTCTATGCCCAACGGACCAGACACAACTGTTTCTCTAAAGATGGGTAGAGAAGGAAGTGAGAACAAGACAGGACCTACCTATGACTCTTTTTCCCTATAGATCTTTTACCCATTCTTTATGAACCCCATCACAGGCATGATGAGCCCAATCTCTCAGTGGCCTCGGGCATCAGTGTGGGCCCCTCCTCTCCCTCTTGTACCTTACACACTCTCTATTCTCCTCTTCCCTCTACTCCTGTTTTTTGGCACTACCCAGGTACCTGGTTCCAGTGGTCCGAGAAGGTGGGCGGCCCCTTCGCCCACGCCCACGAGGTGTAACTGGAGCCTTCCCTCCCTGTCTGATGCCAAGGCCTGCATCACCATCTTCCTCACACACCGGTGCCCCTGTCTGACTGATCCCTTTTCTAGGACTAGAGAATGAAGATAGGTTAGTTTGATAGCACCTGCTAAGGAGTACATCCTTTAACATCTCCCCAGGACCTTCCAACTATATGTCAGGCAACACTTGCTACGCCTCCAGGGCAATAGGAACCTGGTTCACACCCATCAAAACTCACCAAAACCTCAGCCAGGGAACAAGGGGGATGGGGGAAAAGGACTTTTTCCTGTATGTAAGTCTACTCCCTCCTGACATAGCTTCCTGCTGCTACTATTTGCGATGCCACACCCACTTCTGTCCAACTTTCTATTCTACTTCAGGCTCTGGATACCCACAGAGCAGACCAAAAACCAAGGACATGGAGCACAGTGGGGACCTATTCCAAATCTGTACTCCCAACCAAAATATGGATAAACTGCAGAACATAGGGATGGCAGGAGAATGTACCCAGCATCCCCAACATCCCCTAAGGGGCTTCTTTGCCCAGAAGGAGGAAGAGGCACTGTTTCTCCAGCTCGAGGTGGGGCATTCCCCAGTATTTCTTCTCATGTGATATGAAAACATTAGCAGCCCTGCCCCTGCTGGGTTCTCTCTGGAGAACCTGTCTGCACCTCAGTTTTCCTGGGCCTCCTCGGGAACTGGGTAAGGCAAAATCTGCAGCTTCTGTCCCACTGGCTTTTCCTTTGAGTGGCCCAGCTCCTCGCCCTGAGCTGCCACTGCTGTGTATGGCTGAGAGACTTGTTCCACTGGATGTGTGGTGTGAGCTGGAAGCTTTGGAGGAGAAGGAGCTGATGTCCCCCAGGTCCCCAGAGGAACCTCCAGTCTGTGAAGGGGAAACTTCTGTTTCACATTCCTGACACTCTACGATTGGTTCTTCAGTCTCCTGAAGGGAAGAAACAGATAGGGAAGCTAAAAGAAAGCACACTAACAGGAAGCCAAGGTGATGGCTGGGAAATTCTAGAGACTGCAGGAAATGTCATATCAGCCAGGTGGGAATTGGAAAGGAACTGCTTGAAGCAATGGTAATATTCTGTATCTGTTTTGAGCCATAGCTACATAAATTTTTTCAAAGCATAGCTAGGTATGATGGCACATATCTTTAATCCTGGGAGGCAGAGGCAGGTAAGCTGTGAGTTTGAGGTTAGCCTGATCCATATATCAAATTTCAGTCCAGCCAGTGAAACCCTGACTCAAAATTAAGTAAATATAGTTTTTAAACTTGTTCAAAGCAACTGAACCAACCACTTAACATATTACATGTAGCAAAACATTGAGCCCTTTCTATGGCACATGGAATTATCTTTCTACTGGGAAAGCGCATAAGCACAGGCTACTAGCAAGGACTTTAACCCAAAAGAGAGAAGAGAAGAGGGCTAAGGAGGTCACAGAGAGGAGCAGGCAGGAGCCATTCTGGGCACATAATTAACATTAGTTCTTTTCTAAGTGTCCAAGGAAACAGAAAATTATAAGCAAAAATAACTAAAATTGGTTTGGAAAAATAAGGACAAAAAATATAATCAGAGCTGAGGATGTAGCTTCATGGAAGAGCTCTGAGTTTACAGTTTTCAACTCCATCCATGGGCAGAGAGGTCTCGCATTCTAATGAAAGTATATGCTGAGTGTAGTCACACACACTGGAAAGCAGATGCAGACCGATCTCTGGAGTTCAAGGCCAGCCTGGTGTACATGCTAAACTTCAAGAAAGCCATGACTATATAATGAGACCCTGTCTCTGATGATGATGATGATGATGATGATGATGACGATGACGACGACGACCAACTTTTGATAAATACAGACCAATAGAATACCAAGCTGATGTCACTTCATATGCACACTTGGGTGCTAGAGCTCAGCTGTAAGTTATCTCGTAGGACTGAAACCCAGGCATGGTATGGCAAGGGTCTAGGACCAAGACACAACATCCCCAACAGGCACAGCATAGGGAACTGGGCATACATGATACAATTTTGTCTTCCTCATCTGAAATGTCTACAGAGCATCAGGTTAACTGACATGGTGTGGAGATAGAAGACTTTCCTCAGCAGGTCCAGTCTCTCCACAGAGATAGGATGGACCATACACATTTATGTAATACTACTAAAAGATAAACAAATGGCTGGTTTTGACTTCTCCCTTTTGGAAAATTTCTCCTTTGAGAATTTATAGTTTGAGGGAGGGCAAGGATAGATAGCAAAATGCTCCTAAGATGCTTCATGACCCAAGTCCGATAACCCAGAGCCATAGGATGCAAGGATAGCTGACTCTGAAAGCTGTCTTCCAAAAGATGTCACATGTGGGCCACTGTACACACACAGCCACATGAATACACACACTGAATGAATGAATGAATGAATGTTAAAAGGAAAGTAACCCTTGGCGTGCTCCCCTCCCTCACACACATGTGGCCTTAGGTCTGTCACAAACATAAACAGAGATGGAGACAGAAACATGAGAAGCTCAAGCATGGCTACCCAGCAGGTTAAGAAGCTGGCGCTACTATAACAAAACAGTCAGGCAGTGGGAGCACCAGGAGGCAGAGGCAGGCAGATCTCAGAGTTCGAGGCCAGCCTGGTCTAAGTGCAAGTTCCAGGACAGCCAGGGCTGTGTAAAAAGGCCCTGTCTCCAAAAGGAAAAATAGCAAGAAGAAACTGAAGCCAAGTGCCAATGCCTAGTGACCTGGGGTTGAAAGAGGGGTGAGGGAAAGGACTTGGGGATAGGAGGGCGGGCGGGGAGGAGGTGGGTGCACAGTTGTTACCTCCGTTACTTTCCTTTCCACTTCTGTCCCATCCACATAATAAACATCTGTGATGACACGGGTGACGAGTGTACGGACTTCTCGAATCGTTCTCGTGTGGCGATGCAAGACATGGCCATGCGGAGGCTGGGGCATTTCAAATTCCTCTTCCCCCTATAACAAAACCACAACACAGAATGAACAAAACCAGCAAACACAAGGTGGAATGGAGTCAGAGTTTTCACTGGGAACTGTCAGAAGACTCATGAATCAGACGTGATAAGCGATCCATTTATTCACAGGAAAACTGTGTCTGCCTCATTTGACCTGACAGGACAAAGCTCAATCATAGAAGCTAATACATTATTTTGAAAAAATAAACATTCTAAATTTTTTCAACTTTTTGTTTGTTTCATTGTATAGTTCAGACTTGTCTTCAACTCACTAGTACCCCAGGCTGATCCCTCCAACTCACGATTCTCCTGCCTCAGACTCTGGTAAATATGTGCCACCACAGCCAGCTAATCCTTTAATTCTGATAACGGTGCTTTACCTAAAAAACGGGTGCTCTTTGACTCTTAGAGAAGCCCAGAATCAACATCTGTTAACTAGTGAAAGCCAGTTCAGTAACAAAAGACATTGCTTTCTCCTGACATTAAATAGGAAACTATCTGTTCCAAGGAATAGTTTTGGGGTTTTTGTTACTTTGTTAAGAGTCTCCCTATACAAGTCGCCAGCCTCCGCTTACTCACCAATGTACGCTGCCTATTTTAGGTTAACCTAACACAGAGTCATCACAGAGGATGGAACCTCACTTATGCCTCCATAAGATCTGGCTATAGGGCATTTCCTTACTTAGTGATCGCTGTGGGAGGGCCCTGCCCACAGTGCGTGCTAATACCCTTCAGCTGGAGGTCCTGGGTTCTATCAGGCTGAGCCAGGTAGTGGTGGGACCAGCACTCAAGAGGCAGGTGAATCTCTCTGAGTTGGAGGCTAGCCTGATCTATAGAGGGAGTTCTAGGAAGGCCAGAAACACTGTCTCAAAACAAAACAAGACCACAGGAACAAAAATAAAAACCAAAAACCAAAACAACAACAACAACAAAAAAGCAAAAGGAGTCCAGGCAAGCCATGTGGAATAAGCCACTAGGTGGAGCCCTCCATGCCTGTGCATCAGCGGGGGTTCCTGTTGTCTGAGTTCCTGCCTTGGCTGCCCCCAATGGCCTATGTAGGTTAAACCCTTTCAGCCCCAAGTTGCTTTTGGTTATGGTGTTTTGTCATAGAAATCCCACTTAAGACACAAAGAAGTTTTTTGGGGGGTTTTGGTTTGTTTTTGTTTTTTGGTGGTTTTTTTTTTTTTTGAGGCAGGGTTTCTCTGTGTAGCCCTGGTGTCCAGGCTGGCCTCGAACTCATAAATTCGCCTGCCTCTGCTTCCCAAGGCTGGGATTAAAGGCGTGTGCCACCACGCCCAGCCAAGGAATAGATTTTTAACTAAAGGGTTACGTTAGAAAGCTGGACATGGTAGTTTATATCTATAATCTCAACACTTGGAGGGAGAGGCAGGAGAATCAGAAGTTCAAAGCCATTTCTAGACTAGCTAGTCTGAGGCTAGCTCTTGGGTAACCTGAGGCAATGTCACTAAAAAATAAATTAAAATAAAGATTTTATATCTAGAACGGGAGAGATAGCCCAGTGGTTAGGCACCCTTGCTGCTCGTGCAGAGGGTCCTGGAGTTCAAGTCCCACCACCCACATAGCAGCTCATAACTGTCTATAAACCCCAGTGCTAGGGGATCCAGGACCCCTTCTGGTTTCCATGCACTCCAGTCAGTGCTCTTAAATATATTTAGACACAGAAAAGAAAATACTGGTTTTAAGATTTACCATTAAAAAATAGTTTGAACAAAACCCTATTTTTTTTTTGACAACTTCAAATTACTTCAAGAAAACTAAGCTGCTTTCATTCAAAAAACATTATGCAAATATTTGGTGACTAGCTTCTGTGAAGCATGAATGACACACTATCCACACACCTGCTGGAAAGATCAGGGCAGGTGTAACTCATTCAGGACTAGACAAACTCAAATACACTAGTACCAATTAATATTAAAAATAACAAACTCAGACTTTTTAGACCACTATCCAAACAAACAAGCAGACAACAAAGAAGAGCCAGGCTGTTTCATTGTTGGTATTCTGTCTGGACTCCACCCCCACAGTTACCTGGCAACAGCAGGTAGCCCCCCCCCCACTATAAAAGGAGCTGATTGCCCCTCCTCTTTCTTTGTTTTTTTTGTTTGTTTGTTTGTTTTTCGAGACAGGGTTTCTCTGTGTAGCTCTGGCTGTCCTGGAACTCACTTTGTAGACCAGGCTGGCCTCGAACTCAGAAATCCACCTGCCTCTGCCTCCCGAGTGCTGGCCCCTCCTCTTTCTTACTTGCACCTCTCGCCCCCTTGTTCCCCCTCTCTCCATGTGGTCATGGCTGACCTCTACTTCTCTGCTCTCTCCCTCTCTCTGCCTTTCCCTGCCTCTGCTACCCTCTTAGCTCTCCCGCCCCATGCCCTGAATAAACTCTATTCTATACTATACCATCGTGTTGCTGGTCCTCAGCATGGGCCTGCGGAAGCACCCCCTGCCCCCACACCTCACCACACCCCCATAGGACATATCTTAATGTCTTTTATCTTTTTCTAATCATAACATTCATGATCATAATTTCTTCTAAATCTGTGTCTGTATGTGTGTGCACACACGTGTGTCTAGTGAGTGTTCATGAAGGCCTGAGGGTCAATGTGTCTATAATTACTTTCTCCTTTGAACCTAGAATTTGCCAATTCAACTAGACAGGCTGCTGCTGAGCAAGCCCCAGGGAACTTGTCTTTGCTACCCCAGGGCTAAGACCACAGCGTGCACACTCCTCCATCAGGTTTCTTCCCATGGGTTCTAGGGTACAGAACTCCAGCCCTCACATTTGAACAGAGTACTTTATGAACTCAACTATCTCCCTAATCCTCATGGTCACAATTTCTATTGCCAAATGGGCCCCAAGATTGTGCTCTAGTCAGGTTTGGATAATTTTGATAAGAAGGACTGTTTGCAAACTAGATCTGCAAGCCCTATTTGCTCACTAGCCCTAATCATTGGCTTCTTAGAACCCGCCAGTGTTTACTACTTAGGACTTGCTGGTAGCTACTAACACTTGCCAGCATTTGGTCTGTCTGCCTTAACACCTCCAGCACAGCTCAGCGCGGTCCCCATCCTCATCTCACTGGCTCTGCTTTCGATGAAGGAGCAGGTAGTAATTTACCCAAAGCCTTCAATGATATAACCGAACAACTAACTCTGACTTTAGCTATGGAGTAAAACAGGGACATCAAATTTAAAACATGGACCGTAACCCAACTCTTCCAATTGTTTCCATATATCCAACTTTGTTTAATAAGGCTAGAGCACAGCTACTGCATGTCGATCACCCTGTACCAGAACCGTGACAGCCTCAAGCGACTTGTGCAGCCTGACTGTTCCCCACTAGCTGGTCCATCTTGCATCCTGGGATCTAAACAGTTTCTGCCCATTAACATGAACCCTTCAAAGAACAGACTTAACTGATAAAGTACGACAAGAGTCAGAGAAGGAGGCAAATAATCTATGCTAACTTGTGAGAACAATCTCTAAAGTTAAGTAACTTGAATAGTCCATTATAACTGGGTGGGGAAAGTCATTTTCCCGACACAGAAAACCTAGTTCCATATACACTTCACCCACATACAAGTTTAAGGAGCCTGAGAGTGGCAGCCTGGACTTTCACCAAGCACTGGCTTGAGTCCAAGCTATTGCAGATAGATTTTTTTTTAAAAGCTCTGACACTAAGAAAAACTCCATCAGTGTTTCTCTCTAACAGTCCTTTAAAAGACCACACCAGTTTCAAGTTCTCCACACTCCACTTTCCAGAACTTTCTCCCAACACTCTTTACCCCTCTACCAGCTGGTTTTCCTGGCACCTGTTTTAAGATTCATTTTATTTATGAGCATATGTCTATGTCGAGCATATGTCACATGTGAGGGCATAGGGGTGAGTTGCCCAGCATGGATGATGAGAACTCAGATCCTCTAGAACAACAACAGAGCTCTAAGCACACTGAGCCGGCTCTCCAGCCCCTAGCACCTCTCTCAGCAGGAGAAACTGGCTCTGAAACACATTCTCTCACTCTGCATGGCATCACAGTAATTTCTATCAAACGTGGTTGCTAAAATAACAGCCATATCAATCAATACAGTCAGAAGTATCTTTTTGAGTTCAGGCCAGCCAAGTGAGACCAACCCTGTGTCAAAAAACAAACAAGATAAAAACAAAACAAAAAAAAAAAACAACAACAAAAACAAAACATGTCAAGGGAGGTGGGGAGATGGCTCACTCATTTAGTCAGTAAAGCGTTAAGATAAGTTCAGACTGCCAGAACCAAGTACACAGCTGAGTACAGTGGCTTATCTACTCCCAATAGTGGTGAGATGGGAAGAGACATGACCCCAAAGTCAGAGGTCAGGTAGCCTGGCCTATCTGGAGAAGTTTCTGACCAATGAGAGGTCCTGTTTCAAACAAACAAACAAAAAAATGGAAACTACCTGAGGACTCAAGACTAACTGAAGTTGTCTTCTGACTTTCACACAAATGCTCCAAGTGGCACGCGCGCGCGCACACACACACACACACACACACACAGCACACACACCACTAAAAACATACGATTGTTATGAGAAGCACTGAACTGAGACCCTCAGAGAATGCTGCCTGTATTGGGCCCTGAGGCGCCCAGATGCCCCCACCTGGCTGTGGAGGGACTCTGTGTCGTCCGCAGGAGCACTGGCAGGCTTCTCTCGGCTCCCCCTCTCAGTCTGCACAGTGGCATCTTGTTTCCCAGAGTTCTGCTCCACTGTACTGGTCCCCTGCTCACATACACTCTTCACAGTCTGTGTGGCTGCCGAGACCGTTTCTGGGGCACACAGGGAATGGTCCACAGTCTGGATCCCGATGTTACTCTGGGTAGGCCTTTCCATCAACATCTTACTCGGTCCTTCCTGGTTAGCACCCAGTCCTTCCAGCAGGTCTGTTTCCATCACTTCCTCTCCAGGACTGAAGGACCCCTGTGAGGCCCTCTGCTGCGAAACAGAAGAGGCAGAGTCCTCAGAAGCATCACCATCCATGACAGGCCCAACAGGCTTCACAGGCTGTTCATTCTGCCTGAGCTTTGGGGTAACATCTGGTTTTTCTTTTTCTTCTTCTTGAGCACTTGGAAAATGGAGCAAATTCGCCCTGAAAATGATAAAGACACCATGTGTCATAGTTTGAATGCAGCTTATTCCTCTAAGACAGTGTGGTGGTACATGTCTATAATCCTAGTACTCAGGAGGCTGGAGAACATGGATTCAAGGACAACTAAAGCTATAAAGCAAAACTGTTTCAAAACATAATAAAAATAAAATAATCCCCGTTGTGATATCAAAAGGATAAAAGATAGATCCAATTGTGTACAGTGTTTTAGAGTTGCCTTTGGGAAGTAATTAAGATCTAACAAGGTCACTGGGGTAGGGCATTTATGAATAAATACTGGTAGCTTCATTTAAAAAGATCTGTGAGGTGTGATGGTGCATACCTTAATCCCAGCACTCAGGAGGCAAAAGCAAGTAGATCTCTAGGAATCTGAGGCCAGCCTGGGTCACTAGAAAATTCCAGGCCAGCCAGGTCTACATATTGAGAGCCTGTCACAAAAGAAAGACACACATATCTTCTCTCTTAAATGTGATGTCCTACATTGACTTGGGAATCCACCATTAAGAAAGTCTTCACTGGCCAGGTGGTGGTGGTGTATGCCTTTAATACCAGAACTCAGGAGGCAGAAGCAGGTGGATCTCTTGAATTCCAGGCTATCCTGGTCTACAGAGTGAGTTACAGGATAGCCAGGGGTACACAGAGAAACCATGCTTTGGAAAAAAAAAAAAAAAAAGAAAGAAAGAAAAGACAGTCATCACCCTTAATCCTCAAGCACATCAGTGAGTTAAATTAAACCCCCTTTCCTCATGGCTTGGGCTCTATCATCAGCAACACAACAATGCACTGAATGGACTAAGGCAACTCCAAAAGCACACACAGGAACGAGGTCAGTAACAACCCTATAAACCCCAGTCAATAGAAGGCAGCCCAGAAATCTACTTCCAAAGCTTAACTGCTGCACTCAGGACGCAGAGGTAGGCCAACCACTCTTGAGTTCCAGCCCAGCCTGGTCTACATTGTGAATTCCAAGACAGCCAGGGGTAGAAAGTGAGACTCTGTCTCCAAAAGAAAAAGAAAAAAAGAAAAAAGAAAAAAGGAAAAAAAAAAGGAGGAAAAGAAAAAAGAAGAAAAGAACAAGAAGCCTATCAGTCACTGACGGTGTCTCATTTGGTTTTACAAACACTCCAACCTTCTTAACTGACCCAACACTATGCATGTGGTCTGCTCCCTCCTGAACAGTAATTTAGGAGGAGGAGACATACAATCTTCAAGAAAGAAAGTTGCAGGGATGGTCTTTCCAGGCCAAAAGGGCATTTGGTGATCACAGCATGTGTGCAGTGTTTCAGGGCTGAGCTTCCTGGTTATATCAATACCTAAATAGCTCAGAAAAACCATAAGACATTACTTAAGATATGGCCCCAGCTGTTCATTAATTTCCCATTTGTGGGAATTAAGAACCAGTGTGTCTTAATTAGGTTTCTATTGCTGTGATAAAAACCATGACTAAAGACAACTTGGTGGGCTGGAGAGATGGTTTGGCGGTTAACAGCACTGACTGCTCTTCCAGAGGTCCTGCGTTCAATTCCCAGCAACCACATGGTGGCTCTCAACCATCTGTAATGGGATCTGGTGCCCTCTTCTGGTGCGTCTAAAGATAGCAAAAATGTACTCAAAATAAATAAATCTTTTAAAAAAAAATTAAAAAGGAAAAAAAAAAGACAACTTGGGAGGAAAGGGTTTATCTGGCCTACAAATTACAGTCCATCAAGGGAAGACAGGGAAGGGACTGATATAGCAGAAACTGGCCCGGTGTCTTACAGAACCCAGGACCACTTGCTTAGGAGCACCACCCACTGTGAGCTGGGCCCTTCCACAATAAATCACAGACTTGCCTATAGGCCATCTAATGGAGGCAGTTCCTCAGCTGAGATCCCCTCTTCTGACTTATCATATAAGCATTAGGTAGGTATTGCCTCTAAGCCAAATACATATGGCTTCCAAAATGACTGGAGGCTTCACCTGCTCTGAGTAAGAAATGCAGACTAGGGCTGGTGAGATGGCTCAGCGGGTAACAGCACCCGACTGCTCTTCCGAAGGTGCTGAGTTCAAATCCCAGCAACCACATGGTGGCTTACAATCACCCGTAATGAGATCTGACGCCCTCCTCTGGTGCGTCTGAAGTCAGCTGCAGCGTACTTATGAAGAATGATAATAAATGAATCCTTGGACCGGAAAGACCGACCGGAGCAAGCGGGCCAAACAGGGACGACCAGAGCGAGCAGGGACGACCAGAGCGAGCAGGGACGACTGGAGCGAGCGGGGCCGAAGCTAGCGGGGCTGGCTGGAGCGAGCAGGGTTGACCGGAAGGAGGAAAAAAAAGCAGACTAGCTCTATGCAGGTCTTATCTTTCTATCTGAAATGCTTAACATAAAGCTTGACAGAACGGAAGTTACCTTTGTTTGCTTTCTATTGCTATGATAAAATACTGATCGACAGCAGCTTGAGGAGGAAGGGGTTTGTCTGGCTTACATGGTACAGTCCACTGACAAGGAAGCCAGGGCAGGAACTAAAATAAAGCAGAGACCTTGGAGGAATGCTGCTTACGGGCTTGCTTCCTCTGGGTTGCCTAAGCCACCTTTCTTATGCAGCCCAGGCCCACCCGCCTAGAAATGTTACCGCCCACAGACCCTCCTCCATCAATTACAATTAAGAAAATGCCTCACAGGCACGGCCCCAGACCAACCTAATCTGGGCAATTCTTGAGTTGAGATTCCCCTTTCCAGGTGACCCCAAGTTTATATCAAGTTGGTATCTAAAGTTAACTGACACAGGTGCTTAATATCTGCACTTTGAACAAAAGAATGGATATTCCATAAATCAATAAACCACAAAATCAGTACACTAACTGCCATATTAAATAAACAGAAATGAATTCATTTCAAGGCTATGTCAAATGTAAATAGACAGAAAAAAGTGAAATAAATGACCAGGTAATCACACCTGTAATCCCAGCCCTTAGGAATCTTGAGGCAGGAGGATTGCAGAACCTTCAAAGCCTTGGGTGTCACAGCTGAATTCTAGGGCTGCCTAAGCTACAGACTAAGGCTTTCTAAAACAAACAAGCAAACAAAAGTCCATTTTGAGTCTACAATGTCCTGGCCCTGAAGATCCAAAGAGCTTAGAAACCATGGCAATTGTCACGTGTTTGGCCAGAGAAAAACAAAGCTAAGTCAACTAGGTGGGCACAGAGTCTGTTAGGGCCTGCCCTGATTGGGCAGTGAGTCCTGCAGGTCTCTGCACTCAGCTCTAACAGGCAATGGACTTGAACAGCCTGCCACCTAAAAGGAGCATCTTAGTTGTTGGAGCATGTCCTATTTGTCAGGTACATTGGCTGAATGCACGGGCCACTAAGAACAAGGACAGAACACACTACAAGGAAACCCATGGATAGCAGTTAAATCTTCATGATCTATGAATTATCATCAAGTGTGAAAGTGCTGAGCTCAGCAGACACATAAGCACTCCCAGCTGCACAAAACAAAGCAATAATCAAACAACCCACCTCCAGATTCATCTTAAGCTTGAAGACAACACACAAGCAAACAAGCTGCCACACAGGCTGCCAGGACTCAAATGCTAATGTCAAGACTGCAACTGTTTTCTATCCTTAAACAAGCTTGTACATTTACCTCACACCACAGAATGAATCTGAGCCTGCAAAACTCATACAGCCCAACAGCTCACAGAGCTGCCCTGAGAGGCGAGAGCTTTGTGGGACGCCATCACATGATGAAGGAACAGTTGTCCTGACACTGTAAGTGCACTTGTACCCAGCCTACTTATTGTGGTCCAAAACCTAAAACACCCCAGAAACTATTTATTTAGGGTAGAGGCTGTGAATATAACTTTATTTCTAAAGCAAAGTTATGTTCTGTTTGAGATTTTTTTTTTCTAAAAGACTAAAAGGATATTAAGATTTCCCCCTCACCAATCCCAACCATGTCTCTAAAGAATTAATCAGAACTGTTATTCTTTAAAGACCAAAAGTGAGCTGGGTGTGGTGGCGCACGCCTTTAATCCTAGCACTCGGGAGGCAGAGGCAGGTAGATTTCTGACTTCGAGGCCAGCCTGGTCTACAGAGTGAGTTCCAGGACAGCCAGGGCTACACAACCCTGTCTCAGAAAAACCAAAAAAGACCAAAAGTGATGGGCAGGACTGGTGGAGCACTCCTTCAGTCCCAGAAGAATGAGGTAGATCTGTCTGAGTTTGAGGTCAGCATAGTCTACATAGTGAGTTCCAGGCTAGCCAGGGCCACAGAGTGAGACCATGGACTCAAAAAGGTCTAGGTGGGGGTGGGGTGACAGTGACTCATTACAATAGTGGCTACCAAACATCAGGAATTTGGTACTTCTCATTCTCCTAGGAGCACTTGACAAATGATCAATACTAAAACTGTAGTGGTAAGCACTTAGGTTTGGTTAACATGCCTGTGTTAGTAATCAATCTCTGTGCTTGAAGGGAAATGGTGAGAACATGAGGCGCTCCAGACTCAGTGAGAGAGACACTGAAAGAATGGAGAAGGAGGGCCAAAGAAACAACAGGGGTGGGTTAAGGGTGCACACTGCTTTAGTGGGCGGGGCGGGGGGTTTAAGGGTACACACTGCTCTAGTGGGTGGGGGGGTTGTGGTTAAGGGTGCACACTGCTCTAGTGGGTGGGGGGGGTTAAGGGTGAACACTGCTCTAGTGGGTGGAGAGCACACTGCACTCTCTCACACATATACACACACAAAAGAACAAACACATTCCAAATGAATCACAAAATTCATTTTACATTACAAATTCAGTTGTAATGAAAGTAAATTTTTGTAATGTAAAATTACAAAAGAATATTTATCTTTAAAAATAAATATAAAAAATAAAAACCAAAAATAAATAGCCGGATATGATGCCTTTCAGATCTATGAGTTCGAGGCCAACCTGGTCTACAGAGCAAGTTCCAGGACAGCCAGGGCTTTACAGAAAAAATATTATCTCGATAAAACTAAACAAACAAACAAAGTCATGCACCTGTGGTCCCACCTACTCAGGAAGCAAGAGCAATGCTCAAGCCCAGAAGCCTAGGGCAAGCCTGGGCAAAACAGCATCTAAGCCCAGAAGCCTAGGGCAAGCCTGGGCAAAACAGCATCTAACAGCATAGCAAGTAAAAAAACAGGTAAATACATAAACAGCCAACTTCACACAACAGTGCCAATCAATACCATGAAATGGAGTCAGCCATGCACCGAATCAATGCTGCAGGAGGCAGAGGCAGGTGGAGCTCTGTGAGTTCAAGGCCAGCCAGGGCTACATAATGAAACCTCATCCCCCAAAAGAAAAGCAAAATGTTGGGCTGGTGAGATGGCTCAGCGGGTAAGAGCACCCAACTGCTCTTCCGAAGGTGATAAGTTCAAATCCCAGCATCCACATGGTGGCTCACAACCATCCGTAATGAGATCTGGCCTCCTCTTCTGGAGTGTCTGAAGAGTGTACTTACATATAATAAATAAAATAAATCTAAAAAAAAGAAAAGCAAAATGTTTACCTGGTGGGTGTTGAGGGGGGAGCTTCACTTTGAGCCTCCTTCTCCTGCTGGGCTTCATAGATGCAGCCAAACACAGACACCGGCTTCTGGGGACTAACATAACACATTAAAGCAACGTATCTTGTAAATTTCAAATGGAAAAGTATCTCTGGAGATCACTCTATTTAGACACAGAGTTCCTTGGCATCCCAAACTCCAACCTACATAAACCCCAAAAGCCAACTCTTTGATATGTTTCAAATTAACACAATAAAAATCTCTCAGTATAGGAACTAAAGAGATGTCTCTGCAGTTATGAGCACTGGCTGCTCTTCCAAAGGACCTAGGTTCCATTCCCAGCACCCACATGACAACTCAGAACCATCTGTAACTCCAGTTCCACCCTCTTTTGGCTTCCATGGTACCAGGCACATGTGGTACAGGCACCCAGATGCAGGCAACACACAGACAAAACCTTCAGTGAGGGCACTGGAGAGACTCTAAAGACAAAGAGGATATAAAGAGAAAAAAAATCAGAAATAAGTAAGATGAACAATCTAGTCCCTTTAGAAGATAACTTGGAAGAGAAACAAAAAAGAGAAATTTTGATTTAAAAAGCAAACAAAACTAAATATATGAATTGGATGGGGTTTTAGATTTGGGATCTTGATAACACCAAATACTTGATAGCATTAAGAAATCACTATTGTCGCCAGGCGTGGTGGCGCACGCCTTTAATCCCAGCAGAGGCAGGCGGATTTCTGAGTTCGAGGCCAGGCTGGTCTACAGAGTGAGTTCCAGGACAGCCAGAGCGATACAGAGAAACCCTGTCTCGGAAAAAAAAAAAAAAAAAAAAAAGAAATCACTATTGTCAAAAGTAATTTAAAATAAGAGTCTTTATCTTTTAGGGCTTGAAATAGTTACATAAAATGGTATGTAACAGAATCTCCTTCAAAATAACCCACTAGTGGAAGGGGGGGAACTCCAAGATTTTATAATCAAAGAGGCCTGGCCACTTACTATATGGTTGTCTACGTTACACTGCTCTCTACTCTTGTCTACACTTTAGTCTTCCCACAGTAAAGAGACTGAACAACTAAGATGGCATCAAGTACTCTGAACAGAGTCCAGGGTCTTTCAGGAACACTCGATGCTTCACATAAATGCAGAGGTGCAGCAACCATTTACAATACAAATCTCATTTAAAATGTCTTATTTTTCTAATAGTTTGTTATTAAGTTTATCTTTTCAGGTATACAGGTATTTTGCCTGTATATATGTCTCTGTACTACACAAATGCCTGAAACTCAAAGAGGCCAGAAGAAGGCATCAGACCTCTGGGACGGGAGTTACAGACAGCTGTGAGCTGCCATGTGGGTTCTGGGAACTGAACCGAGATTCCCTGAAGAACATCCAGTGAGTGCTCTTAGCCACTGGGCCAAGTCTCCATCCTCTTTCATTAACTTCTTAATATGAACCCAATGGTCAAAAAAATTAACAGAAGTCTTAAGCATAGATTTTTAAATTTAAAAAGAACTGCTTCATGGCAATCCCAAGGACTTCCATCTTCTCCCATCCCGAATCCTTTACTTTTTCCTCATCTTCCCTGCCTCCATTCTCCCCAACAATTCAGAAGCCCTCAAAGAAGGTCATTTATAATCAGTAGGCACTTTATGATTTTAAAAAACTTAAAATTCTCTTCAAATTTTTAAAGATTTGGCAATAATAAGCTTGAATCCTTTCTTTTTTAAAGAGTCACTCATTTGTCGTAGTAGGGACTGAACAACAGTCCTCACTTAGGTAAGCATGACAACTGGGCTCTAGACCAGCTAGCTCACTAAAAACTGACAGCCACTGGCAGAGACATAGAACTGTGAATGGAGCACAGGCGTGGCTGCCATCTTCAGCCCTGAGCACTCTCACATCCAATTGGCTTTACTCACAGTGCCTGCCTGAGCTGGCCTTAGAGCTGACACCTGTGTGTCACCAACCGCTGGCTTGGGTTTCCCCACTGGAATGACTCACACCAGAAAATAAGAAGCCTATTCTCCCAAAACCAGATGACAGGGCCTCAGCACCAAAGCCTCATATCCCAGCACACTTCACTCAAGGCTTTGCAGCATTCCTGACAAAGCAAAAACAGCTCAGCATAGCAGTTGGCAAGAAATTTGGCAAGAAAAGGCAGAATGTCCTGAGGCTGCAGCTGAGCACAGAGCACAGGGCAGTGTATCTAGAACCATCTTTGGCCCTTAGTTTCCCCACCTTGGTCATCGACAGAAAAGGAAAAGGCTTGAATGGTGGGAAAACCAGTACTTATTCTAACAGTAACAACCTGAATGGCGGAAAAGCCAGTGGGTTTATTAACAGTAAGAACAACAAATGTTTGTTAGATTTAAAATTACCGAAGAAGCCTATAATTCAAAACACTGCTGAATTCTTCATGCTGGGCTTTGAGTGTTTTTGTGTGTTCCTGTCTTTAAGCAGCACCTTTGCATTAAACGTCTCTAAATAACAACAAGCCCTGGTTACCTGGCAACAGGTTCTGCAATGGCAGAAGATCCATTTTTTCTCTCAGCAGTTGTAGGCTCTGGACAAAAACAAAAGCAGTGAGAGAAGGAAAGAGAACCAGACGTCAGTCACCCCAAGTCTAATGCCTCTGCCTGCTTGCCACACCAGCAAGCAAATAAAAACAAGGAAACAAGGAGAGCTAAAGGCCAACAGAATAGACATGCTCAAGCAACACAGGCTGTCTCATCTTGACCGTTTTATATCATTTCAGATTTCCTATAGAAAACGTATGTACTTCGCCAGAACTGCAATCTATAATATGCCAGTGAAAACTGAACTATCTGAATGACTCACCTTCCCATATAAGAAATTTAAAATTCACGTGAGAAAATATAAGAGAAAACCTAAAAATGGTGGGGTTAGGGGAAGGAGTTAATAGTACTGCCTGCTCTTGTAGAGGTCCTGGGTTCAATTCCCAGCACCCACATGGTAGCTCACAACCATCTCTAAATGTAGCCCCATGGGATCTGAAGCCCTCTCCTAGTGTGCAAATGTACATGCAGACAAAACACTCATATACATGAAGTACATAAATCAACCTTTTAAAAAATATTTATGCCGGGCGTGGTGGCACACACCTTTAATCCCAGCACTCAGGCAGCAGAGGCCAGCGGATTTCTGAGCTCAGTTCGAGGCCAGCCTGGTCTACAAAGTGAGTTCCAGGACAGCCAGAGCTATACAGAGAAACCCTGTCTTGGAAAAAAAAAAAAAATTTTTTTTTGAGACAGGGTCTATGTAGGCCAGGTTGGTCTCAAAGTCACAGAGACCCACCTGCCTCCGCTTACCAAGTGCTGGGATTAAAGGTGTGCATCGCCATGTTGAGCTAACAATTTATTAAAAAAAGAAACAAACAAAAAACCTGAATAAACTACATGACAAGCCAGGTGAAGTAGAACACATCCCTGTAATGTCAACATTTTGGGAAGCTTAAGTTCAAGGTCAATCTGGGCTACACAATAATTTTGAAGCAGCCTGAACCATATAATGAAACCATGTCAAAATAAATAAACATACAGGAAAATGTTAATATGTAAATTAATATATAAATGATTCATTTTAGAAACAACTCACATGTAGAAGGCACCCAAGGCCTTGCCAAAGTGCTTTACCCAACTTATTGCTCTTGGGGACAACCTGGGTTCAGTCAGTTCCCAGCACCCACATGGTGGCTCACAACCATCTGTAACTCCAGCCCTAAAGGGTTCCTCTGAACTTCATAGGTTCTAGGCACAAACATTACACACACACACACACACACACACACACACACACACACACACACACGTAAAACTCATACACATAAATTCACTTTAAAAAATGTTTTAAGAACAGATATTTGAAAGGACACTTCCCACAGAAGAGTCAGCAACAATACTGTAAGTGCAAAGCTAAGAGGAACACAGTATTTTCATAACCATGTCACTAAGTGTCAAGGGATTAAATTATGTTCATTTCATCTGCAATTTATTCCAGTCGCAGAAAAACACAGCTCTTAAGTTTTTCAGACATTCACAAAGCACTCAGACTCAACGTAAGCTCAACCATCAAGGAAGCAGCAGAGTTCAGTAGCTAGAGCTCTCCTGTTCAGGAAAAGAAAGATGGCTGGGCCTGAGCTTCATCAGCCAGCCTAGGGGTAAAATACCAGGGTAAACGGTAGTAGGGATAAACAGCTGTGAGCCAATGAATTTGTGAGCCCCAGAGACTGATATTACCTTCCTAGTAGGAAAATAAGTAAATAATAATAAAGGAGAAGGGAGTACTATGTGTCAGTGTGACTGACAGACCTTAGTTGGCTCCTTCTGGTCTCTCAGGTACAATTTATATCTAAAGGTCAAGTTGAGTTCAGTGCTAACATGTCCCTAACCTCTTTCCCCCTCCTACCTCCATTTTCTCAGCTCAGGATGGCCTTGAATTTGAGGTCCTCCTGTTCCAGACTCCCAAATACCACCATCAGCATACTGAAGACACCCTAACCAGTCCCCGCAGGGCAAACATGGCTCTGGCCATGCCCTTCTCCCCTCCCTCCCTATCCTCACTTCCATGCTAAAAACCATTAGATCCCACTCCTAAAGCTAGCCACCAGGGTCTAGTCCCTAATCTGGCTTCTTCCTCCTCAGGCTGACTACTAAGGTCCGTTATTGAAATACTGAAGTCCAGAAACCAAAAGCCCCCTTTGGCTCACCTAAGTGATTTAATGTGCCCAGTTAAAATTAAACACCTTATCCTAACAAGGGGTTTCTCGTTTTACTTTTATAGACCACCATTTGCCTATGGGCCAGTCTGTCTCCTCTATATCCAGAGGCAGTCCTTTGTCCCCATGGAGACAAACATTCCTTCCTCTTCTCTTCACCCCCATCCTTTGTCTCTTATTACTTGTCTATTGTCTCTCTGCGGGGAAAGTCTCCTTTGTGCTGAGAACTTGAGGTATTGTAGGCCAACACCAGCCCCTTTCTCAGACTGTCTCTGGGTAAGCTCTTATTTCATCCCCAAAATAATAAGGGTGAAATCATGTAATACTGTCATTCCCATTGACATTCTAGGTTCAAATAAATAAGCCCTGAGTTCCATCTGGTCTGGGGATTGATCTATAAAGCCATGTCTTCAGTTTCAAATGAGTGAGTTTACTAAGTATAAAGCAAGAAAAAAGAAAAAAAAAAAGAAAAAGAAAAAGAGAAAGATAAAAAAAGAGAAAGAGAAGAAGAAAAAGAAACAGTGACTAGCAGGAGATAGAAAAACACCGTCCAGTCAGGTGCTGAAGACATCCAGCAGATATAAACTGGATAGCCCCACTGAAGCAGCTGACGAGGGCATCCACTGAGACCACCCAGACCACAGCACTCTCTCCATGACAAGCTTGCTTCTTCTCTCCCACTGCAGGACTGTGATGGTGGGATGAGCAATGATAACCTCACCTTCTAGCTACTTCTAAGACTGCAATGTCTGTTACACCCTTAACTGCCTAATGCTCTCTCCCTTTTACATACTTAGGATGCCAGCCTGCCCCAGGACAGGGTTTTGGGGTTTTGCTTGTTTGTTTGTTTGTTTTGAGACAGGGTCTTTCTATGTAGCCCTGGCTGTCCTAAAACTTACTCTGTAGACCAGGTTGGCCTTGAACTCAAAGATCTGCCTGCCTCTGTCTCCCAAGTAGGACAGGGAGTTTTGGAAGACAATAACATAAACATTCCTGGATCTGCTCTAGGGGAAGAGGTGACTCCCCGTCCAGAACCGACTTCTCGGTGAGCCTCAACACCACGATAGTTTACTACCACAAGGCTTCAGCTTAGACCAGAGAGAAGACTTCAGACAACTGGCAGCCTTGAGCAAACAGCACAAGGATGAGATATATGAGCAGAGTCGGCTTCTTTCTGGTCCACGCTAAGGCCTCATGTTGCCTGACTCCCATTCCTAGGCACCAGCCCATGCTCTTCAAACTAGCCCTGTCTGGCTTATCCGACAGTACCTCACTTCCTACCACCTGACGCTGCTCTTTTGTAAAAATTATTTTGGGGCTAGGAGAGGTGCCTGGAGAGTTTCAGTAGTTAAAAGCACCTATCCCTTCCCAGGACCCAGATTTGATTCCAACACCCACATGGCAACTCACAACCATCTGTAACACCAGTTCTAGGGCATCTGACATCCTCTTTTTATTCTAACCAAACAACTTGCGTTCACCTAGAAAAGTGTCCACATAAGTTTATAGTGTAAATCCTACATTTTCTACTCGAGACTCTTTTATTTAAATTATGTGTCTGGGGTGGGATATGTACTCATTCGTGCAGGGGCCACAGAGGTGTTGTATCCACAGTCATTTGTAACCCCCCCTGATGTGGATAACCTGGAGTAACTAATTACCAAATACAAACATAAAACTTACTTTCCAGGCTAAATTGCAAAGATTCTTCACTGGCCTCTGTCTCAGGACTAACCAGTTTCATTTTCAGAGACAGTTTTCCATCCATTTCTGGGGCAGACTCAGAATCCCCTTTTTCATTCCCAAGTAGAGGATCATTGATCTCCACCATGCTTTCAGACATGACATCACTGGTTGCTATGGTGCTTTCTGGATAGTTGCTAATCCCTGAAAGAAAGGGGGCAGGGAGGAAGAAAGAAAGAACACTAAAATACAAACATGAAAAACAGCAATTTGAAATGATCAATTTGCTGTCTGGCTCCACCACTCTGCAAGATTAAAGAGGGTCCTTAGGATAGATCCTGTTGTAAGTATCAACAACTACCAGCTAGTATTGACACCTGGTCTCAAGAGGATTCACTTCCACTTCTGCATCTGGACAAAGGAGGCAGCATGAGCCCTCAGCCAACCCACATCCGCCAGCATCAGGCATAGGAAACAGGAGACTCCAGGCGGCATGACTGTTACCTCCCAGCACTGACTAGAGAAAACAAATAGGTTAATGTAGACATCCACCCGCTACTCCAAGGACGGAGGACCTAAGTTTTCTTGCCCTATGCAGCTGCAGCCTGATCAGGCAAGCACACTGAGCACAGCACTTCTCCATACTCCTTGTCTCTTCTTGCAAAACAGTTGCATATCCCAGCATAGTTCCAGTTTAACCAGTGATAAGTCAGACTTGACGTTCTTCCCTCCTTCCCTTCACCTTCTCTTCTCTCTCTATCATCTCACCTCCTCTCATCTCTTGGCAGTGAGTGAGGTCAGACCCTGCTCCTCCACACCGAACATCAGCCCTCTCAGTCAGGCCAACTCCTCAGATAAAGAAGTACCATTTGCATGAAGAATGGTATCTTAGAAGGGTTTTAGGTAGTTTTTATTTTAATGCCTTAAATATCTTTTTTTTAATCACTCACCAATAGGAGTACTATGTCTCTTGGGCTCCAATTTTAGGTGCCCAATAAGAGGTGGGGTTGCGCCAGTCAATGGTGGGATAATATCACCTTCTTTAGGCAAAGTGAAATGAAATGGGGTTTCTGAAATAAACAAAAAAACAAAAATGAAAACACAATTAAAAAAACACAAACCACACAGAAGTGTACATTACACAAAAATGAGAAACTACAAAAAAAAAAAAATCTCAGTTGCTCCTTTCCCAGTTTCTTAGTCCTATCAGCTTCACAGCCATCCAAACCAGGTCCCTGCTGTTAGAAAGACAGCAGGTGGGCTGGTGAGATGGCTCAGTGGTTAAGAGTACTGACTGCTCTTCCAAAGTCCTGAGTTCAAATCCCAGCAACCACATGGTGGCTCACAACCATCTGTAATGAGATTCGACGCCTTCTTCTGGTGTGTCTGAAGACAGCTACAGTGTACTTACATATAATAAATAAATCTTTTGAGCCGGGCGTGGTGGCGCACGCCTTTAATCCCAGCACTCAGGAGGCAGAGGCAGGCAGATTTCTGAGTTCGAGGCCAGCCTGGTCTACAAAGTGAGTTCCAGGACAGCCAGGGCTATAAAGAGAAACCATGTCTCGGAAAAAAAAAAAAAAAGAAAAGAAAGAAAAGAAAGACAGCAGGTATCTAGCCATCAATAGCAGCACTGATAAAAAGGACACCACCAGAGGCACAAAGGAAAGAGGACTGAGCAATTCTAGGTCATCATCTGCTTCTAAAATACTGCATGTAGATAGACCTAGCAACACAGATCTGGACACTGCTGTGCCTAGCAGGCATCATTTGGGAAGTGCTGCCCAGCATGCGTTCTCCTAGACTTCCAAAACAAAGCCTGACATGTGGTCCTCTTTGAAAGGTGACAAAGAATCTCATAGGTCAAAAAGGACTTCAAACTGGTCACCAATTCTAACAGTTAATCAGAGGCTTTCCTTCAACTGTGCTGAGCAGCACACATTCTAGATGGGGAGCAAAGTGTCAACATTCAGCTTCTGCCCCTGGGGAATCCCTAAGAAGGAGCGTCCCAAGTGTTCATATGTAGTTGGGTACTATTAAATTACTACAAACACTAAATATTTCTGAAGACATAAAAGTATGTTTTAGCCAGCTGTGGCAGCTCACACCTTCACTCCCAGCACATCAGGGGCAGAAGCAGGCAGACAAATGAACCAGCACATGTAACATGTAAGCACCTTATTAGTGGAAACTGTTGCTGCTTCTTGGTGCAAGACTGCTTTGCAGCCCGGCGTGGGGACGCACGCCTTTAATCCCAGCACTCGGGAGGCAGAGGCAGGCGGATTTTCGAGTTCCAGGCCAACCTGGTCTACAGAGTAAGTTCCAGGACAGCCAGAGCTACACAGAGAAACCCTGTCGCAAAAAAGAAAAGAAAAAAAAAAAAAAGGACTGCTTTGCACAATACTAGGTAAAACTTATTACAAATAGTTTACAAACATCTGATTTCATCAAATATAACTTAATAGAGAGTTGAAATGTTTTCCAGGCCTCTGTCCAGTCTTCAATGTCCCTGTCCTTGGACTATACAACCTACCAACCAATCCCTCAGCCTCTCTCACGAGCCCCACTTCTTAGGACAGTGTAACCAGAGAAGCTGTTAGATAACATGGGTTTGGAAAAGCTGGCTTCTAGTCAATATCCTCTGAAGTTTTCAATAGAGAAGAAGTCCTAACTCTTTGGGATAGAGGAATGGCTCAGCAGTTAAGAGGAGAACTCAGATTTTATTCCAAGAACAAACATGGTGGCTTATAATCATCCATAACCCCAGCTCTAAGGGATCTGATGACCTCTGACTTCACACGCAGGCAAAGCACTCACACACATAAAAAAAAAAAAAAAAAAATCCTAACTTCAGTCAGCATGCAGTTAACTGTTTCCAGTGTTTTTCTTAATTATACCTAATCATTCATGTTCAATGTTCTCCAAATGCTTTTCCATTTCTCTGTACTTACTGCCATCTGAATCATCATTAATAGTTAGATTATCACCGAATTCTGTAAAACACTTGTCATATTTTATCCTTTTAAGTTAACCACAATTTTCCACATTTCAGTTCTCTCATATTTAGCTCAACTTTTTTTTTTTTTAAAGATTTATTTTATTTTATTTATGTAAGTACACTGTAGCTGTCTTCAGACACTCCAGAAGAGGGCGCCAGATCTCGTTACGGATGGTTGTGAGCCACCATGTGGATGCTGGGATTTGAACTTATCACCTTCGGAAGAGCAGTCGGGTGCTCTTACCCGCTGAGCCATCACACCAGCCCTTAGCTCAACTTTTAAATTATCAAATCTTTTCTTCTTTACTAGATTATCATAGGCTACCCTATTGCATGTCAGCATATCAATGAAGATACAATAAAGAGATAAAAAACAACACCAAAAAAAAAAAAAGAAAGAAAACAACACCAATTATCAAAACACCTGTGTATAAAAATTGGTCTTACTACTAAAAAATTCACAGAACTCATTACTTAAAATTCTTTATGATTAGGAGGGAAGGTTGAGGTAGGGTCTCAAAGGCAGCCCACCCTGGCCAGTAATTCAGTACATAAATCAGGACGACTTTCAACACGCATTGATCCTCATGTCTCTGTTTCCCAAGTGCTAGGTATGGGTATGAGCCGCCACACCCACTCTAAAAAATTTTTCCAATTAGTA